>JAGFNQ010010604.1:0-85410 GCA_024364735.1 Boesenbergia rotunda
GGCACTCAGTGCCGACGCGCAGACTTGTTCGCATCACTTATCGGATTGTAATCGAAGTCATGGGACCCTTAGGGTCCTTCTCCCACTTAGTAATTTATTACGAGGAATTTTAACTAGCACAATCACACAACAAGCACATAACCAACATATGAAAAATATAGAAAATCCTAGATTTTCTAACTTCATGGCCTTGGTCTCTAATGCGCCTCCAGTCGTGTCATCACTTCGTCCGCTCCTTCCTTCCTTATGCGCAAGACACCTTGAGGGATCTCCGAGCCAAAATGACTAGCTAATTATTTATATCATCGATCCTATACTCCACAAAGGAGTGTACATGAATACTAGATCGAAAGCAAAATAAATAGCTCGGCTAAACATGTGCCGTATTTAATTACAATAATTAAATACCTAGCCTCGTCAACCCCGAGGATTAATTAATTAGAATAATTTGCACAACCATCACACACATCAATTATTTGGCCATGATAAGTTGGAATCTAGTGCCTACAACACAAAGTTAGCCTACGCACATCCACATATCATCCAGCAAAATAAAATGTATGAAAATGCAAAAAATTAACCAATCCTTAAACACACAAAGCCGGAAACCTCAGCTCTGATACCAATTGTTGGGTATGGCTTGGCGGGTTTCCTAAGCGAATACATGGTCGTTCCGAGAGACTTCTCCATATCTACGGATTAAACAATTAATCCGAATGGGGACCCATCTCCCAACGACCATCTCGTGTCGTATCGAACGATTAAAATTACAACTCGGCCAATCACAAAGATCGGACCTTGTAATTTGCTTTACCGTTCGACCGCGGAAAAGGCGACGAGTGGATCATCGACTTTTGTGTTTATGGTCGGGGTCCAGTTAGTAAATTATTGGCTATGATACAAAATCAAAATAATAAACTAACTCACATGAAATGACGAGGCAAATAAACAAGACACAATAAAACAAAAGGAGCCAAGGAAGAATTATACCTTCCATTACCTTACGATCTTCTACCGTATGACCCTCCCCTCTTGGACGTCGTATGGGCGATGATCTACCAAGGACCGTGGTCACCAAGTCGGTCCCTTCTCCTTGTGCCAACCAATCCCTAAACCAAAGGGATGCCGCTGGCCCTCCAAGGAAGAAGATAACCCGAACACATACCCTACTCCTCCTTTCCTCCGCTGTCGGTGCCTGAGCCGTGAGCAATATCACCAACTTCTCACCTTAGAGTAGATAACTTCTCACCTTAGAAAAGAGGTGGCGTGCACCAACTTCCCATTTTAGAGAAAAAAACTTCTCACCTTAGAGAAGAGGTGGTGTGCACCGACTTCCCACTTTAGAGAAAAAAAACTTCTCACCTTAGTGAACAGGTGGCGTGCACCGACTTCCCACTTTAGAGAAAAAAAAACTTCTCACCTTAGAGAAGAGGTGGCGTGCACTGACTTCTCACATTAGAGAAGAAAACTTCTCACCTTAGAGAAGGGGCGCACGCACAGCTTGAATTACCCAAACCATTTGGATTAATCTAGTTTGATTAATCCTTCTCCACTGCATGCTTCTCCACTGTGGCAAAACCAGCTTGCTCACGTGATCACAGCTTGGAGCAGCTGCTGCTGGTGCCCTGAGATTTCACCAGCGAGAATTCTCCACCAAGAAGAAAGAAAATTGCTGCTCACATGATCACAGCTTGGAGAAGCTGCTGCTGGTGCCGTGTGTTTCCTCCAGTGAGAGATCTCCACCGAGAAGATGAAGGTTGCCGTGAGCAACATTCTTTCTCCTAGAGGTAACAAAAGCAGTCGACACTTGAGAATTTTCTCCAATGAGAAAATCTCCTCCGAGAGCAACATCGGCGCTGAGAGAGAGGGAGAGAGGAAGGAGGAGAGGAGGAATTTCTAGGGTTTTCTAGTGTTCTAATTGGATTAACCATCAAATCGATTAACCTCTTGGTTTCATGCTACCAGATCAAATCCACCTACAGGGTTTAGCATGATGAACCTTTTGAGCTCATCAAGGGGGCATCATCAACCCGACTTACCAGGACACGAATTCCGTCAATAATCAACAACACATCATATTATTAATATTATCTCCCAACTTACTGGGCCTATCAATCTAACAGAATAAATCTCGCCCATTGGTAAATCAAAGAAATAATAATTAATAGTATATGTCCGTTATTATATCGGGATTAAGGGATCATACTCCATAATACAATCTTGAGGTCATATCCAATTATCGAGTCAGTATAAATCGGATAACCTTTGGTTTTGGTCTTACTCAATGTACTCAAAACACACTAGTGTAATTCTATGGTCAAGACCAACCACACTTAATTACACTACAACCATTCTGATGGTTTGTCCAATTCCATCTCGGTTGTGAGCCTCTACTTATACTAGGCAAGGGACTGATATCATGATCTTCCGTGTAACACGATTCACCATATTATCTACAATGCGCAGTAAAGGACTTTATGCATGTACTAATATTAACAGGCACCTAGTGTAGTTGTGATTCTCTTTTCAAAAAGAAGATGTTCATATAAAGAAATTATGTCTTTCAGTATACCCATCTTATAGGTACGCCCCAACAAAACGGTGTGGCAGAAAGAAGAAATAGGGCTCTTATGGAGATGGTTAGGTCAATGATGAGCTACTCTGAGTTGCCAGATTTGTTCTGGGGATATGCTCTAGAAATGGCAGTGTACTTACTGAACTTGGTTCCATCTAGATCAGTTCCTTCTACTCCCACAGAACTGTGGACTGGGTGCAAGCCTAGTCTAGGACATGTTCGGATTTGGGATAGTCCAGTGCATGTGTTGAAGGGAGATACTGATAAGTTGAAATCTCATACGGAAGTACGTCTGTTCGTAGGATATTCGAGAGGAACGAAAGGTAGTCTGTTTTATAGTCCTAAGGATCGGAAGGTAATCGTTAGCATGAATGCCAGATTCTTAGAAGAAGGCTATGTGATGAACCACAAGCCCAGGAGTAGACAAGTGCTTGAAGAATTAAGAGGGGACATTCCGACCTTAGAACCATCTGTACAAGAGGATACACCACAAGTCACTGCACCGCGTGTCACAGAAGATACACAGGTGGTACTTCGTCGTAGTGGGAGGGTTGTTAGACAACCTGAGAGGTTTATGTTTTTGGGAGAGTCTTCGGACTTGGTCCCTGGTGAACATGAACTGGATCGCTGGACCTATGACGAGGCCCTCCAAGATATGGATGCAGATTCTTGGCAAAGAGCAATGAACTCGGAGATAGAATCTATGGATTCTAATCACGTCTAGGAGCTAGTAGAACCACCCAATGGTGTAAAAGCCATTGGATGCAAGTGGATCTACAAGAGAAAGAGAGGATCAGACGAGAAGGTTGAAACCTTCAATGTTAGGCTTGTCGCGAAAGGTTATACTCAGACAGAGGGTATCGATTATGAGGAGACCTTTTCGCCGGTAGTCATGCTTAAGTCTATTCGGATTCTCATATCTATTGCTGCTCATATGGACTATGAGGTATGGCAGATGGACGTCAAGAGAGCTTTCCTTAATAGAAGTCTTGAGGAGACCATCTACATGAAGCAACCAGTAGGGTTCATTGCAAAGGGCAAAGAGCATCTAGTGTGCAAGCTTAATCGATCCATTTATGGATTGAAGCAAGCTTCGCGATCTTGGAACATCCGCTTTGAAGAAGTAATACAATCATATAGATTTATTCAAAGTCTGGATGAATCATGTGTATATAAGAGATGTGACAGAAGCGTAGTGATGTTTCTTGTACTTTACGTAGATGACATTTTATTATTTGGCATCAATGTCAAAGTGTTATCAGACGTAAGGGTTTGGTTGTCCAAACAGTTCGATATGAAAAACTTAGGAGAAGCGGGACACATCCTTGGGATCGAGGTCATAAGGGATCGCCAGAAAAGGATGTTGTGCTTATCCCAAGCTTCATACATAGACACTATCCTGGCTCGTTTTAGCATGGAAAAGTCTAAGAAGGGTTTTCTACCTTTCAGGCATGGAGTTCCTCTATCCAAGGAGATGTGTCCGAAAATATCAAAGGAGATAGAGGAAATAAAGGTGGTTCTTATGCATCGGCTGTAGGAAACCTCATGTATGCTATGTTGTGCATGAGACCAGGTATCTGCTTTGTCGTGGGCATGGTTAGCATATATCAGAGTAACCCTAGATAGGGACATTGGACTAAGGTAAAGCATATATTGTAATACTTGAGACGGACTAGGGATTATATACTGGTTTACTGGGCAGAAAAATTAGTCCCTATGGGTTATATGGATTCGAATTTCCAGTCAGATAGGGACAAGAGTAAGTCTACCTCGGGGGTTGTGTTTACTTTAGGAGGTGGAGCCATTGTTTGGAGGAGTGTCAAGCAGAAATGTGTGGCGGACTCCACCATGGAAGTTGATTACGTGGCAGCCTCAGAGGCAGCCAAGGAAGCTGTATGACTCAGGAACTTCATGATGGACTTGGATGTGATTCCTGAATTTGCCCAGATCTATCACAATCTTTTGTGACAACAGTGGTGCAGTTGCAAACTCGAAGGAACCACGAGCCCATAAGGCGAGTAAGCACATAGAGCGCAGGTACCACCTGATACGAGACATCGTAAAGTGAGGAGAAGTAGTTGTCGCCAAGATTGCATCAGAGGACAACCTGGCGGATCCATCCATTAAAGCTCTTCCAGCTAAAGATTTTGACCGGCATGTGGAGGATATGGGAGTCAGATGTATGGCAATGAGAGAATAGCAGAGTCTTTGAGTATAAGTGGAAGATTATTAGATGTGTATACTAAAACACTTACTCTCTTTATATAAGATCTATATTTTGAAAAGAGAATCACAACAACACTAGATGCGTGTTTACATTAATATATGCATAAAAGTCTAATACTGTGCAATGTAGATAACATGGTATGTGGTGACACACGGAAGATCATATTATCAGTCCCTTGCATAGTATAAGTAAGAGACTCACAACCGAGATGGATTTGGACAAACCATTGGGATGGTTGTAGTGTAATTAGGTGTGGTTTATCTTGACCATAAAATTACACTAGTGTACTTTGTGTGCATTGAGCAGGACCAAAATTAGATATCATCCAATTTGTACTGACTTAATAATTGGATTGGATCTCGGATTTATTATAGAGTACAATCCCTAAATCTCGATATAATAACGGACACATATAGTTAATTATTATTTCTATGATTTACCAATGGGCGAGATTTATTCTGTTAAATCAATAGGCTCGATAAGTTGGGAAATAATATTAATAATATGGTGTGTCATTGATCATTGATAGAAGCCGTGTCCTGGTGAGTCGGGATGATGATGCCCCCTTGATGAGCTCATAAGGATCATCCTGTTAAACCCTGCAGGTGGATTTGATCCAACATGATGATAAGGTTGAGTGGTACTAGTCAAGGAGCCAGAAGTCGATTAACTAAAATTATCAGTAATTTAAATTAATCAATGGGCATTCGATATCATATACACGGGGGGATGGATGACTCATCATAGGTGGAGCCCATATGAAAATATGGGGGTTGGTGAGGAAGTTCAATGAAGATCCTTTAGTGGAATGGATCTTCATTAATGGATTGGTTTTAGATCGATTAGTGGGCCAAGATCCAACTCCTCCTTTTGGTCCCTACCTTAGCCCTATATAAACCACATGGGATCATGAAACGAAGGCTTAATCATCCAATTAATCAACCCAAGGCCTCTCTCCTCTCCTCTCTCTCTCCTTCTCTCTCCTAGGGCTTTCGACCAGCGCAAGACAAGAGGAGAAGCTTCTCCTCTTTTCTTCCTTCTTCCTCCACCATCTCTCGGCTAAGGCTAGCATTGACAAGGAAGATACCTTCTCTTCCTTTTGTGGTACTCGCCGGCGAGAGGGAGGTGGCTGGCGGCCGGTGGGAGGCGGTGCAAGGAGAGTTTGCAGCGGCGCCGCAAGGTTTGAGGAGAAGGGATTTCCAACCAGCTTTGGGTGAGAAAGGAAGCTCTTTCTTCCTTTCTTCTTCTTCTTCAACACCCTCTCGAGGTCAGCTGCTGGTTCGGCGAAGCTTGGGAGCTCTCGGTGGTCGATGGTGCAAAGGAAGAGGAAGCAAGGGCCAAACCCTAGGGTTAGGGTTTCGGCTAGTGGAAGAAGAAGTTCTTTTGGTGCCTTGGTGATCTCGGTTCTCGGTAGCACGTCGCCCACACGCCGTCCGGGAGGGAAGGGACATAAGGTAGAAGGCTACGAGGTAAAGGAAGGTATAATTCTCTTCCTTGGCTCCTTATTTCGTCTCATCATTTTAAGTGTAATTAATAAATTATTGTGGTTGTGATTATTTGTTAATCATGTTGATAATTAATTAATTGGATCCCGAAAATAAACATGAAAACTGGCGATCCACTCATCTTATATTCCACGGTCGTTTGGTTAGAAAAATTACAAGGCTCGATCTTTGTGATTAGCCAAGTTGTATTTTGTATCAAATGATACGATGACTAGATGGTCATTGGGAGACGGGTCTCCATTCGAATTAATTTTTAATCCATAGACATGAAGAGGTCTCTCAAGGACGACCAAGTTTTTGCTAGGGAAACCCGCCAAGTCATACCCAACACTTGATCCCTTATGCCGGCGCCAAACTCTTCTCCTTGTGCTTGCGCCGACGGCCAAAAGGAAGAGGCAACTCTTCCTTTTCTTGACCTAACTGCACGCCTAGAGGAAGAAAAGAGGTGTAGGGAAGAAGAAGATGAAGGGAAGAAGAGATTAACTCTCTTCTTAGCCGCCTTCCACCACCTTGCTTGGCCGGCGGCCACAAACCCTAGGAAAGAGGAAAAACCCACAAGCTTGGTTCTCTTGTATTAGGTATTGGTATCATGGCTACATGAGGTATATATAGGCTACAATAGGGACCATGAGGAGGAGTTGGGTCTTGGCCACCTAATGGATCAAGGCTCGATCCATTAATGATAATCCAATGCACTAAAGGATTAGCATTGAACTACCTCACCGACCCCATAATTAAATATGGGTTCCACCTATTATGTGTGCAAATTCTCCCCGTGTTTAAGATCTCGAATATCCATTAATTAATTAAATTACTAATAATTTAATTAATTAATATGTAACTCCATGAGTAAACTCAACCTTATCATCATGTCGGATCAAGTCCACCTGCAGGATTTTACATGATGAACTTTATGAGCTCCTCAAGGGGGCATCATCATCTTGACACATCAGGACACAGTTTCCTTCTATAATCAACGACACACCATGCAAATAATATTATTTTCTAATTTACCGAGCCTATCGATTTAACAAATAAATCTTACCCATTGGTAAATAAAAGAAATAGATATTAAATATATGTGCCCGTTATTATATCGGGATTAAGAGCATGCACACCATAATATCTAAGGTCTGATTTAATTATATAATCAATATAAATTGAATCACCTCTATATCGGTCCTGTACAATACACACAAAGTGTAATAGTGTAATTCTATGATCAAGATAGACCAATACCAAATTACACTACATCCATTCCAATGGTATATCCAAATCCATCTCGGTTGTGAGCCTCTACTTATACTCTACAAGGGACTAATAACATAATCATCTGTATGACACCACATATCATGTTATCTACAATGTAAAGTATTAGATAATATGCACACATATAATAAATATAAAATGTAAACAATGATCATGTGATTCTCATTCCAAAATATAGATATTCATACAAAAGCTAGGTTTTTAGTATACATCCTAGCAAATAGGGTCCTGGACCCCCTATAAATAACCCCTAGGGTTCATTGCCCCATTTACACTATGAGGACGCCTACTTTCTCTTTAACTCTGCCTCTCCCTATTCTCTTTACTCTGACAATTGGTGTTCCATATTCCGATGTTTGATATTTGTTGGCAGTTGTCGCGCTCATCTCGTCTACATGTTCTAGATTAGTTATCCGATCGGCTAGTTTTCCCAATTTGTCCTTATGACCCAAGTGACTCCCGAAGCTATTCCCAGCTTATGGTACACACCTCCATCTCTATCGTAGGCAGCCACGACTTTGAATCCATCCGATCGGACTACGGAGTCCCTAGAGACTATCGGATGATCATCTCCAACAACCTAGATCACCCCCATCATCCTTTGCTCGTCTTTTTTACTATCATTAAGGATCACTTTTTGGCTAGCCTTAGGTTTCCAGTCTAACCTTTGATAGCCGAGATTTATAGGTATTTCCAAATCCTTCTTTCCCAATTGGTTCTGAATGACGTATAGACCCTCTGTGGTACAGTGATCATCTTCATGTTGTACCACGTACCTCTTCAACCTGGGGTTTTCCATTTCTTTTATTACCCTAAGAGGTAGGAGCCCAACAACTCCTTCTTTTAGGCCCGAACGAAATCCAGCCTTTATAATAAAGCCCCTTCCTCTAATAAGGGTTGGAAAGCCCATTATATATTTATAAACATCACCCCCGCACATACTTGGTCGACCGAATGGAGAGAAGACCTGCCCGAGCAGCCAATGATGTCGAAGAACTATAAATCGAACCTCTATTCCGATCGGGTTATGAAAAGTTGGTCGGGGTTTATCTCAAATTCAACTAGCTACATCAAGAGGGATTGATCTACATAGGCTCAGTCAGATATGTTAGGATCTTACCGTTTGCTAGAGGGGATGAATAGTAATTTTTCTTCTTACAAATGTTAGTGCGCAAGCGGAATAATAAAAACTAAAACTAACAAACACGAAGAACACACGGATTTATGTGGTTCAGAGATGAACCTCCTACTCCACGGCTATCGGTAAGGTGGACGATCCCGATCCTTCGGTGGATGATTCCCCGGAGCACCTTCGGCTAGCTCTTGTCGTCCTTGTGGGTGGAGAAACCTCGCCACAACCCTTGAACAATCCCTGAGCACTAGTAGGCTACTAACAAGCTCTAACCAAGCTAGTTTTGCCAAGAAGAAACAACAATAAATGAGCTCCCTTAAATAGAGCTCGACGTTGATTTGACCATTACTAATCGACTGGTCCAGTGCCAGTCGACTGGTCAAATTCGAATGACAATTCAAATTCTGGTCATCATCAGTCGACTAGTCCTGAACCAGTAGACTGATCTTTCTATGGACCCTATCAGTCGACTGGTCCCTCACCAGTCGACTGGTCCACTCCCTAAGTCTAGGGTTACCCTTCCCGAGTGCATTTCTCTCAGCACTCGACCCCTCATGACTTAGTCCCCGAGTACAATTCCCTCAGCACTCGAAACCTCACGACCTGGTTGACTCTTCATCCAGCAGCCTCGATCTGTTGCCTTCAAGCCCTCTTCGAGTTTGGCTCCCGTCCCTCGGCTTGCCTCCGTGCCATCCTTCACGCATGCCTCGAAGTCTGCTTCCCTCATCTCATCGTTCATGCTCCAGCAGCCTCGACCTGTTGCCTTCAAGCCCTCTTCGATTTTGGCCCTCGTCCCTCAAATGCGCACACAAGCCCTCGGCTTTCCTCCATGCCATCCTTCATGTATGCCTCGAAGATCGCATCCCTTGACTCATCATCCCTGTATTGTCCATGGTCCCTCGGATGCGCACACAAGCCCACGGCTTGCCTCCATGCCACCCTTTACCGTACCCAAAGATGTCGAACCAAGTCTATGTGTATCCTGTAAACCTGCACACTCACATACACATATTAGATTAACATGACACCCTATCTTAATCATATTGACACACACATCAAAATCTATGATCCTCCCGATCATACTTGGGTCGATTGCCCCAACAATCTCCTCCTTTTTGATGTGTGACAATATGTTTAAGTAAGGTGCAAAAACAACAATAACAATTGAAAATTAAAAATATAGCACATTGAGAGACATAATCATGCCTTCCCCCTTAACTTATGCCCTCCACATAATTTTTAATTTTTCACAACACCAAATTAAGTTAATCCTAACTTAAAACCACAAGTTCTCCCCCTTTGGCACCATCAAAAAGGTTGCCCCAAGCAATCCCAACCCTAGTGTCAATGAGAACACCTTTCTATTTCTCAAAATTACCCAGAAATAAGAAAACAGTCGAACTAGTCAACTGCCCCTGCATCAGTCGACTGGTCCCTGCAATTCACAAACCTATAGAAAGATTAGTCGACTGCCCCATGGGCAGTCGACTGATACACTGCAGTTTTGAATTTTCAACCGAATTCAGAAACTCCTAGCAAATTTTACAAAATTTGAAAAATTCTGAAATTTTGCAAGCATTTTTCTTAAGATATATTCTAACTCAGAAAATATAGTTTCATGAAAATACCAAATATGCTTGACATTTTGACACAAATTCCAATTCTTTGAAAAACTTCAAGTTTGTATCAAACTTCTATCCTAACTTTGAATCTATGTGTTTGCCAAGCCTATCCAATACCATTTGAACCATAGAATTGTTTTCAAATCTCCCCCTTCTTTTCATATAATTTTTCAAGATAAAACACATGATGAAACCTCTCCCTTTTATCCCTTATCTCTAGATATAGACATATACATGAAAATTTTCTTATGCCCATATTAGCAAGATAATATCATTCCATATGGGCAATATCAAGTCATACATTGATGATTCATATAAGCAATACCAAACATGAATTAAAACTTTCATATAAACCCATACTAAAGTATAAAAAGTGTCACAAGGGGCATAGCCCTGAAGTTTCCAAATATTACAATACCAAATTAAGTGTTTGAGAGATAAAATATAACATAATCAATCTAACACACTCTCAACACTACTACACCCAAGTCATGCTGAGTTTACATCTCATAACCTAGAGGAGGAGGAGGAGGGGCCTGATACATGAGATTCCAGTGCTGCATCATCTCATACATCTCATCCTGGCGCTGCTGGAACCTCTGAAAGTCGCCTCTGAGACCCACCTGGTGTTGCTGAAAAGTCTGAAAATCCTCCCTGAGGCCATGAACATCTGCCTCCAATCGGGAGAATCGCTCCTCTATAACCCCAGCAGCAGCAGCAGCAGCAGAACCTCCTCATCATCGTCATCAGAACTGGAAGCGGCAGGACGACGTCGCCAGACCATCTCCCCCTGATGCCTCTCAATACCCACCAAGGAAAGCCGTTGAGAACCTATCTGGTCGTAATCTTTGGATAGACGATGTATCTGACCCCTAGTAACTCTAATCCCTCTAGACACAAAGAATTCGTTCAAAACATGACCGAATGACATATAGATTTTTCCATTTATGTCATACGAAAAATGAACAATGGAGGTGAATATATGCAACACAATGTCTATGTCAAGTCTCCTCTCTAACGCATACATCATCACCAAGTGAGGTAGTCAGATCTTGGACCTCCCCTTGGTGACAATGAGTAGAATACAATCTAGAACAACTTTATATAGTATGTTACTGACTGGACTCATGCGCTTAGCTTCGAAGATATGATCTAGAAGAGGGTGAGGATTATTGAAATAATAACGATGAACTTAATCGACAGTGACATTTGGCAAGGTCAAAGGCTCAATGACTTTAGGAAAACACGTAAAGGGGTTGTCGGGACCCTACACCCTAAAAATGACCCTAATACTGCAGGTGTAAAGGGAATGGTAACTCCCTGCACCATGGACTCATATGTCCCATCATCGGGACTACTACACGTAAGGTTTGCATAGAATTCCTTGCACAGGTCAATGTTGACAAAATGCTGACAGAAACAAGTTTCTCTAAGCTAAAATGGGAAAATATCTCAACAATGTTTGGAGTATTCTCCTAAAAATACACTTGGTTGAGATATCTATAGTTCATTAACACAAAGTCACCATTTGCAAATCTTTGTTGGCAGATCTCGGATCAGAACCGAGGAGCCTCAGGATCTACGGTGTTAGTGCTCGAAGCACCAAGATTGAACCTGTGTTTTGATAATGGCAAAGGGTTCATAAGTTAAGGTGTTATTGAGATCTAATGAACTTGTTGAAGTGCACAGGAAAAGTACTAGGTAAACTAGGTACGAAGTCCTGATTCTAGGAAGTAGGCAATAAGTCCTGGCCGAGGGCTGGGCACCTAAGTCCTAACATTGGGTTGGGCAATAAGTCTTGGTCGCGGACTGGGCACGAAGTCTTGATTCGAGGAATTGGGCAATAAGTCCTGGCCAAGGGCTGGGCACCGAAGACCTGATCGAGGGTAGGGCAATATGTCCTGGTCGTAGACTGGGCACGAAGACCTGATTCGGAGGATTGGGCAAAAGCCCAACCGAAGGAGCCGGTTGATAAAAATGTAAACTCTCCTGAGAGGAGTAGGCGAGGATGCGTTCCCCGTAGGAGGGAACACTAGGCGTCGGTTTGACCTAGGGTTCCATTTTGGAAGCTCAAAGTCATAACCAAGATAGCTCAGGCTGTTAACTTGACTTAACATATATATTATTTGTGTTTTGGAATTAACCCTGGTTGCAGGAACAATGGTTGAAGTGTTCTACTTTCCAGGTGCCTATATGGTGATAGGCATCCCAGATAAAGGGTGTTCCAAAGTAGTCTCGAAGCAAAGCCTCCACGTCAGCAAATGAGGCGCCTGTGTTGATACAGGCACCCCAGTTAACTCAAGCACCCTAGTTTGAAGGGATAAGCGCTGGGCAAGTCTACGGATGAGGATTCGCGTTGAACAGGCCACGTGTCAGGCGCCCCCTTCAACACAGGCGCCCAAGCATGATGTATAAATATGGGTTCACCCCCTTGCTTGGAGATACAATTGCTTCCAACGAATTCATTCATGCGCTCTGCTCCAAACTCTCTGTGCTCAAGTGTCAAGCGCCAACGACGACCCGCGGCTCCGATCTTCGAATCTTCTCCGGTCGTCGGTATAATTTTTAATTAATTACTGTATTCAAATTCTGTATTCAAACTTCAACATTGTAATACTTTTGTGAAATATAGAATTGCCCAACGTAAACGGTCAAGGACCATGGGCCTTGGAGTAGGAGCCGATCTAGACTTTGAACCAAGTAAAAGAAAACCGAGTTAGCATTGTCTTGCAATTTTCCGTTGTGTATTACTCTTATTTTTCCCAAAAAGATTAAATCGATATTCACCCCCCCCTATCGACTCTAAACGATTCCACAAGTGGTATTAGAGCGGGTGGCTCAACTCTAGTGCAACCACCGATTGAGCGATTTTTCAGATTTTTCATTTTTTTTATTTTTTTCATTCGTAATTTTGTTCATTCATCGAGGTTGGTGCAACACCACTCGATTTGTTTAATTATTATTTTTACTACCGCACTACTAATACAAGACTTAGTCTTGGGACAAGATTTTTTTTTGTAATTTTTCATTTTAAATTCCATGGCCAATCAAGAGTGGATAGTGCCCGTCCACCGCTTTTTTCCGGCGATAATTTCATATTTTAGAGAAATCAAATGGAATCTCATCTGAAGGCCCATATCGACATATGGATGATAATCCAAACGGGATTCACTTTTCCCACAGAAAATGGATTATCAATTGCATGGGGCAAACTGGATGAACCAACGCTAAACAAGATTGAGACAGATGCAAGGGCGACTTCAATCCTACAATGTGGCCTAACCAAAGAACAACTCAAACTAGTCGGACCATTCGGATGTGCTAGAGAAATTGATCAACCTACATCAAGAGAACTAAGACATCGAGCTCTTAGAAGGGGTTCTATCCAGATCATTGGAAGAATCAGATGAAGAAGAAGATCAGGTAAGCTATCTCGCACTCTCGGCTCAAGCACAAGTAGCTGAGACACAATCGGTACCCGACTTAAAATTCGACATTGAACCAGAATCAGAACATCAGTCTGCTAAGACTGAATCTTTACCTAATTTTGATTTTTCTTTTGAATTAAAATTACATGAGCAAACTAATACTGCAATGGTCGAGAAAAGTATAGCTTGTATTGCATGAGAAACTCCAAGAGAACCAGAGAAGAAGAAGCAACAACCAATATCTGAGTTCGACTCAGATTCAGAGTTTGACGACAACGAAGTGAAACTGGTCTGGTTGGCTCGTGACTACTACAAGGTGTTGAAAAACCAAACGAGAAAAAAGAAGATGGCAAAAATCAAGGGGGAGATTCCCAACGAGGAATCAAAAGCTAACATTGTAAATTCAAAATTTAAAAGTCACATAATATGTTATAAATGCAGGGAGAGAGGATACTACCATAACCAGTGTCCTACTCGCAAGAGTCAATCTTCACCACCTACGATAAAGGAACAAGTTTCAGGAGCACGAAAGGACAAGAGTCACATTCAATGCTTCAAGTGCTAGATGTTCCAGCATTACACAAGTAAATGCATAAAAGGAACCCCCAAGGATACTGGACAAACAACCGAGAAAGGTAAATTTATCTTATATGAAAATCCAGTGTTTACCTCAAATACTAATATCCTACCCAAACATTCTTGGTCAAAGTTAAATAGCATAATTAAATCATGTAGATTAATTGAGACAAATTTTAGAAAATTAAAACAAGAAAATGAGACTCTAAAAAGTATGGTTGATATGTTAGAAAATCTAATTCACAATCTTGCTGACTTTGAAAATCCGGAGTTTTACTCCAATTATGACTTAAATTATTTTCTTGAATAATTTCTTGTTGCTTGGTTATTTCATTTCTGTAATTATGCTTAGACTTAGGAATGGTTAGTTAAGGACAAAAGATTTATTTGAAACTTGAACAACATAGTATTAGGTGGAGGTGAGATGATAGTACGTTAGGGAAGTCCTTTTAAAAAGGTCAAGTGGGGTAAGGTGTACCCTACTTGGTATGTTTAGTCTGGTGGAACTAGCCGAAGCTACCAAACCAAATCCTAAACTAGTTAGACCAAAATTTCTCAAGAAGTAATTTGAAAATGAACTTTCGGTAAAAGGCTTTGTCAAGAAAAGGGTTGTTGCTCCAATAAGGGTATGGCCAAAGAATGTCTCTATGCCTCGCCAAGACCCGGAAGCCAATTGTCGAAACTCAATTTTAAATTACTATTTGATAAATTTGAATCAAACACAAGTTTTAATTAAATCTTAGATTTAAAATTTATTCAATGATAAAAAAAATATAATACATCTCACAAAATAGATAAGGAAACCTGTTTTGTCACTTAGAATTAGGTGAGATATTTAGGACCTAATAATTTAGTTCAATCCAACACTACAATATTTTTCAAAATTCAACATTTTTTTAAAATTAATCCAACATGTTTTCCAAAATTAATTCAACATATTTCAAATCATTTTTCAAAATTAATTCAAAATTATTCAAAATTAATTCTAATTGTACATTTAACAGTTTCAAATTTTACTTAAAATTTTTAGAATTAAAAACATCACTTAATATTTCTCAAATTCAAAATTTCACCAAACATCTTCAAAAATGAAATGCACTTAATAAATTGAAACTTGGTGAAACACAAATTCTCAAAATCCAATGTTTATTTTCAAAAATTAAATTAATCTCTTCAAAAGTTAACTGTGTCAAATTTGAAAAATCTTAAAAATTAACCCATTGTTGTTAATCAAACAAAGTTTTGATCATGGAACCTAGGGCTTGATTGAAAAATTGCTTGGTCAAACCTAGTCAACACGGTCAAACTCTGGTCATCACGGGGGCCCCAATCCCTTTTTCAGCAATCGAGGCAGTCAACCCTGCCAAAATCCTGAACACACTGATCTCAGGTGCCCGAGAAGCTCTCGGGCACCTTAAGTCTGTCACGGGCGCCCAAGAGACCCTTACGGGTGCCCGTAATAAACTATATAAACACTCTCGCCCAGCCTTCTTCTCCCACACCTCAAACCACTTCTTCCTCATACTCTCCTCACTTCTAAGGCGCCCTAGAGCTCACACTCTCCCTCAACTACTCTACTTTCACGATGCCACCCTCGATATGACTTAATTATGCATTTACAGTTGATTTTACAATTTAATTCCATTAAATAAATGCATAGTTTTTCTACTTGTTTAGTAAACGCTGAGTTACACAAACCAACCCCGGGGCCGAGCCTAGCCCAGATCCTAGGTTCCCCACATTAGCTTTATTCAATATGTTTGCACACAGTACCTATAAACCGATCAAGATGCACTATTTAAATCGAACCTTCTTTATCCAGTCGTGCCCCTTAGCAATAGATGTCATAAACCTCTACCAGTTAGACCAGCTAGTATACTGCACCAGTCCTATTAACACGACCCTCTGTGCAGAATTTTACAATAACTTGGTCAAAACTGGATGACCTCTGTTACACTACCACTGTATAGACCCTTCCACTCACTATCACGTCCACTCTATTTAATTGCATTCTTGGACTACGACCTTCTCAGCCCACATTTTGTTGTTATCCTCCGACAGACCTTCCCTTCGATCCTCCCTATTCACATATCACCCTTGATACTCTCTATTCCTATTTTTCGGAGATACATGAGACCCGACGGTAAAGAGATTTCAGTCCGTCGATCTACGCATTCAGGATTACGCTCTGTATAGAGTCCTACTTCACTGCATCTTTCCGTTGACCTCTCGAGATGTTGCAGCTATGCGACCTTTCCACACTTTTCTTCTCTATGCGATGATCCACCACCTAGACATAGACATTGGTCTACACATGTTTCGGGTGATCATTTACGCGTCTAGTATATCTACCTATTCCCGAGTACACACACCCTACTGTCACGTTATCACTTCCCTCCATCACCATGGTCGCGACATCTCTGCTGGGGAGGTCATCACTATGACCAAGTTTGATGAGATAGGGGCTAGGAACTTTTCATTAGCGACCATAGATATCTCGACCACCGGGGTTCTGTCATGGAGACGACGGGGCTTGACATCAGGTCGATTCGGACGACGAGGTGGACGTCGACGTAGACAATCTCGCTATTGAGATCGAGGAGCATTTACGAGAGCCTCCACCACCGACTTCGGACCAGCGCTTGGCATGGTTAGAGATGGAGGTCCACAGTCTCCGAGAGGAGATGGAGGCCCATCACGTCGAGTACATGGACATCCTTCAGGCTAAACACGATGCAAACCATGCCCGTCACGATGAGATGATGTCTATGTTTCGGTCGTAGCACCCCGACCCATTTTGGCCCCCTGTCCCATCATCATAGATCAGAGTTCTGTTGATTTGACTTTCCCTACTGTGTAGGGCAGACTTGTTCACTCACACTATGCTTTACACTTGATTTGATCCTTGTGTTGACTTGTTAACTTTCACTACTTCTATTTACTTATCTGCTACTTATCTACTTCATATTTAACTATTTATTTATCTGCTTCACAATTAACTGATATTTTAGGGTTATGCTTAGGAGAATAAAACTGCTCTAATTCTTTCCCAAAAGTCTTTTATACTTTCAATTTTTTCAAAATTAGTATTTAATTTTTTTTTAAATCATTTTTTTATTAAGTCTTGAAGTTTAAAATTATTTTTCGACTTAGATTTTTCAAAAAATTACCCCCTTTAAATCTAGGATTTTCTTCGCAAATGGACTTAGCCTAGGCTTTAACCCTAGAATTGCATGCACTTATAGATCTAGAAGCAGCATCTCTCAAGCACCTTAGGATACTTTGATTGATAAACTACACTGGGTTGAGATGCTTAGGTCAATTCCTTGATTCAAGATGCTTTAAGTCAATGCATCTAGAGCAGTGGGGCGATAAATACAATTGAACAACAATCAAGTTAAGTGTTCAAGCTTAGAAAATCTAACTTGATTAGATCACTTAACTTGACTAACCCTAGTGAAAGCTGTTGTTATATAACAGTCAGTAAGTAGCTAATTGGGTTAGACAGGACCCAAACAAGTTTATTTAAATTGGTTTGATCCTTTTGTTGCTTGGGTTCACTAGAGTTGGTTCAATACGTATTTAAAATTTGTCTAATTGGCTCTGATTTGAAATTGATTTACAATTGGTTTACTATCAATTTTTTTTAATATATGGAAAAGGGGGAGAGAGAAAAGAAATGAGTAAAATTTTTTATTTTTTCAAAAAGTAAAGTTAAAGTTAAATTTTCAAGTGTTGCATTAAATTTTCAAGTTAAATTTGAGTGTATTAAAGTTTCAAGTGAAAATTTTTTTTCAAAAATATTTTAGTGCACAAAATTTTTCTCAACAAAATTTTTCTAAATAAAATATTTTTCAAGTGCAACAAATTTTTCTAAGCAAAATTTTTTTAAGTGCACAAAATTTTTCTAAGTAAAATATTTTTCTAAGTGCACAAAATTTTTTTTAATGAAAATCTTTTCTAAGTGCTAAGTTGAAAATTTTTCTAAGTGCAAGATTTTTCTAAGCATAGTGTTTTTTCTAAGTGCACAAATTTTTTTTAAGTAAAATTTTTAAGTGCACAAAATTTCTCTACGTGAAAAATTCTTCTAAAGTGAAAATCGTTTCTAAGTCAAAAACTTTTCTAAATGTAAATTTTTCTAAGTGGAAATGTTTATGCAAAAAGGTTTTTTTCAAGTGCACAATAGTTTTTTTTAAGTGGAAAATCTCTCTAAGTGTTGTCTTGCAAAAACACTTGGCCAAAATTCAAACACTTAGTCTTTTTGAAAAACTGTATATCATTGAAGGCTTCAGGAGGAGAATTTCTATTTTAGGGGGAGCTTAGTAAATATTTTTTCAAAAAGTGGTTTTCTTAGAATTAGCATGTTCTTCTTATATAAATCTGTTGTATATGGTTTAAACTTAACTTTTTCAACCTGGTTGCCATAAATCAAAAAGGGGGAGATTGTTGGTGCCATAAGCACCAAGATCGAACCTGTGTTTTGATAATGGCAAAGGGTTCATACGTTAAGGTGTTATTGTGATCTAATGAACTTGTTGAAGTGCGCAGGAAAAGTCCTAGGTAAACTAGGCATAAACTCTTGATTCTAGGAATTGAGCAATAAGTCTTAGCCGAGGGCTAAGCACCTAAGTCCTGACATTGGGTTGGGCAATAAGTCCTGGTCGCGGGCTAGGTACGAAGTCCTAATTTGAGGAATTGGGCAATAAGTCCTGGTCGAGGGTTGGGCACCGAAGACCTAACCGAGGGTTGGGCAATAAGTCCTGGTCGTGGACTAGGCATGAAGACCTGATCCGGAAGATTGGGCAAAAGTCCAACCAGAGGAGCCGGTTGGCAAAAAGGTAAACTCTCCTGAGAGGAGTAGGCGAGGACGCGTTCCTCGTAGGAGGGAACACTAGTCGTCGGTTCGACCTAGGGTTCCATTTTGGAAGCCCAAAGTCAGAACCAAGACAACTCAGGCTGTTAACTTGACTTAACATATATATTATTTGTGATTTGGAACTAACCCTAGTTGCAGGAACAATGTTTAAAGTGTTTTGCTTTCCAGGCACCTGAATGGAGTCAGGCGCCTGTATGATCAGGTGCTTGCATGGTGACTGGCGGCCCAGATGAAGGGTGTTCAAAAGCAGTCTCGAAGCAAAGCCTCCACGTCAGCAAATGAGGCGCCTGTGTTGATATAGGCGCCCCAGTTGAAGGGATAAGCGCTGGCCAAGTCTGCGGATGAGGATTCGTGCAGAACAGACCACGTGTAAGGTGCCCCCTTCAACACAGATGCCCAAGCATGCTATATAAATAGGGGTTCACCCCCTTGCTTCCAGATACAACTGCTTCAACGAATTCATTCAAGCGCTTTGTTCTAAACACTCCGTGCTCAAGTCTCAAGCGCCAACAACGACTCGCGACTCCGATCTTCGAATCTTCTCCAGTCGTCGGTATAATTTTTAATTAATTACTATATTCAAATTCTGTATTTGAACTTCAACTTTGTAATACTTTTGCGAAATATAGAATTTTTCCAACGTAAATGGTCATGGACCATGGGCCTTGGAGTAGGAGCCGATCTAGACTCCAAACCAAGTAAAAGAAAATCGAGTTAGCATTGTATTGCAATTTTCCACTGCGTATTACTCTTATTTTTCTCAAAAAGATTGAATTGATATTCACCCCCCCTCTATCGACTCTAAACGATTCCACATACGGGATGCTGTTGGGATGGTCCCTCACCCATCCTTCTCTTTTGTGCAATCCTAGAATGCAATTACCCCATGCATGTCCCATGAATGACCCAATCAAAAGGAAAAACAAGGAAAACCATGCAAAATGGAGAGAGTCAGTTACGAATCATGAATTAACTGGGAAAAGTGAAACAAATAACCCGTTACCTTTTCTCACGTCATTGCATGATGACCAATGTTTATGGTTGACTCAAGGAAGATGCTTTCCTTGCCCTAGACGTGGATCTAAGATGGAGGAAGGCTAGGAATGTGACTTCAAGACCCTGGGACGCTCTAGAACAGTTGGGGAGGTTGAGGGAGAAGAGAACTCGCAAGGGGCGGCGTTGAAACCCTAGGTTCGGCCGCCCCCCGCGCGGGGTTTTCATTTAAAACCTTGCAGCATCAGTCGACTGCCCCTGATAAACCTTACAGAAAGATCAGTCAACTGATGGGAGGTCAGTCAACTGATGCATTAGAATATCCTAGTTTCTGGACGAACTATACTAGTCGACTGGTGAAGCACCAGTTGACTAATACCCTATTTTCAGCTTTTTTGTCCTAACTTCAGAAACGCATAACTAATTCTACAAATCTCTAAAAGTTCTCAAACTTTGTGGAGAAATTTGTTACACCTATGTCTACTTGAGAAAAATATGTTTACAAGTAAATCTATTGCCAATCCTAAGTTTGGCATGAAATTCAAAACTTTCTAATTTGTTCAATTTATCCTTGGCCTAAAGTCCTAGTCTTGATCTCTTCTTGATGTATCTTCTCATTCTCTACCACAATTCATACCTAGCATTGATTTATACGGCATCTAGACATTGAAAATCAATTTCCATGTAATATATGTAAGATGTGTATACTGAAAGGCATGACTTTTATTATATGAACATCTTGATTATGAAAAGAGAATCACGACTACACTAGGTGTTTGTTTATAATAGTACATACACGAAGTGCAATTACTTTGCATTGTAAATAATATGGTGTGTGGTATCACACGGAAGATCGTATTATCAGTTCCTTGCTTAGTATAAATAAGAGGCCCACAACCGAGATCGAATTGGACAACCCATCGGGATAGTTGTAGTGTAGTTAGGTGTGGTTGGTCTTGACCACAGAATTACACTAGTGTGCTTTGTGTACATTGAGCAGGACCGAAACCTGAGGTTATACAATTTGTATTGACTCGATAATTGGATAGGACCTCAGTTTATATTACGGAGTACGATCCCTTAATCCCAAAATAATATCGGGCATATATTATTAATTATTATTTCTTTGATTTACCAATGGGCGAGATCTATTCTGTTAGATCGACAGGCCCGATAAGTTAGGAGATAATATTAATAATATTATGTGCCGATTATTATTGATGAAATCCGTGTCCTAGTGAGTCAGGATGATGATGCCCCCTTGATGAGCTCAAAAGGTTCATCGTGCTAAACCCTGCAGGTGGATTTGATCCGGCACGATGATAAGGTTGAGTGGTACTAGTCAAGGATCCAAAATTTAATTAATTTAAATTGTAAGTAATTTAATTAATTAATGGGCATTCGAGATCTTAAACACGGGGGGATGGACAACTCGCAATATGTGGAGCCCATATGAAAATATGGGGGTTGATGAGGAAGTTCAATTAAGATCCTTTAGTGGAATGGATCATAATTAATGGATCGGGTTTACATCCATTAATGGGCCAAGATCCAACTCCTCCTCTTTGTCCCTATCTTAGCCCAATAAATACCTCATTGGAGTCATGATACAAGGCCGGTTATTTAAGGAATTAATCTCTGATTAATTGACAGAATAATCTTTAGTTATTTAAGGAATTAATCTTTGATTAATTGAGGGAATAATCTTTGATTATTTAAGGAATTAATCTCTGATTAATTAATGAATTACTCCCTATAAATATTAGGATCAATCCACAACCCAAGCAATCTCTCCTCTCCCTCTTTTCTCTCTCCTAGGTCACGGCAAGGAGAGGAAGGGATCCTCTTCTCTTCTTTTCTTCTTCCCTCAGCCATACCATAGGTTAGCACCACTAGATAAAGGGAGGAGGGCCTTCTCCCTTTTGTGGTGTGTGTCGAGGGAGGAAGCTCCGGCGGCTTGCGAGAGGCGGCGCAAGCCCTTGGGCGGCGGTGGCGCAAGCAAAAGAGGAAAGGGGCTCTCGGCTTGGGTAGGGTGGGAAAGGAAGCTCTCTTTTCCCTTCATCTTCTTCCTCACCTCCTTCTCAAGGGTTGCTTCTGGTTGGTGTGGCCTTGGTGGTCACCTTTGGCCAGCGGCGCAAAGGAGAAGGAAGCAAGGTGGGCGGCGGCGCCAACCCTAGGTCTTGGGTTTGGGGATGGCTAGAAGGAAGAAGATAGTGTGATTGATTAGAGAGCCTTGGGTGATGTCGGTTCGCGGTACATCGTCGCCCACACGACGTCCGCGAAGGGTGGGACATAAGATAGAAGACCGCGAGGTGATCAGAAACATATATCCTTCCCCATGCTCCTTTGTATTTCTTTATGTCAATTTTGTGCCTTGATTATATATCTCGTGATTTTATGTTTAATAATTTATTATTTTGATTCCAAATCTTAATGAATAAATTATTAACTGAACCCCTGTTAGTGATATGAGAAAAGTGTCTTAAGGCAATCACCTTATGATTATAATCATTTATTTTAATAAATGAATATTCACTATTTGAGTATACAAGTTTATGTATTTGATTGAGATCTTAAACTCATTTACTGAATGTCTGCAATACAATTCACAGCATGAGAGAATTTGTGATGAATTCACAACTAGTGATTATCTCTACATGTGCAATTGTGAAGTATTGAAATTGTCCCTAGTCGATGAATTGATAAATACGGGCACTATCAATTCTGTTGAGACTAGCATGGGTTATTCTCTAATCAGCTGATTCTCACTGGCTGGTGACATTGGGATGTCCGGAGATAAACATGAATGCTAGTTAAGGGAACTAGTTCATTGGAGTGACTGACTGTAAAACTTCATATGGTAGTCTACATATAGATATGTCAATGAAGTTCTTACTGCAGCTTAAGTGCGATGTTCCTTTGACTTGCGGTGTTCAAGTCATCTTGGTCATGGAGACTTATACTTTGACATCTTAAGCAAGCATCTCCAAGGAGGTGTGGACCCAGGATGATTGGGTATAAGCCGAAGTGCCCGAAGATGTTTGAACAGCCTACAAAGGATTCACCACTCCTTGCGAGGAGATGTATACCCAAGGCCTATCGTCGGATTGTTACTCGAAGCCTCTGGCCAGAGCATGACATGTTCAGAGTATGAATCTCTTAAATACATTAGAATAATTAGAATCCATAGGACGAGAAAACGTTACTTGGGCTAGGTGTGACGTAGTCAGCCTAGTGGGGACTGACACACATAGACCACGTCCTGAACCAAGTGGGTATAAGCTGGTGAAGGGAATGGGGCACGATTCATTATAGCTGCTGAAGGGTTTCAGAATAGTTTTTGAGGTCAACCGTTGATCTTTCGATTAATTGGGGATCATGATGTACTACTAGGTGCCACTCATGATCGTTCTATAATTGGTTAATTATAGACGGCCAACATAAATCGAAAGCTTATTTAGTCACACGCACTACGAGTAATCCGACGGATTTAAAACGAGTTAAAAATTGGATTTTCCAATCAAGAGAGATTAGGTTTGGTTAAGCCAAACGATAAGTCAAATCTGAATTTTTCAGAGACGCATCGGAAGCGTAAAATGGCTAAGTCTTTTGAAGACTTAATAGATGAATTAAATAAGTTTAATTCATTAGGGCGTGGCTTGGATGAGCCGGCCAAAGAGGGTCTCCATCCTCTTTGCTTGGCCGGCCACAACAAAGGGAGAGAACCAAGTTTTTGGCTCAATTTATAAAATAAACCAAGTGTGGTTTGTTTTATAAAATTATGGATGATATAAATTTTTATATAATAAACCAAGGTTTGGTTTATTTTTTATGGAAATTAAAATGAACCATGGATTGGTTTATTTTATTTTATAAAATCAATCATGGATTGATTTACCATGATAAGAAAAATTTATTCCATAAGAAAAAAGAGACTTGGTTGATTTTTATCATGAATTAAAAAATGATAAAACATGGCATGATGGAATAAGTCATAGAAAATTTATTTCATAAGAAAAAAGAGACTTGGTGGTTGAGAGACCACTATATAAAGGACCCAAGGCAAGGCTTGAAAATCAATCGAAGTATTCTTGCCTGGACTCTCTCCCTCTCCTCCCTTCTTCCTCTTGGCCGGCCACAAGGCTCTTCTCCCTTCTTCTTGCCGTGAGCACAAGGAGAAGCACCGAGGCGACGAAGTTCTTCCATTGGGACGATCTTCCTCTCCAACCATCATCACCTTGGGATTGGGCGCAAGTCATCTTCCTCCTTCTCGCCGGAATTGTGATTTCGGCCGACCTTGGTAGTGAGTTTTTTCGATGTGATTATTTCTCTTTTGGTTTTTCTTATCGTGTTCTCGGAGAATCTAGTAGTTCTCGAGAACATGAAACTCGTGGCTTTGCGAAGTCATCCCGAAGATACTCGGCGAGGATGCGAATAGAGTCGGAGCTTCCGAGGGACGCTTACGGTTGGATCTCGTCCCTTCCTTCGAGTTACGCGAGGTAATAAGTAAATTAGTTTACGTTTCTGCAAAATTTTAAATATATGATCATGTCTACACAAGATAAAGTTGCATGCTTAGATGTGTGGTTAAATAATTTGAGAAATTATTTATGCTAAACCTTCCGCTGCACGTAATTAATTTTAAAATTACGAACCCGCATCCATGTCAACATGCACCCGGTCCCAACAACCCCGACCATAAACACAAAAGTCGGCGATCAACTCGTCGCTTTTTCCGCGGTCGAACGGCCGAGCAAATTACAAGGACGATTTTGGTAATTGGCCAAGTTGTAATTTGGATCATTCGATATGGCACGAGACGGTTGATGGGAGATGGCTCTCTATTCGGATTAATGTTTTAATCCGTAGACATGGAGAGGTCTCTCGGATCGACCACGTATTCGCTTTGGAAACCCGCCAAGCTATACCCAACAATTTAGTCTCATTTTCATAGTTTGCATGATATCTTATTTTTAATGTGCCAAATTTCTTGAATTAAGTCTCAATCTTGTCTCCAAATTCTTTGGCACATTCCATAATTCATTAAGTCCTTTTGAAGAAACCTTCTTGAGATCCATTGACCATGGATCCCATTTTGACTCCTAGTGTAACGCCCGCTTTTTTTTCCATAAAGCGGCGTTACGTTAACATAACATACTTAGGCCATGTAGATATCATAAGGCAGCGGAATAACTTTAGGACTTACACATATATGCCCTACTATCATTTACTAATATAATGACATAGATACTTGGCATATTAACTTCATACTTTGCATCCTATCATGTCTTGCTTAACATCATGTCATAGAGTTCCATAAGCCATTATTCAAACACATAAATAGCAAACATAAGGTTCTAGCATAAGACCGGTAAACATATTGTTTTCGTAGCCAAGTCACTACCACACACACACATTCTTGTCTTCCTGCTGCTTCCTCATTGTCCCCTGGCGTGATCTGCGGTATAAGGAAATAAGACTATAAGCACACAGGCTTAGTAAGACTCTTTCCTACTCACAAAAACCATTCATCACTTAGTCATAAACACATGAAACATAAACATATCTTTATGCTTGATCATAAATATAAATAAACTTACATGGCATGATACATGACATAACATGAATATAATTCAACTTAGCATAGCATAATACATGACATAGACATAAACATAATTCAACTTAGCATAGCATAATACATGACATAGACATAAACAAAATTCAACTTAACATGGCCTAATACATGACATAAACATAAACATAAACTAAGCCTTCTTGACATGGCATGATACATAAACATCAGTAAACATTCTTATCATGCATGATACATGGCATAAACATAAACATAAAGAAACATTCTTAACATGCAGGATACATGGCATAAACATAAACATAAAGAAACATTCTTAAAATGCAGGATACATGGCATAAACATAAACATAAAGAAACATTCTTAACATGCAGGATACATGGCATAAACATAAACAGCATAAACATAAACATAAACAAACATTCTTAACATGCAGGATACATGGCATAAACATAAACATAAAGACATGAACTAACCTGTATGGCATAACATAGGCATGCTTTCTATCATATCATATGAGCATCTTCTTAACATAACCATAAGCATAAATCATTTACCATCATACATATTTCTTGACATGAAACATAAGTAATAGACATTACCATCATGGCATAATGCATAACATGAATGAATGCATGAGTCTAATGCATATACATAAGGATGCTTAGCTTTTAAAATCATACTTTTAAATACTTCAACATAATCATAACATCATTGGAGGTCCCCGGCTTGTACCACATACATACATCATAAGCGAGCATCCCTAAGTAAATACGAGGTAGCGAGCCCCGACCTACTAGGGCAAGGACAGCATAGTCGGTAGTCCCAGAACCGGGGCGTTCTTAAGGTGCTCATCCCTGTTGCACAGCTTCGGTAGTGCCAGAACCGTGGACAGCATAGTCAGTAGTCTAGAACCGGGGTGTTCTTAAGGTGCCCATCCCTTGGACCCATACTTCGGTCCAGTACAAGCCCATTCATAAAGTAAAATACTTAACATGCTTCATTCATAAACATGACATACATCTTCATTCATAAACATGGCATGCATTTTTCCTTCATAAACATGGCATACATTTTCATTCATAAACATGGCATGCATTTCATTCATAAACATGGCATACATTTTGATTCATAATTGTGGCATGTGTAACAACCTGGCCCGTCTACCGGCCCATTTACCAGCCCATTTACCGGTCTCACGACCGTCGTACCGTTATACCGTCAACCATCGACCGTGTCGTCATTCATAACATGGCATGCATCTTTATTCATAAAACATGGCGTGCACTTTCATTCATAACATAACATGCATCTTCATTTATAAACATAACATGCATCTTCATTCAAAGGACATGGCCTACTTACATAAACATCATTCTTATTCCTAAAGCCTGCATGATCATGGCATATAAGGTAAACATTTCATTATGTTCATTGATCATGACATGTTTGCATAGACATTTATCCTAATCTATAGAACTTGCATGATCATGCTACATAAGGTAACCATTGCATTTCATACATAAGTATGGTATCTATCTCAAGCATGCATGGGTAGGACTTCCATAAACATACTACCTACCATTCAAGTACATGGCATAGGACATAAGTCATTCATAAATAAACCCTATTAAGTATGGTATCCAATCATAACATACAACATAAAACATGGTGCTTAAGGTTAGGGTCATAGGTAACTTAATTTCTACCACATGCTTGAACCTTTATAGATACCTCATAATTAAGCATAAACCATCATTCTTCAAACCCTAACTTCCCCCAAACCCTAATTACCTTGCTTGGCCGAAACCTATAAAGGGGAAAAGTTCCATCATTCAATTACATGTAAGGTAGCATAAGGAAAAGTAACAACCATACATTACCTATAGGGTCATAAGAAGCCATTTAGGCCCATGGTTAGGGTTCACCCTAACTCCAAACCCTACTTTCTAGGATTGGCCAAAATATATAAGGGCCATGGGTGCATGAATAAATTCATAAAATTTTCCAATTAAACATCTAACACCTTCCATACCATACCATAGGAGCCCTTAGGACCCTTACTTGAAGGAAACCCTAGCTCTTTGCCCTAAACCCCTACTTGGTTGAAAGTTGTAGGGTCACAAGGTCTTGTGAAAATTCACATAAGTCACCCTCAATCTCTCTTATAGCATGATAATATACAAAACACATACTTGAAGGTTTAGATCCAACCCTACCCATGGGTTCTTGAGGTTGGCCGAAACCCTAGGAGGTCCTAGGGTACCCCAAAATTTCTCCAAATCTCATTTTAACTTATATTCATCATGGACAAACATTAGGAAGCATGAAAAATATTTTTAACATCATTTTGGACCTTAAAACCCTAGTGGTCGAAAGTTTAGGGTCCCATATCATGATTTCTCCAATGTAAATCTCAAAACCAACTTGATATCATGCTAAAAATCATAAGGGAACTATTATACCACAGGTGAGGAAGTCTTACCTTGGTTGATCTTGATTATAGACCTTAGTTTTGGGAAAAAGATGGAGATCTTGTTGCCTCTTGACCACCCCTAGCCTTTGTATCCTTGTAGAAACCTTGGATCTTGGGGGATGAAGCCTTGGTTGAACTTTTTCCAAGGGAAATCCCCTCTTGAGGTATTCGGCTAGGATGGAGAAGGAGGGAGGAAGAAAGGTGACTTGATGGAAGAAGAGAAGTAACCCCCCATGCCTCTCTTTATAACTCATCAAGGAGGGTAAGTGAAGAGTCATGGTGTCTCTTCATATTCCCCCAAGCCTTAACCATAATCCAATTCATTTCCTCATAGCACTCCCTTGCTAGGTGAATTGGTTAGAGCATGCATAGTTGTACAAGAGGTCCAAGGTTCAAATCCTTGGTGCATGCATAAATTTTTCCCACTTATTTTTATTTTATTTTCCTAGGATTTCGAAAATCCCTTAAAAATTCCCCCATAATTATGTTAATATTTCTTATTAAAATCCCTTTATATTTCTATACATTTTTACCTAAAATTCACCAATAATCATGATACTAGAAAGCCCATATAAGGCCCATTAGTGCCTATTTCCCCAATTTAAATGGAAAAATCATGGCTTTCTAGGTAAAAATTCGTGTTAATATTTCTAGGTCCCTCGGAAAATTATCTAGCCATGCTCAATATTTTAAAGAAATATTAAGAGAATTTTCCGGGTCGTTACACCTAGAGCTCCCCCTTGAGCTCTTAGCCTTAGTCACCTCCCTAGGGAACTCATCTATAATGGCAAGGCCACACATGTGTATCTCCGGTACTTCTTGACCTGCACCCCTTGCTTCCTTTACTTTCCACACCTTGTCCTTGGTTAAATTTTTCTTTTCCCATTTAAATGGCTTCCCCTTGCCATTTTTGGTCTTTCCCTTACTATAGTCATATGACATCCTTGCATATGATTTCTCAATAGCATTTGATCTAATAGGTCAATATCCTAGACCCGGTCTACCATTGTCGGGGTTTTGACTTCTTGACACCATGTCCAAGCCCCTAGATCCACTAGTGAGTATATCTAGGGTTTTCTCTAATTTATCAAGTCTTGCCCTCAAGGTTTGATTTTTTCCTTTCTAGGTTCTTTACCTTAGTATCACCATGTCCACTTTGGACATTTGTAGATCTACCAATTTGTCTAGGCATATGTCTTCCTTTGTTTCGATTAATGCCTTGGTCCTTAGGTTTAAAACTCTTAGGTTTATCATGGTACATAAATTCCTTAGGGGGTTGGGATACAATATTGGCCCTATTTTATCTTGATATTTAAAACCAAAATTATGCATAGGCATATAATTTTCATTACTTCTAACATTCATGGAGGAGTTTGAAAAATACTAGTTAGGGATTACCTCCCTTACCCTTGTAGCTCCCCCTTGATACGAGCTTTTCTCCTTTTCCTTCTTCTCCCACTTCCTCAAATGCTCCAATTTCTTGACTTCTCCTTTCCTTGGGCATTTGGTGTGGTAATGTCCTAGCTCACCACACGTGTAACATCAAATATGATTTTTCTCCTTTCCCTTACAACCCATGTTAGATTTTAAATGCATTGACTTGGGTTTAGGGTTTACCTCCTTTTTACCTAATGGACACTTGTCCTTGTAGTGTTCCTTCTTGTTGCATTCAAAGTAAATGATGTGATCTTTAGACATTGCTTTGGTGGAGGTGGATGCTTCTTCTTGCTCCGGTATCAAGGGTGGTCTCTCCTTCCCCTCCATCCTTGAAGTGGAAACCTCTTCTTCTTCCCTTGATGAAGTGGATGATCTTTCATTTTCTTGTACCACTTCACTTGAGGAGATGGATGCCTCTTTTTCTTTTTCCTCTTTCTCCTCTTCTTCGGATGTTGAACTTCTTTCTTCATCCGATTAGTCCTTCTCCTCTTCTTGGACCATTGAGCTCATTTCCTTGAGCTCTTCGACTTCTTGAGCATGTGTAGGGTTTTCATAGAATGCTACCATTTTATTCCATAACTCATGTGCACTTTTGTATTCACCTACACTACTAATTATTTCATTAGGCAAAATACTAAGCAAAATTAAAATTACCATTTCATTTGCCTTTGATTGTACTTGTTGCTCCTTATTCCAATATCTTGGTCGAAGCTTTTTCCCGTGCTTATCTCTTGAAGCATCAAATGGCTCTTTAAGGGCAATCATGTAGTTCTAATTCATGGCGAACCAAGTCTTTGTCCACATCCTCCAATAGTCGAAATCCTCGCGATCATAGGGAGGTGGAACATTGATGTCATCACCCAACTATTCTTCAATCATCATCTCCTCTAGCTTTTTGCTCTCTCGGCGATTAGTCCGTAGATGAGCGAACCTCGCTCTGATTCCACTTATTAGGATCTTACCGTTTGCTAGATGAGGTGAATAGTAATTTTTCGATCTTTCTTCCTACAAATGTTAGTGTGCAAGCGGAATAATAAAATCTAAATCTAACAAACACGAAGAACACACCAATTTACGTGGTTTGAAGATGAAACTCTTACTCCACGGCTATCCGTAAGGTGGATGATCCCGATCCTTCAGTGGATGATTCTCCAGAGCACCTCCGGCTAGCTCTTGTCGCTCCTTGTGGGTGGAGAAACCTCGTCACAACCCTTGAACAATCCTTGAGCACTAGTAGGCTATTAACAAGCTCTAACCAAGCTAGTTTCGCCAAGAAGAAACAGCCATAAACGAGCCCCCTTAAATAGAGCTCGAGGCTGATTTAACCGTTACCAGTCGACTAATCCAGTACCAGTCGACTGGTCGAATTCGAATGACAATTCAAATTCTGGTCACCATCAGTCAGCTGGTCCCGGACCAGTCGACTAATCTTTCTATGGACCCTATCAGTTGACTGGTCCCTCACCAGTCGACCGGTCCACTCCCTAACTCGAGGGTTACCCTTCCCGAGTACATTTCTCTCAGCACTTGACCCCTCACGATTTAGCCCCCGATTACAATTCCCTCAACACTCGAAACCTCACGACCTAGTTGACTCTTCATCTAGCAGCCTCGATCTGTTGCCTTCAATCCCTCTTCGACTTTGTCTCCCATCCCTCAAACGCACACACAAGCACTCGGCTTGCCTCCATACCATCCTTCATGCATGCCTCGAAGTCCGCATCCCTTAGCTCATCGTTCCTGCTCCAGCAACCTCAACTTGTTGCCTTCAAGCCCTCTTCGACATTGGCCCTCCTCCCTCAGATGTGCACACAAGCCCTCGGCTTGCCGCCATGCCATCCTTCACGTACCCCTCAAAGTCTGCTTCCCTCGGCTCATCATCCCTGCTTTGTCCATGGTCCCTCGGATGCGTACACAAGCCCACGGCTTGCCTCCATGCCACCCTTTACCGTACCCGAAGATGTCCAACCAAGTCTATGTGTATTCTGCAAACCTGCACACTCACATACACATATTAGATCAACATGAAACCCTAACTTAATCATATTGGCACACACATCAAAACCCATGATCCTCCCGATCATACTTGGGTCGATTGTGTTGGGGCCGGGTGCATGTTGACATGGATGCAGGTTCGTAATTTCAAAATTAATTACGTGCAGCGGAAGGTTTAGCATAAATAATTTCTCTAAATCATTTAACCACACATCTAAGCATGCAATTTTATCTTGTGTAGATATGATCATATATTTAAAATTTTACAGAAACATAAACTAATTTACGTATTACCTCGCGTAACTCGAAGGAAAAGACGAGATCCAACCGTAAGCATCCCTTAGAAGCTCCGCCTCTATTCGCGTCCACACCGAGTATCTTCGGGATGACTTCGCAAAGCCACGAGTTTCGTGTTCTCGAGAACTACTAGATTCTCCGAGAACGCGATGAGAAAAACCAAGAGAGAAGTCGGAAGACTAACCACAAATGGATGGTCGGGAAAGGGTAGGTGCGGCTGGCTGGTTCTCCTTCTTGGGGGTGGTTGGCGCACGGCAAGAAGGGGAGAAGAGAAGGAGAGAAAGAGAGGGAGAGAGCCTATGCCTTCGTCTCTATGATTCACACCCAAGCCTTGCCTTGGGTCCTTTATATAGTGGCCTCTCAACCATCAAGTCTCTCAAATATGGAATAACTTATTCCATCATGTCAAGTTTGATTTTATATCATGGTTAAAATCATATTTTAATTCATGATAAAAAATCAATCAAGTCTCTTCTCTCCTATGGAATAAATTTCCTTATCATGGTAAATCAATCCATGATTGATTTTATAAAATAAACCAATCCATGGTTCATTTTAATTTCCATGAAAAATAAACCAAACCTTGGTTTATTATATAAAAATTTATATCATCCATAATTTTATAAAACAAACCACACTTGGTTTATTTTATAAATTGAACCAAAAACTTGGTTCTCTCCCTTTGTTGTGGACGGCCAAGCAATGAGGATGGAGGCCCTCTTTGGCCGGCTCATCCAAGCCAAGCCCCAATGAATTAAACTTATTTAATTCATCTATTAAGTCTTCAAAAGACTTAGCCATTTTACGATTCCGATGCGTCTCTGAAAAATTCAGATTCGACTTATCGTTAGGCTAAACAAAACTTAATCTCTCTTGATTGGAAAATCTATTTTTCAACTCGTTTAAAATCCCTCGGATTACTCGTAGTGCGTGTGACTAAATAGGCTTTCGATTTATATTGGCCGTCTATAATTAATCAATTATAGAACGATCAAGAGTGGCACCTAGTAGTACATCATGATCCCCAATTAATTGAAAGATCAATGGTTGACCTCAAAAACAATTCTGAAACCCTTCAGCAGCTATAATGAATCGTGCCACATTCCCTTCACCATTTTATACCCACTTGGTTCAGAACATGGTCTATGTGTGTCAGTCCCCACTAGGCTGACTACGTCACACCTAGCCCAAGTAACGTTTTCTCGTCCTACGGATTCTAATTACTCTCATGTATTTAGGAGATTCATACACTGAACATGTCATGCTCTGGCCAGAGGCTTCGAGTAACAATCCAACGATAGGCCTCGAGTATACATCACCTCGCAAGGAGTGGTGAATCCTTTGTAGGCTGTTCAAACATCTTCGGGCACTTCGGCATATACCCAATCATCCTGGGTCCACACCTCCTTGGAGATGAATGCTTAAGATGTCAAAGTATAAGTATCTATGACCAAGATGACTTGAACACTGCAAGTCAAAGGAACATCGCACTTAAGCTGCAGTAAGAACTTCATTGACATATCTATATGTAGACTACCATATGAAGTTTTACAGCCAGTCACTCCAATGAACTAGTTCCCTTAACTAGCATTCATGTTTATCTCTGGACATCTCAATGTCACCAGCCAGTGAGAATCAGCTGATTAGAGAATAACCCATGCTAGTCTCAACAGAATTGATAGTGTCCGTATTTATCAATTCATCGACTAGGGACAATTTCAATACTTCACAATTGCACATGTAGAGATAATCACTAGTTGTGAATTCATCACAAATTCTCTCATGTTGTAAATTGTATTGCGGACATTCAGTAAATGAGTTTAAGATCTCAATCAAATACACAAACATGTATACTCAAATAGTGAATATTCATTTATTAAAATAAATGATTACAATCATAAGGCAATTGTCTTAGGATACTTCTCTCATATCACTAACAAACTCCCACTTGGCCTAATGCCAATCGCTACGGTACCCAATACCATAGGCTCTAACATGACCCTCAAACTTGCTTTGAGGCAAGGCCTTAGTTAAAGGATCAGCTAAATTCCTTTCAGTGGGAATTTTCTCAATTTGTATATCATTCCTACTTATAATCTCTCTGATCAGATGATAGCGGCGAAGCACATGTTTGGATCGCTGATGAGACCTTGGTTCCTTCGCTTGTGCAATAGCTCCATTGTTATCGCAGTAAACCGGTATTGCTTCATCAATGGTTGGAACCACACCAAGTTCTGAGACAAACTTCTTAATCCAGACAGCTTCCTTTGCTGCTTCCGAAGCTGCAATATATTCCGCTTCCGTGGTAGAATCTGCTACGGTGTCTTGCTTGGAACTCTTCCAACTTATTGCGCCTCCATTCAAAATAAATACGTATCCGGACTGAGATTTGGAGTCATCCTTATCTGTCTGGAAATTGGCATCTGTATACTCACGTATTACCATATCACCTTCTCCATATATTAGGAACACATCCTTAGGGTTTCTTAAGTACTTGAGGATTGTTTTGACAGACGCCCAATGATCCATTCCTGGATCAGACTGGTATCTGCTTGTGACGCTCAGAGCATACGATACATCGGGCCTAGTACATAACATATCATACATGATAGATCCTATCGCGGATGCATAAGGAATCTTATTCATGCAAATCATCTCATCTTCTGTGCGCGGACACATAGACTTCGAAAGGTTGATCCCATGCCTGATGGGAAGGTATCCTTTCTTGGATTCCGACATGCTAAACCTTTCTAGCACTTGGTCTATATATGTAGTCTGCGAAAGACCAAGCATTCGTTTTGATCTATCTCTATAGATTCTAATCCCAAGGATATAGGTTGCTTCTCCCAGGTCTTTCATGGAGAAAGTTTTGGACAACCAAATTTTAACTGACTGTAAGACTGATATATCATTTCCTATAAGTAATATGTCATCGACATATAACACTAGGAATACGACTGCACTCCCACTAACCTTCTTGTACACACAAGGTTCGTCAGAATTTTGTGAGAAATCAAACTCATTGATTGTCTCATCAAAACGGATGTTCCAGCTCCTGGATGCTTGCTTTAGTCCATATATGGATCGTCGAAGCTTGCATACTTTGGTTTTATTAACCGATGTGAAACCTTCAGGTTGTATCATGTATACATCCTCAAGCAGGTTTCCATTAAGGAAAGCTGTTTTCACATCCATTTGCCATATCTCATAATCATAATGAGCTGCTATGGCCAGGAGCATCCAAATGGATTTAAGCATAGCTACTGGCGAATAGGTTTCGCCATAATCAATTCCTTGTTTCTGACGATATCCTTTTGCCACTAATCTAGCCTTAAAGGTAACAGCATTACCTTCCATGTCGGTTTTCTTCTTGAAACCCCACTTGCATCCTATGGGCATAATCCCTTCAGGTGGGTTAACCAAGTCTCATACTTGATTTTTGTACTTGAAACCCCATTTTGTTGAGGTGTACTTGGGCATGAAAACTCATGCTTGTACCCATTTTCAACACAAAATTGTGTGAAGCTAGCGTTTTGGAACTCCCCACCATGGTCACTCCTAATTCGATTTATTTTGATGTTCTTTTCGTTTTCTACCCTTTTACTAAATCCTATAATGATATCTAGGGTATCATCCTTATGTTTCAAGAAATAGACCCAAGTAAACCTAGAAAAGTCATCTACTGTTACTAAGCAATACTTACTCCCTACAAGTGACGGAGTACTATGGCAATCAAACAAGTCTATATGCAAGAGTTCTAAAGGTAATGAGGTGGTAATTAGAGTTTTACCTTTGTGTGATGCTTTTGATTGCTTACCCTCTTGGCATGCATGACACAACTTGTTCTTTTCGTACTTGATCATTGGGAGCCCCTTCACCAATTCTTCCTTGGCCACTCTTGCAATGCTCCTCATGTTGATGTGTCCAAGTCTTCGGTGCCATAACCACTCTTCTTCTTCTTTAGACATGAGACACTTAACAACATTGTTAGTAGCATAAGATAGATCAAGATAATACAAGTTTGCCTCTCTAAACCCTTCTAATATGATAATGTTTGATTCACTTTGCCTTATTACACATTTCTTAGCATGAAATTCTACTCTAAAACCGGCATCACATAGTTGACTTACACTTAATAAATTAAACTTCATATCCTTAATTAAAAGTACTTTATGAATCAAAATAGTGGGAGATACCTCAATTGTGCCCCTACCAATGATCCTTAACTTTCCACTGTTCCCAAAAGAGACGGTCCCTTCTCTTAGGTAGCTAATAGTGGTGAGCTTGCTCACATCTCCGGTCATATGTCTTGAGCATCCACTATCTACTATCCACAAAGTTGGGGCCTCCTTCACCTTTACCTAGACAACATGGAAAACATGCTCTTTTGGTACCCATATCTTTGATCCATAAGCATCATTTAAAAATTTCTTAGGTACCCATGCCTTCTTTGTGGTTCCCTTTGCCCCTAGTCTCCTAGATGCACCAATCCTATCGGTAAGTGAGACAAATGCTACTTCCTTGGTCTTAGGTCTATAACCCAATCCGGCCTTGTTATATACAGCCCTTTGATTGTTGATGATCATATCAAGGTTACTTGATCCTACTTGAAATTTCCTAAGGGCCTTTGTGAGGTCATCTACTTGTTTCCTTAACTCCTTATTTTCATTTTCAATATGTGAAACATGTGAAGAGGTAGAGCTAGCATGCAAATTTTTATATTTAATAGCTTCTACTCTAAGCATGACAATTTCTTCCTTAAGATCCTTAATTCTACTTCTAGCCTTAGCTAAATCCATGTTCGTGCTAAAAATTATTTTCACTATGGTAGAGGAGAGTAAGTGGTATACCTCACTTACCGAAGCTTCTGACTCTGATGATGATGAAGTGGAGGAGCTCTCATCTTCACTGCTTGAGCTTCGTTCATCGTTTGATGAGTCTGATTCATCTTGTGCCATAAGAGCGAAGTGGGAGACTTGCTCTTCTTCTTCCTCTGAGGATGAGGGATTATCCCAAGTCACCTTGAGGTTCGTGACACTCGTTCTTCATATGTCCTTCTTGGTGACAGTTGTAGCAGATTATCTCCTTGGCCTTACCCTTACCTTTGGCCCCTTTCCTAGCATATGATTTGTTAGAAAAACTTTTAAATGCTTTACAAAATTTCCTTACCATAAAGGCCTCTTGGTCACTATCCATAGAGGCACTTGACTCCTCTGAGTCCGAGGATGATGAGTAGATCACCTTCTTCTTCTCCTTTCTCCACTTCTTCTCCTTTTCTGCAACAAAAGCAATACCTTTCTCTTTTGCCGAAATGTTAGCTTGCTCGTGCAGTTCAAATTCACAAAATAGATCGTCTAATTTAACTAAAGATAAGTCCCTCGATACCTTGTAAGCATCAACCATGGATGCCCACAGGGTGGTTCTCGGGAAGGCTTGTAAGACATACCTGACGATGTCCCGATTTTCAATTTTCTCTCCAATTACATAGAGCTCGTTGATCACTTCCTTTACCCTTCCATGCAGCTGACTGACTGTCTTGTTGCTCTTCATGGAGAGGGATTGTAGTTGGGCCACTAATAAGTCCTTCTTGGCTCTTCTGGACTCGTTTGACCGTTCGTTCAGTTCTACCAACTTGTCCCATAGTTCTTTGGCGCTCTTGAACGGCCCCACCTTGTTCAGTTGCTCCTTTGAGAGCCCGCATTGCAGTGTGGTGGTGGCCTGGGCATTTGATTGCGCCCTTTTCATCACCTCCTTTGACCATGTTCTCATAGGTGTAGGGTCTCCTCTTTCATCGACGGGCGCCTCGAAGCCATCTGCAACACTTATCCAGGTTTCTATGTCATTCATAAGATAGTACTGCATTCTACCTTTCCAGTACGCGAAGTCGTTGCCGTCGAAGAATGGTGGTCGTGCGTGTAGGACCGGTGCCGTCGATAGAGGGGGGGTGAATATCGATCGTGGACGTCTTTCAGAAATCTTCGTAAAGCTTTCGTTCTAGACTTAGGATATTAGTAGCGCAGCGGAAAAAGTAAATAAAAGAAATAAGACAAGACACAGCGGGATTATTTACTTAGTTCCCAACCCCCCAGGGTCAGTACGTCCAAGGCCTATGTACTCGGCGTGAGTCCACTATTAGTCTCCTTTCCGGAATTTCCGGAGGCGGAGAAAACCCGTCTTACAGTGTATAATTACAAGCAACAATAATTTGAAAGTTAAGTACGGAATAACTAAAAGCAAACCGAACAAGAATCTGAAACTTGGCCGATCTGGACCTCCGAAGTGCCGCGCACTTCCTCCTGGAGCCTCCCGGTAGTAAAGCCTCATTTCTAGCGCGTTGTCGTCGGTCGGAATGATCAGAATGGCTCTGGAATGTTGTATTTGAAGCAGAGGGGTCGAAGCCCCTTATATATGCCTCCTGGGGGCGCCCTGGACGCTGGGGGCGCCTCGATAAACCCGGTCAACTCTTATCCTTGCGCCGACCTCGCCGCAGCTGATAAGACTTTTGACCAGGGCGCCCCGGACGCTCAGGGCGCCCTCATGATGGCTTATCTGTGTTTTGGGTTCGAAACTGCAAACACAGCTTTGAACCAGGGCGCCTCGGACGCTCAGGGCGCCCTGCTTGACACCTGTTCTGCCTACTTCATCATAACTGCTTTTTTACCTTTGGCTCAGGGCGCCCTGGCTGTTCAGGGCGCCCTGGTTGGTGAGGGCGCCCTCCCTGATGGGGGCGCCCTGCTTCAGGGCATCCAGCAGGGCGCCCTGGTTGGTGAGGGCGCCCTCCCTGATGGGGGCGCCCTGCTTCAGGGCATCCAGCCCTTGTTCCGCTTGCTTTGTCTTCCAATCTTGGTACCTGCAAGATACACAAACACAAAGCATATATACTTATAATATTGGTCTTAAGGACTTGGTTCTGACTTCGAATCTCCACGAAACCCTAGGTCGAACCGGCACGAGTTCCTATCCCCGAGAACTCGCCCTTCACCTACTCCTTTCAGGAGACGGTTGCCACCCAGTCCTTCGGATGGACTTTTGCTTAGCCTCTGATTACTCCGGATCTCGAGACGCCCACACCCTGACCCGTCTCTACTCCTGTCATTAGTCATCGCTCAGCTAAGTTGCTTAGTCCCTCGGACCAAGTCTTCATTTCCTAGCCGTCCTTCGCCAGGTGCCTAGCAGCCCTTCGCTAGGTCTTTGTTACCAAGCGGTCCTTCGCCTGGTGCCTAGCAATCCTTCGCTAGGTCTTCTATACCTAGCAGCCCTTCGCTAGGTGCCTAGCAGCCCTTTGCTAGGTCTTAAGGTTACGATACCTAGCAGCCCTTCGTTAGGTGCCTAGCAGCCCTTCGCTAGGTCTTGAGGTTTCGATACCTAGCAACCCTTCGCTAGGTGCCCAACAGCCCTTCGCTGGGACTTAGGGTTTCTATGCTTAGTTTAACTAGGACTTTTCTTCAGCTAAGGTTACTTCTCTCTTACTCCCCTTTGTCTGTTCAATGTATCACTAACTTAAGTGTATTGTCAAACATTAAAATACTTAAAGAGGAATATCATTGATGCAACTTGCACCAACAATCTCCCCCTTTTTGATGTTTGACAATAACTTAAGTTAGATTGGTTTAAAGGGGCTAACTTACTGTCCTTGGGGTAAAAATGAAAAAAAATGATATAAACTTTGAAACTACATTTTTGATCTTTGCTACATTTTTGATCTTTGGGAAAAATATTTTTAACTTAAGCACACATCTCTCCCCCTTTGTCACACATCAAAAAATAAAATACTTGCACCAACATTAAAAACCTTTGGTTCTTTTTGAAAATACTTAGTACAAAAATTTTTGAAAGCATTGTATTTTGAATAATATATTGCAAAAATTATGTAATTTTTGAAAAAATATAAGTACCTTTGAAAATATATTGATTTTTGTGAATAATTAAGTACTTTTGGAAAATGCATAACTTTTGAAAGAATGTTATTTTGGAAAATATAAATGTTATGCCTATTTTGCAAGTACTGACTGTGTTTCGAAAATAAGTGTTTCATGAAACATAATATTTTTCAAGGTCAAGAAAAAAATGATAGTACTTTTGAAAGAATATTTGGCTTTGAAAGACATAAGTACTTTTGAAAACATAATATTTGACTTCACTTGGTTAATTTTCCAGTCTGACACTATCCTGGGAACCCTTGTTGACTACAAGGATATTTTCCTAAGTGTCCTGGAAGTTTTCCAACCCAAGTAAATATTGAAAAAAATAAATCACAGAATAATAGGATGTAAGTTAATTTTGAAAAATGTAAAGATTTTAAAGTGATAATACTTGATTTGGTTTATCTTTCAGTCTGACACAATCATAGGAAACCTTGTTGACTACAAGGACATTTTCCTAAGTGTCCTGGAAGATTTTCCAAACTCAAGATATTATTTTAAATTGATAAAAAAACCAAATGAATTTTTGAAAATAAATTTTTTTTTAAAAAAAAATTGATAGCATTTTAAAATAATACTTATATTTTCAACAAGATTTGAAAATACCGCGCATAAGAACATTTGAAATATTTAATAATTCTTTTAATCTGACCTCCCCCTAAACATGACCCAGTCCCGGGAAGCTTGTTGACCATAAGTACTCTTCCTCTGAGTCTTAAGGTTTGATTCAGATCAAGAGAATAATAATTTTCAAAATGATTTAAAACTTGTTAGACTCCCCCTAAATTTGACACGTCCTAGGAGTCCTTGAAGATCATAAAGTGGACCTTTCCTCTGTGTCTTTAGGGTTTATCAAAGTCAAAGAACCGATAATTGTGAAAACATATGTAATGCAAATTAAGGTGCAGTTTTCGAAAAATATTTTTAATAAAAAGAACAAAAACACTCCCCCTGCATCCAACATCGTTTGACTCTATCTAAGTGCCTTAAGGAACTTTAGTGTTGTCCTAAGAGGCTTGTGTCTAATTGAGTGAGTCAAACAAATTTTTGAAAAGATATATTTTTGGAAAATGTATAATATATATAATCAAACAGACAAGCATGAATTCCATAAAAACATTATTATGTTGAAGCACTATTTTGAAAATATATTTTTATGAAAATATTCTAATAATTTTGAAAAACAATTTTGAAAAATATTTTTCAATTCATTAGTCCTTAACATCTCACCCATTTTAGATGTATCAATACAACAAGCATAGTTGCCTTATAGGTGTATTGTGAGATGCTTGATTTATTTTTCTTAATTTATTAACTCTAAGAATATTTTGAAAAATATTAAATGCTGGCCAACGACTAGTTTTGGGGTATACCAGTTGACTGCCCCAAGGCCAGTCGACTGATCCGAAGCTGCGAACTTTCTGTGGGTTTTGGCAGTCGACTGCCTCTGGGCCAGTCGACTGCCCTGCCTCCTAGCTCAGCTCCAGCCACTCCAAACCTTCTCCTTCGCGTGTGCCTTTAGGTCTGCTCCCTTGTCTCGCCCCTTGAAGTCCTCTTCCTCTGGCTATCGTCCCTCGGATGCGCATGCAAGCCTTCCCTTGGCTTGCCTCCATGCCACCCTTCACGTATGCCCTTTGAAGTCCACTTCCCGGCTTGCCCTTGGAGCTCTCCTCCCTCGGCTCTCGTCCCTCGGATAGGTCCACCAAGTGTGATTCTCTAAGTCCTGCAAACTCAATCACACAAATCAAATACAACATAACACTCTAACTTTAAACCTATTCGCCCACACATCAAAACCATGATCTTCCAATCATTTAAGGGTTGATTGCCTCAACAATTGGTTCACATACATTAGTATGTATTAGACCAAGCAATTCTCCCACTGTTTACCTTTTCCAGAAAAGGGTAATTTAGTCATCTTGCCTTTTATGCATGATTCGCATGTATCAAATGAACCGGGTTCAAATGATTCCAGAATTCCACATCGGTGTAATTTGGTCATGCGTTTCTTACTTACATGGCCAAGACGACAATGCCACGTATAGGAGTCTATTTGATTATCTGTTCGAGCACGTTTGTTGCTAACTTCGATATTGAAAACGTCACCGGATAAATCTAACGTGTAGATACCATTGCATAAAGTTCCGGTCCCATATAGAACACCATTTAAAGTTAAGTAACAGTAATTGTTACTTAAAATTAAATGATAACCCTTTTCATTCAAGCATCAAATAGATACAATGTTCTTTATTAATGAATGAACAAAATAACAATTATCCAATTCTAAGACAAGTCCAGTAGGGAGCTTTAGTAGATATGTTCCGATGGCAACAGCAGCAATCATTGCTCCATTTCCAACTCGCAAATTCGCTTCTCCCTTGACGAGTCTTCTTCTATTCCTTAGCCCCTGTATGTCATTACATATATGTGAGCTACATCTAGTATCAAGTACCCAGGTGAACGAGGAAATAGAGTGACATTCAATAACGAAGATACCTGAAGAGGATGGGGCATCGGATGCCTTCTTCTTCAATGACTCAAGATAAACCTTGTATTTCTTCGCCAGTGGCCCTCCTTGCCGCAGTGATGGCATGTGCTTTTTGGTGCCTTTTCAATCTTTTTGGCCTTTTTCTTCGTTCCCTTATTTTGTTCTTTGGGCTTCCTCTTAGAGCCTTTCTTTGAGGAACCAACTAACAGTACCGTCTTCTGATCCTGCTTTACAGAAGGCTCTACAGTCTTCAGCAGGTTAAGCAACTCAGGAATGATAGTCTCCAGTTTGTTCATCCGATAGTTCATCACAAATTGTGAGTAACTCTTGGGCAAAAAATGCAGAATTAAGTCAATACTTAGTTCGTGATCCATTGCAAATCTGAGTGTGCCTAGTCGCTCAATGTACCCCAACATCTTCAACACAAACTGTGAGACAGAAGTTCCTTCCTGCATCTTAGAGGTGAAGAGGAGTTTGGAGATCTCAAACCTTTCAGATCTCACCTGCTCGTCAAACAACTCATGAAGATGGAAGGCGATGGTATGAGCATCCATATGCTCATGCTGCTTTTGTAGCTCAGGTACCTTAGCGGCCAGCATGATGCAACTCGCAAGTTCAGAATCGGCCACATGTTTCTGATAGGCCACTAACTGGTCTGGAGTTGCATTTTCAAGAGGATGGTTGGGAAGTTGTTCTTCAAGGACATAAGTAAACTTTTCTGCCTTGAGGACTATCCTCAGGTTTCGAAGTCTGCCCATGAAGTTTGGCCCAGTCAGCTTATTAATGTCCAAAATGGAACGCAAATTTAGAGAAATCATGATCAGGTGATTATCCTAGAAATTCAAATTGAGGTTATGTGATGAGAATGATAAAGAATGCATCAATATACATTAATTAAATCCTATTTATTTTTCGAATTGAATAACCCTTTTTATCAATTCGGGAGATCGTAGGAACATCTCCAAATAGGTTGATATCCAACCATAGATAAGAACAACCATGGCTAGAGTCCATCAAGTTATTCTTAGCTATGAAGGTAGGTAATTATACCGATTACATATTATACATATGTAACTATCACATTATGCTATCAACTAATTGAATGTTTGCATAAATCATTGGGTTGTTAACTCATTAACAAGTATGCAACAATATACATAGCACCCAACTGCACCTCTCTTTACATCGACCTTGGCTGGGCACAACAAATCGATGCTCCAAGCTTAAGGCTAACCCATTAATCAAGAAATAGTTTTAATATGGTTGGAGCTCATTCAACCGTTTAGTCAGGCTTGGATGTGTCCAACAACCAAAACTAAGGATTGACCTCTGACTCCAACTATATTAATCATAAACTAATTCCATGGTTTGAACATGTTGAGGTTCAAGCCCGGCATGGATGTGTCCATCAACCCAAACGAGAAACAAAACTCCGATTCTAACCATATTAATGGAAGGTGTTGGCCTTAATATTTTGTAAGGGGTTTTAGGTCTCATCCTTTTTCTTTTATGCACATTCATGACATATAATTATGTCATGTTCTAACGATTTCCTTAATAAAGTATGTATGTGACTTAATTTATCAAGTCTCATTAATTGAATTAGGAACCGGATTTCCTAATTCTAATTTCATACTTTGTTCAAGGAATTGTTTTGGGAAACAATTTCCTGAATTATCATAATCAATTTCGGAAATAATATGTTTAAAATTTTGATTTCTCTAAATCAAATCTTATTAAATTAAGAGACAGATTCCCTTAATTCAACCACATAATATTTTCATGAAAATCATATTTAAGGAAATATACTCTATAGGAAACAATTTTCCTAATTAATTTTGGAGACAATAATATGTAAGAGCATCACCTCATAAATCAAATAAGGAAATTATCGTTTGAGAATCACCTCAAAAATTTCCAAGATTTGATCACCTATTTTATTTATAGAAAATTAATATCAATAACTTAATTTGGGCGGCTCCCCGAGGCTCAATCCAAAATAAGCATTTGACAGTTTAAATTCAATTTAAGAAATTTAAGTATAACAACTAACTTTAAATTAGACGGCTCCCCGAGGCTCAATCCAAAATAAAGAATTTTGTAAATAATTTAATTTCTAATTATAAATTTAAATACCAATTAATATTCCCATAATTTTTCTAGACTTTCTTGAAAGAAAGTGCCCAAAATTGCGAGCTTTCCATAAATGAAAAGTTTTCAAAAATAAAAGGTTTTCAGAATAATTGTAAGTTTCTGGTATAAAGAAAACATACGTTTTTCCAAAATTTGAAAATTTCTAAAATTGGAAAGTTTCCAAAAATGGAAAATTTTCACAATTATCATAAAATTTCAGAAACGGAGATATTTCAAAAGTTTGCGAAATTTCATGAGGATTTCCAAACTTTGAAATTACTAAATCAAAAATTTACCATAATTGGAAAGTTTCCATAATTGAAAATTTTTCCAAAATTGAGATCATAATAAAGCTTTCCGCAAAACAATTATATGATTATGTCGAACACAAACCTCGGCTCTGATACCACTGTTGGGACCGGGTGCATGTTGACATGGATGCGGGTTCGTAATTTCAAAATTAATTACGTGCAGCGGAAGGTTTAGCTTAAATAATTTCTTTAAATTATTTAACCACACATCTAAGTATGCAATTTTATCTTGTGTAAACATGATCATATATTTAAAATTTTGCAGAAACATAAACTAATTTACGTATTACCTCGCGTAACTCGAAGGAAAGGACGAGATCGAACCGTAAGCGTCCCTTAAAAGCTCCGCCTCTATTCGCATCCACGCCGAGTATCTTCGGGATGACTTCTCAAAGTCATGAGTTTCGTGTTCTCGAGAACTACTAGATTCTCCGAGAACGCGACGAGAAAAACCAAGAGAGAAGTCGGAAGACTAACCACAAAAGGATGGCCGGGAAAGGGTAGGGGCGGCCGGCTGGTGCTCCTTCTTGGGGCTGAATGGCGCACGTCAAGAAGGGGAGAAGAGAAGGAGAGAAAGAGAGGGAGAGAGCCTATGCCTTCATCTCTAAGGTCCACACCCAAGTCTTGCCTTGGGTCGTTTATACAGTGGCCTCTCAACCATCAAGCCTCTCAAATATGGAATAACTTATTCCATCATGCCAAGTTTGATTTTATATCATGGTTAAAATCATATTTTAATTCATGATAAAAAATCAGTCAAGTCTCTTCTCTCCTATGGAATAAATGTCCTTATTATGGTAAATCAATCCATGATTGATTTTATAAAATAAACCAATCCATGGTTCATTTTAATTTCCATGAAAAATAAACCAAACCTTGGTTTATTATATAAAAATTTATATCATCCATAATTTTATAAAACAAACCACACTTGATTTATTTTATAAATTGAACCAAAAACATGGTTCTCTCCCTTTGTTGTGGCTGGCCAAGCAAAGAGGATGGAGGCCCTCTTTGGCCGGCCCATCCAAGCCAAGCCCCAATGAATTAAACTTATTTAATTCATCTATTAAGTCTTCAAAAGACTTAGTCATTTTACGCTTCCACTGCATCTCTAAAAAATTCAGATTCGACTTATCGTTTGGCTCAACCAAACTTAATCTCTCTTGATTGAAAAATCCAATTTTCAACTCGTATTAAATCCCTCGGATTACTCGTAGTGCGTGTGACTAAATAGGCTTTCGATTTATGTTGGTCGTCTATAATTAATCAATTATAGAACCGATCATGAGTGGCACCTAGTAGTATATCATGATCCCCAATTAATCGAAAGATCAACGGTTGACCTCAGAAACAATTCTGAAACCCTTCAGCAGCTATAATGAATCGTGCCCCATTCCCTTCACCATCTTATACCCACTTGGTTCAGGACATGGTCTATGTGTGTCAGTCCCCACTAGGCTGACTACGTCACACCTAGCCCAAGTATCATTTTCTCATCCTACGGATTCTAATTACTCTTATGTATTTAAGAGATTCATACTCTGAACATGTCATGCTCTGGCCAGAGGCTTCGAGTAACAATCCGACGATAGGCCTCGGGTATACATCTCCTTGCAAGGAGTGGTGAATCTTTTGTAGGCTGTTCAAATATCTTCGGGCACTTCCGCTTATACCCAATCATCCTGGGTCCACACCTCCTTGGAGATGCTTGCTTAAGATGTCAAAGTATAAGTCTCCATTACCAAGATGACTTGAACACTGCAAGTCAAAGGAACATCGCACTTAAGTTGCAGTAAGAACTTCACTGACATATCTATTTGTAGACTACCATATGAAGTTTTACAGTCAGTCACTCCAATGAACTAGTTCCCTTAACTAGCATTCATGTTTATCTCCGGACATCTCAATGTCACCAGCCAGTGAGAATCAGTTGATTAGAGAATAACCCATGCTAGTCTCAATAGAATTGATAGTGTCCGTATTTATCAATTCATCGACTAGGGACAATTTCAATACTTCACAATTGCACATGTAGAGATAATCACTAGTTGTGAATTCATCACAAATTCTCTCATGCTGTGAATTGTATTGCGGATATTCAGTAAATGAGTTTAAGATCTCAATCAAATACACAAACATGTATACTCAAATAGTGAATATTCATTTATTAAAATAAATGATTACAATCATAAGGCAATTGCCTTAGGACACTTCTCTCATATCACTAACAAATTGCCCCAATAAGATAGACGTCGGGTTGCAATATTCCTTTGGTAATATTTTTTTTCCCAGTCTTTGCTTTTAGCTCTAACTAAGGTTTCCTTCATCTCTCAGCAAGAACTATATGGAAGGCATTGCTTAGCAACAAGCTCAGGCTGGACAAGGCCGAACTGGACGCCCGAGCGACAGGAGAGCTAGTGAAAAGGAGTATAGCACCTGTCAGCTCAGCGATGGCTACGACTGATAGTGACCATCCAATAGAGGTGTTGGTCGGGTGATCCCCCATCCAAGCGATCCCCTCTTATTCGACCGAGGTGGAGGGAGTTGCCCTGTTGAGGGACCAAATGGTGGCTGCACTAATTCAGAGTTTCCTATTGTGTTACCAATCATAGGATCGAAGGAATTTCAATATCTATTATCCACTTTAGACCTAAGCCCTCATGGTTTTATTTTTGGGATTTACTCAAAAGGTCTCATACCAATAGAGATATTTTTTTCCTTATAAGTCCATGATCATTCTGTTGGGTATGGCTTGGCGGGTTTCCTCGATCCGAGAGACCTCTCCACGTCTACGAATTAAAAATTAATCTGAGTGGAGACCCGTCTCCCATCGACTGTGTCGTGCCGTGTCAAACAATCCAAATTATAACTTAGCCAATTACCAAAATTGACCTTGTAATTTGCTCGATCGTTCGACCGCGAAAAAGGTGACGAGTTGATGGCTGACTTTTGTGTTTATGGTCAGGGTCTAGTTAATAATTTATTCATTAAGATTCGGAACCAAAATAATAAACTATCAAACATAAAATGACATGACTAACGATCATGTCACATAAAAGACATAAGAAAATACAAAGGAGCATAGGAAGAGATATACCTTCCCTATCACCTCGCGCTCTTCTACCTTATGTCCCTCCCTTCACGGACGTCGTGTGGGCGACGATCTACCGCGATCCGAGATGACCAAGAGCTCCAAAAGAACCCTTCTTCCAGCCGACCAAAACCCTAGCCACTAGGGTTTGCGCCGTCGGCTCTCCTCTCCTCTCCCTTTGCGCCGCCGACCGCCGAAGACACCTACAGCCCTCCGGACCAGTATCCCACCTCGAGAGGAAGGTGAAGAGGAAGAAGAAGCAAATAAAGAACCTTCTTCCTTACCCAAACAGGATGAAACCCTCCTCCTTCTTCTCCCTTGCGGCGCCGCCGCAACCTCCTCTTGCGCCGCCCTCCACCGCCCGCCGGCAACTCCTCTCTCGCTGCCGATCACCACAAAAAGGAGAGGGCACCTCTCCCTTGTCTTTGCAGTTGCTGGCCGAGAGATGGTGGTGGGAGGAGGAAGAAAAGAAGAGGAGGAAACTCCTCTTCCTTGCGCCGACCACAAGCCATAGGAGAGAGAGAGAAGAGAGATGAGAGGAGAGATGCCTAGGGTATCGACTATTGGATTAAGCCTTGGTTTCTTGATCTCATAGGATATTTATAGGGCTAAGGTAGGGACCAAGAGGAGGAGTTGGTTCTTGGCCCACTAATGGATCTAAACCTGATCCATTAATTAAGATCCATTCCACTAAAGGATCTTAATTGAACTTACTCACCAACCCCCATATTTTCATATGGGCTCCACATATTACGAGTCGTACATCCCCCCGTGTTTACGATCTTGAATGCCCGTTAATTAATTAAATTACTGACAATTTAAATTAATTAACTTCTGGATCCTTGATTAGTACCACTCAACCTTATCATCGTGCCGGATCAAATCCATGTGCAGGGTTTAGCACGATGTACCTTTTGAGCTCATCAAGGGGGCATCATCATCCTGGCTCACCAGGACACGGATTCCGTCAATAATCATTGGCACATCATATTATTAATATTATTTCCCAACTTACCGGGTTTATCGATCTAACAGAATAGATTTCGCCCATTGATAAATTAAAGAAATAATAATTAATAATATATGCCCGATATTATTTCGGGATTAAGGGATCTTACTCCATATTATAAACTGAGGTCCTATTCAATTATAGAGTCAGTACAAATTGGATAACCTCGGGTTTCGGTCCTGCTTAATGTACTCAAAGCACACTAGTGTAATTCTATGGTCAAGACCAACCACACCTAATTACACTACAACCATTCCGATGGGTTGTCCAGTTCCATCTCGGTTGTGAGCCTCTACTTATACTAGGCAGGGAATTGATAACACGATCTTCCGTGTGTCACCACACACCATGTTATCTACAATGCGTAGCATTGGACATCATGCATGTACTAATGTATGCAGGCACCTAGTGTAGTTGTGATTCTCTTTTCATAATAAAGATGATCATATATAAAAGTCATGTCTTTCAGTATACACATCATACAATCTCCCACTTATACTTAAAGACACTGCTGTACACCCACTGCCATACATCTGACTCCCATATCCTCCACATGCCGGTCAAAAGCTCTTGATGGAAGAGCCTGTTGGGACCGGGTGCATGTTGACATGGATGCGGGTTCGTAATTTTAAAATTAATTACGTGCAGCGGAAGGTTTAGCATAAATAATTTCTCTAATTATTTAACCACACATCTAAGCATGCAATTTTATCTTGTGTAGACATGATCATATATTTAAAATTTTGCAGAAACATAAATTAATTTACATATTATCTCGCGTAACTCGAAGGAAGGGACGATATCCAACCGTAAGCGTCCCTTGGAAGCTCCGTCTCTATTCGCGTCCACGCTGAGTATATTCGGGATGACTTTGCAAAGCCACGAGATTCGTGTTCTCGAGAACTACTAAATTCTCCGAGAACGCGATAAGAAAAACCAAGAGAGAAGTCGGAAGACTAACCACAAAAAGATGGTCGGCTGGTGCTCCTTCTTGGGGCTAGTTGGCGCACGGCCAGAAGGGAAGAAGAGAAGGAGAGAAAGAGAGAGAAAGAGAGAGAGAGAGAGAGTCTATGCCTTCATCTCTATGATTATTCACACCCAAGCCTTACATTGGGACCTTTATATAGTGGTCACTCAACCATCAAGCCACTCAAATATGGAATAACTTATTCTATCATGCCAAGTTTGATTTTATATCATGGTTAAAATCATATTTTAATTCATGATAAAAAATCAATCAAGTCTCTTCTCTCCTATGGAATAAATTTCCTTATCATGGTAAATCAATCCATGATTGATTTTATAAAATAAACCAATCCATGGTTTATTTACTTTCCATGAAAAATAAACCAAACCTTGGTTTATTATATAAAAATTTATATCATCCATAATTTTATAAAATAAACCACACTTGGTTTATTTTATAAATTGAACCAAAAACTTGGTTCTCTCCCTTTGTTGTGGCCAGCCAAGCAAAGAGGATGGAGGCCCTCTTTGGCCGGCCCATCCAAGCCAAGCCCCAATGAATTAAACTTATTTAATTCATCTATTAAGTCTTCAAAAGACTTAGCCATTTTACGCTTCCGATGCGTCTCTGAAAAATTCAGATTCGACTTATCGTTTGGCTTAACCAAACTTAATCTCTCTTGATTGGAAAATCCAATTTTCAACTCGTTTTAAATCCCTCGGATTACTCATAGTGCGTGTGACTAAATAGGCTTTCGATTTATTTTGGTCGTCTATAATTAATCAATTATAGAACGATCATGAGTGGCACCTAGTAGTACATCATGATCCCCAATTAATCAAAAGATCAACGGTTGACCTCAGAAACTATTCTGAAACCCTTCAGCAACTATAATGAATCGTGCCCCCATTCCCTTCACCATCTTATACCCACTTGGTTCAGGACATGGTCTATGTGTGTCAGTCCCCACTAGGCTGACTATGTCACACCTAGCCCAAGTAACGTTTTCTCGTCCTACGGATTCTAATTACTCTCATGTATTTAAGAGATTCATACTCTGAACATGTCATGCTCTGGCCAGAGGCTTCGAGTAACAATCCGACGATAGGCCTCGGGTATACATCTCCTCGCAAGGAGTGGTGAAACCTTTGTAGGTTGTTCAAACATCTTCGGGCACTTCGGCTTATACCCAATCATCCTGGGTCCACACCTCCTTGGAGATGCTTGCTTAAGATGTAAAAGTATAAGTCTCTATGACCAAGATGACTTGAACACCGCAAGTCAAAGGAACATCGCACTTAAGCTGCAGTAAGAACTTCATTGACATATCTATATGTAGACTACCATATGAAGTTTTACAGCCAGTCACTCCAATGAACTAGTTCCCTTAACTAGCATTCACGTTTATCTCCAGACATCTCAATGTCACCAGCCAGTGAGAATCAGCTGATTAGAGAATAACCCATGCTAGTCTCAACAGAATTGATAGTGTCCGTATTTATCAATTCATTGACTAGGGACAATTTCAATACTTCACAATTGCACATGTAGAGATAATCACTAGTTGTGAATTCATCACAAATTCTCTTATGCTGTGAATTTTATTGCGGACATTCAGTAAATGAGTTTAAGATCTCAATCAAATACACAAACATGTATACTCAAATAGTGAATATTCATTTATTAGAATAAATGATTACAATCATAAGGCGATTGCCTTAGGACACTTCTCTCATATCACTAACAAACTCCCACTTGGCCTAATGTCAATCGCTACGGTACCCAATACCACAGGCTCTAACATGACCCTCAAACTTACTTTGAGGCAAGGCCTTAGTTAAAGGATCCGCTAAATTCCTTTCAGTGGGAATTTTCTCAAATTGTATATCATTCCTACTTATAATCTCTCTGATCAGATGATAGCGGCGAAGCACATGTTTGGATCGCTGATGAGACCTTAGTTCCTTCGCTTGTGCAATAGCTCCATTGTTGTCGCAGTAAACCGGTATTGCTTCATCAATGGTTGGAACCACACCAAGTTCTGAGTCAAATTTTTTTGATCCAGACTGCTTCCTTTGCTGCTTCCGAAGCTGCAATATATTCCGCTTCCGTGGTAGAATCCGCTATGGTGTCTTACTTGGAACTCTTCCAACTTATTGGCCTCCATTCAAAATAAATACGTATCCGGACTGAGATTTGGAGTCATCCTTATCTGTCTGGAAACTGGCATATGTATACCCACGTATTACCATATCACCTTCTCCATATATTATGAATACATCCTTAGTGTTTCTTAAGTACTTGTGGATTGTCTTGACAGCCGCCCAATGATCCATTCCTGGATCAGACTGGTCTCTACTTGTGATGCTCAGAGTATACGATACATCGGGCCTAGTACATAACATAGCATACATGATAGATCCTATCGCGGATGCATAAGGAATCTTATTCATGCAAATTCTCTCGTCTTCTATGCGCGGACACATAGACTTCGAAAGGTTGATCCCATGCCTGATGGGAAGGTAACCTTTCTTAGATTCCAACATGCTAAACCTTTCTAGCACTCGGTCTATATATGTAGACTGCGAAAGACCAAGCAATAGTTTTGATCTATCTCTATAGATTCTAATCCCAAGGATATAGGTTGCTTCTCCCAGGTCTTTCATGGAGAAAATTTTGGACAACCAAATTTTAACTGACTGTAAGACTGATATATTGTTTCCTATAAGTAATATGTCATCGACATATAACACTAGGAATACGACTGCACTCCCACTAACCTTCTTGTACTCACAAAGTTCGTCAGGATTTTGTGAGAAATCAAACTCTTTGATTATCTCATCAAAATGGATGTTCCAGCTCCTGGATGCTTGCTTTAGTCCATATATGGATCGTCGAAGATTGCATACTTTGGTTTTATTTATCGATGTGAAACCTTCAGGTTGTATCAGGTATACATCCTCAAGCAGGTTTCCATTAAGAAAAGCTGTTTTCACATCCATTTGCCATATCTCATAATTATAATGAGCTGCTATGGCTAGGAGCATCCGAATGGATTTAAGCTTAGCTACTGGCGAATAGGATTCGTCATAATCAATTCCTTGTTTCTGACGATATCCTTTTGCCACTAATCTAGCCTTAAAGGTAACAACATTACCTTCCATGTCGATTTTCTTCTTGAAAACCCACTTGCACCCTATGGGCTTAATCCCTTCAGGTGGGTTAACCAAGTCCCATACTTGACTTTTGTACATGGAATCCATTTCCGACTTCATGGCTTCAAGCCATAATTATCTCTTTCTAAATTTTTCAGAACATCTTCATAACTGATAGGTTCGTCATCGTTAATGAGTAACACATCGTTCGATTCACTTATGAGAAATCCGTGTCTCTCTGGAATATTGCGTGTCCTATCAGACCTACGAAGAAGTGGTGTTGTTTTAGGTTCAACTGATAGCTCATCATTATGAGTTATTGGTTGTGGGTCTAGACTAGGTGTCTCTGTAATGTTTATTGGAGTTTCTTGAACTTCTTCAAGTTCAATGCTACTCCCATTGTTTTCTTGTAAAAGAAATTCTTTTTCTAGAAATACAGCATGCCTTGAAAGAAACACCTTTTGTTCCAAGGGATGATAGAATTGGTAACCCTTCGTTTCCTTAGGGTATCCAATAAATAGACATTTATCAGACTTAGCATCCAATTTGTCTGATACAGTCCGCTTTACATAAGCAGGACAACCCCATATCTTTAGGTGAGATAAATGAGGTTTCATACTATTCCACGTCTCATATGGAGTAGTAGAGACTACCTTGGTCGGGACTCTGTTTAGTAAGTAAACAGCTGTCTTAAGCGCATACCCCCAAAATGATTTTGGAAGAGTTGCATGATTCATCATAGATTTAACCATGTCCGTCAAGGTTCGGTTATGCCTCTCAGATACACCATTATGCTGTGGTGTATATGGCGGAGTCCATTGAGACAATATCCCTTTGTCCCTAAGATAATCTTGAAACTCTTGACTTAAGTATTCACCACCCCGATAGGATCGAAGTATCTTAATACTTTTGCCAAGTTGTTTCTCTACTTCACTTCAGAACTCTTTGAATTTCTCAAAAGCTTCAGATTTGTGTTTCATTAAGAACACATACCCGAATCGTGAGTGATCATCGATAAAGGTAATGAAGTAGCTATAGCCTCCTTGTGTAAGAGTTGGCATTGGTCCACATACATCAGTATGTATTAGACCAAGCAATTCTCCCACTGGTTTACCTTTTCTGGAAAAGGGTAATTTGGTCATCTTGCCTTTTAAGCATGATTCGCATGTATCAAATGAACCGGGTTCAAATGATTCTAGAATTCCACATCGGTGTAATTTGGTCATACGTTTCTTACTTACATGGCCAAGACGACAATGCCACATATAGGAGACTATTTGATTATCTATTCGAGCACGTTTGTTGCTAACTTCGATATTGAAAACGTCACCGGATAAATCTAACATGTAGATACCATTGCATAATGTTCCGGTCCCATAAAGAACATCATTTAAAGTTATGTAACAGCAATTGTTACTAAAAGTTAAATGATAACCCTTTTCATTCAAGCATGAAATAGATACAATGTTCTTTATTAACGAAGGAACAAAATAACAATTATCCAATTCTAAGACAAGTCCAGTAGGGAGCTTTAGCAAATATGTTCCGATGGCAACAGCAGCAATCTTTGCTCCATTTCCAACTCGCAAATTCGTTTCTCCCTTGACGAGTCTTCTTCTATTCCTTAGCCCCTAGTCCGTCTCAGGTATTTCAATATATGCTTTACCGCAGTCCAATGTCCCTATCCAGGGTTACTCTAATATCTGCTAATCATGCCCACGGCAAAACACATATCAGGTCTCGTGCACAACATAGCATACATGAGGCTTCCTACTGCCGAAGCATAAGGAACCACCTTCATTTCCTCTATCTCCTTTGATGTTTTCGGACACATCTCCATGGATAGAGGAACTCCATGCCTGAAGGGTAGGAAACCCTTCTTAGAGTTTTCCATGCTAAAACGAGACAAGACAGTGTCAACATATGAAGCTTGGGATAGGCACAACATCCTTTTCTGGCGATCCCTTATGACCTTGATCCCAAGGATGTGTCCTACTTCTCCTAAGTCCTTCATATCAAACTGCTTTGATAGTCAGACCCTTACGTCTGATAACACTTTGATATTGTTGCCAATTAACAAAATATCATCTACGTAAAGTACAAGAAACACCACTACGTTTCCGTCACATCTTTTGTATACACACGACTCATCCGGGCTTTGAGTAAATCCATATGACTGAATTACTTCATCAAAGCGGATGTTCCAAGATCTTGAAGCTTGCTTCAATCCATAGATGGATCGATTAAGCTTGCACAGTAGATGCTCTTTGCCCTTTGCAATGAACCCTTCTGGTTGCTTCATGTAGATGGTCTCCTCAAGACTTCCGTTAAGGAAAGCTATCTTGACATCCATCTTCCATACCTCATAATCCATATGAGCCGCAATAGATAAGAGAATCCGAATCGACTTAAGCATGGCTACCGACGTAAAGGTCTCCTCATAATCGATACCCTCTTTCTGAGTGTACCCTTTCGCAACAAGCCTTGCTTTGAAGGTCTCAACCTTCCCATCTGATCCTCTCTTTCTCTTGTAGATCCACTTGCATCCAATGGCTTTTACACCATTGGGTGGTTCTACTAGCTCCCAGACATGGTTAGAATCCATCGATTCTATCTTTGAGTTCATAGCCTTTTGCCAAGAATATGCATCCTTGTCTTGGAGGGTCTCGTCATAGGTCCAGGGATCCGGTTCATGTTTACCATAGACCAAGTCCGAAGACTCTCCCAAAAACATGAACCTCTCAGGCTGTCTCACAACCCTCCCACTGCGACAAGGTGCAACCTATGTTTCCTCAGTGACACGCAGTACAGTGACTTGTGGTGTGTCCTCTTGTACAATTGGTCCTATGGTGGGAACCTCCCCTCTTAACTCTTCAAGCACTAGTCTACTTTTTGGCTTATGGTTCATCACATAGTTCTCTTCCAAGAATCTTGCATTTGTGCTGACAATTACCTTCTGATCCTTAGGACTATAGAACAGACCACTCTTCGTTCCTCTAGGATAGCCTATGAACAGACGTACCTCTGTACGAGATTCTAACTTATCAGTATCTCCCTTCAGCATAAGTGCAGGACTACCTCAAATCCGAACATGTCTTAGATTGGGCATGCGCCCAGTCCACAGTTCTGTGGGAGTATGAGGGACTGACTTAGATGGAACCAAGTTTAGTATGTACGCTGTCGTTTCCAGAGCATATCCCCAGAACGAATCAGGTAGGTCTGAATAGCTCATCATTGACCTAACCATTCTGATAAGTGTCCTATTCCTTCTTTCTGCAACTCCGTTCTGTTGGGGTGTACCGAGTGCAGTTAGCTAGGACTGAATCCCAACTTCTAATAAATAGGTCCTAAACTCTCCAAAGAGGTACTCGCCACCACGATCTGATCGTAGTGTCTTGATACTCTTACCTCGATGTTTCTCCACATCAGCCTTGAATTCATTGAACTTATCAAAGCATTCAGACTTGCGGTGCATCAGGTAAATGTATCCATTCCATGAATAGTCGTCAATGAAAGTGACGAAATATTCAAAGCCTCCTCTAGCCTGGATTGACATAGGGCCACACAAATCAGAATGAATCAGTTCTAACACATCTTTGACCCTATACCCCTTAGCCTTAAAAGGCCTCTTGGTCATCTTACCTTCCATGCAAGACTCACAGGTCGGGAGATCCTCCACCACCAATGAACCCAATGGCCCATCGGCTATCAACCTCTAAATCCTACTAAGGTTGATATGACCAAGCCTAAGGTGCCAAAGATATGTCTGATTCATCTTAAAAGGTTCTTTTCTCTTATTTGAGTTAGATGATGAGCTATTTACTTCAGTGTGCATCGTGGGAGGTTTTGTTTCCAGAGTATACAGATTGCCAACCATTGTACCCGAATAGATAATCTCTCTGTTTCTCTTAATAACAACTTTATTATCAAAAGTAACAGAATATCCATCTTTAAACAACTTAGAAACTGAAACTAGATTCTTTCTAAATGAAGGTACATAAAGGCAATCTCTCAAAACTAACACTTTATTTCTCTCAAAAGACAAATAAAAGACTCCTACTGCAACTGCTTCTACTCTTGTAGCATCGCCCATGTAGACCACGATTTCTTCATTCGCTAGCTGTCGGGTTTCCTGGAACCCCTGCAAAGTATTGCAGACATGGTCAGTGGCTCCTGTATCTACACCAGGTCCTGGTAGATAGCACCGCTAAACATGTTTCAACGACTATGGCTGAAGAAATACCTTTGCTTTGATGACAGGGACAGTCCACCTTCCAGTGCCCAGTTTGCTTGCATGTGATGCACTTGCCTTTCGGCTTCATCACGCCAGTCCGGGGTCCTTGTGATGCTTCGGCCTTCTTAAACCCTCCTCGTTTCTTCTTCTTCCTGCCTTTCGGCTCAGAAGAAGAAACCCTTTGAGCCACTAAGACCTGTTAGTTATGACGAAAGAGGCCCTCTGCCGCCTGGAGTTCTCCTAGCAGTTCACCCAACGTATAATTCTTTTTGTTCATATTATAGTTGAGCGTGAACTACTCAAAACTCCTTGGTAGAGACTGGAGTATGATATCGACATGGGATTCCCCGTCGATTTCAGCTCCCAGTACCTCAATCTCATTGAGGTGAGCCATCATCATTAGGACATGATCCCTTACGGGTGCCCCTTCAACCATAGTAGTTGACATCAGACTCTTCATCGCGTTTTACCTAGCAGCTCGACCTTGGTGCCCGAAGAGGTCTTTGAGGTTCAGCATCATGTCACTAGCAGTGGGCATGACCTGATGCTGATGTTGCAGCACATTCAACATAAATGGCAGAATGTAGCACCGCGCCATCACATCTGCCTTCTTCCACTTCTTGTAAAGCTCCCTCAACTCTTCACCAGAGTCTTCTCTAGGCTTTTCCGGACATCCTCAAAGAGTACAAATTTGTACTCCTCAGCAATGAGGACAATGTCAAGGTTCCTCTTCCAGTGTATGTAGTTTGGTCCAGTAAGTTTATTGTCCTTAAGAATTGTTGCTAGTGGAGTAAAGGCCATTATGAAAAACATGAGAATCACAACATACACTACTTTAGAGATCGAAAATAAATTGATTCCTCAAATCAATTAATTTTTGAAATCAACCAACACCCCTATACACCAAAAAATCCGTATGCCACGATGGTGTGGACGTATACGAATCCCTACATTTGTAAGAGGAGATTTCACCCATCGATCTTACTATCTTGTCAACCTAACTTTTGACAAGTAAGATTAATAGTTGGTTTCCTTCGGCTCTGCAAAATAATAGTAGTGACTTCGATGAGGAGGATACTATTATTCGCATCTAAGTGTGCACCATTACATGACACTAAGAAAATTATTTCCGATTATGTGCCTTCCGATGGGGAAGTACACACGCTCCTCAATAATTTTCTATAGTCTTTTTCGACCTAGTGATCCGTAGAACAAGTCCATCCGATGGGGAGGAAGGCACTTAGAGCCGACGCGCAGACTTATTCGCATCACTTATCGAATTGTAATGGAAGCCGCGGGACCCTTAGGGTCCCTCTCCCACTTAGTAATTTATCTCGAGGAATTTTCTAGCACAATCACACAACCAAGCACATAACGAATAACATGAAAATAAAATAATGAAAATCCTAGATTTTCCAACTTCCATGGCCCCTTGGTCTCTAATGTGCCTCCAGTCGTGTCGTCACTTCGTCTACTCCTCCCTTCCTTCTGCGCATGCTACATTGATGGATCTCCGAGCCGAAATGAATAGCTAATTAATTACATCATTGATCCTATACTCCACGAAGGAGTGTACATGAAATCTATATCAACTATAAATAAAAAACTCGGCTAAACATGTGCCGTATTTAATTACAAAAATTAAATACCTAGTCTCGTCAACCCCGAGGATTAATTAATTACAAAAATTGCAAATCAATCACACAACACATGTTTGGCCATGAAGTTGGAATCTCATGCCTGCAACACAAAGTTAGCCTACGCACATCCACGCATCATCCAGCAAAATAAAATGTATGAAAATTGCAAAAATTAACCAATCGTAAACACACAAAGCCGGAAACCTCAGCTCTGATACCAATTGTAGGGTATGGCTTGGCGGGTTTCCTTAGCGAATACCTAGTCAATCCAAGAGAACTCTCGACGTCTACTGATTAAAAAATTTATCCATGTGGAGACACATCTCCCATCGACCGTCTCGTGTCGTATCGAACGATCCAAATTATAACTTAGCCAATTACCAAAATTGGCTTTGTAATTTGCTTGACCGTTCGACCACAGAAAAGGCGATGAGTTGATCGCCGACTTTTGTGTTTATCGTCGGGGTCCAGTTAAAAATTTATTCATCATATTTCAAGATCAAAATAATAAATTCTCAAACATAAAATAATGAGGCATATGACCATGGCACAAAATCAACATAAGGAAATATAAAGGAGCATAGGAAAAGATATACCTTTCCAATCACCTCGCGGTCTTCTACCTTATGTCCCTCCCTTCGCGGTCGTCATGTGGGCAACGATCTACCGCGATCCGTGATCACCAAGAGCCCCAAACAATCCTATCTTCTAGCCGACCAAAACCCTAGTCCCTACGGTTTGCGTCGCCGGCCTCCTTCCCTCTCCCTTTGCGTCGCCAACCGTCGGAGCCGACTCCAAGCCCTCCGGACCAGCAGCGCACCTCAAGAGGAAGGTGAAGAAGAAGAAGAAGGAAATATAGAACCTTCTTCCTTACCCAAACAGCCCGAACTTTCCCTTCTCCCTCAACCTTGCATCGTCGCAACCCTCCTTGCGCCACCCCCTTTTGGCCACCTCTCCTTTTTCCCTTGCTGCCGATCACCACAAAGCCAAGGGAAGATCCCTAACTTGTCCTAGGTGATCCCAGCCGAGTGATGGAGAAGAGGAGATGAAAAGAGAAGGAGAGAAATCTCCTTCTCTTTGCGCCAGCCGAAACTAGCATGAGAAAAGGAGAGGAGAGAGAGAGAGAGGAAAGGCCTTGGGAGTAAACTCTTGGATTAGGCGAGGAGTTGGTTCTTGGCCCACTAATGGATCTAAACCCGATCCATTAATTAAGATCCATTCCACTAAAGGATCTTAATTGAACTTTCTCATCAACCCCTATATTTTCATATGGGCTCCACATATTATGAGTCGTCCATTCCCCCCCCCCCCCCCCCCCCCCGTGTTTATGATCTTGTAAGCTCGTTAATTAATTAAATTAATGACAATTTAAATTAATTAACTTCTGAATCCTTGATTAGTATCACTAAACCTTATCAACGTGCCGGATCAAATCCACCTACAGGGTTTAGCACGATGAACCTTTTGAGTACATCAAGGGGGCATCATCATCTTGACTCACCAGGTCACGGATTCCGTCAATAATCGTCGACACATCATCTTATTAATATTATCTCCCAACTTACCGGGTCTATCGATCTAACAGAATAGATCTCGCCCATTGATAAATTAAAGAAATAATAATTAATCATATATGCCCGATATTTTTTCGAGATTAAGGGATCGTCCTCTATAATATAAACTGAGGTCCTATCCAATTATCTAGTCAGTACAAATTGGGTAACCTCGGATTTTGGTCCTGCTCAATGTACTCATAGCACACTAGTGTAGTTCTATGGTCAAGACCAACCACACCTAACTACACTACAACCATCCCAATAGATTGTCCAATTCCATCACGGTTGTAAGCCTCTATTTATGCTAAGTAAGGAACTTATAACATGATCATTCGTGTGACACCACACACCATGTTATCTACAATGCAAAGCAATTGGACTTCGTGTATGCACTATTATAAATAAACACATAGTGTAGTCATGATTCTCTTTTCATAATAAAGATGTTCATATAATAAAAGTCATGTCTTTCAGTATACACATCTTACATTTTCGATGTGGGACTATATTTGTAACCTTGCAACCCCAACATTCCGCCCCGCCCCCCACCCTTAAACAAAGGATCACATGTCCCCCTCAAGCGGAAACCATTCCTGTTTGATGTCTGATCCTCAACCCATCATGACTTTTTGCCCCTCGGTCCACCTGACCTACTTGGACTTCATCGCCTAGCCGCAATTAGGACTTCTCCTCCTGGTGTCTGGACCACTTGATCAACACACGGGAGCCCACACATCCTTTATTCAAGACTTAACCCACATGGTTAAATCTGGATCATGGCTCTAGCTCGTGCTTCTTCTGGCGGTTAGTCCGATGAAGAGCGATTTGGCTCTGATACTAATTGTTAAGACTGAAAGACATTTTAGATCTCTTCACAATGGTATGATATTGTCCGGTTTTGGCCATAGCCCTCATGGTTTTGCTCTTGGGCTCTCCCAAACAGTCTCATACCAATAGAGATATCTTTTTTTCCTTATAAGTCTATGATCTTTCCCATATGTTTTCAATATAGACTATGTTTGCAACCTTGCAACCTCTTTTTCCCACCCCTGGCCAGTGAATTTTTTCCTTCCCCAGGATTCGAACTCTAGACCTCCAAGCTTATGTACTAGAGTTTATGAATCCTGGTAACCAATTGAATTCTGAGGAAGGAAAAAATTCACTGGCCATGGGTGGGAAGACTTAGTGAGTAACGGCATGGCCGACGGTCATCGGTCGACGACGTAAGGGTCGCCAAAGGGGCCGCCAAATGAGATTTGGCCACTAAAGGGGTCGAGGGGCCGGGTCGTTACAATAAAAAAAAAAGGAGTTGTTTTATTGTAACGACCAAGCCCCTCGGTCCCTTTGGCGAGCAACCGGCCCATCGGTCCCTTTGGCGAGCAACCGGCCCCTTTGGCGACCCTAATGACCGTCGACCGAGCCGTTACTCACTAGGACTTCCCACCCCTGGCCAGTGGATTTTTGCCTTCCCCAGGATTCGAACTCTAGACCTCCAAGCTTAAGTACTAGAGTTTATGAATCCTGGTAACCAATTGAGCCTCAATTGGTTACCAGGATTCATAAACTCTAGTACTTAAGCTTGGAGGTCTAGAGTTCGAATCCTGGGGAAGGCAAAAAGCCACTGGCTAGGTGTGGGAAGTCCTAGTAAGTAATGGCTCGATCGACGGTCATAAGGGTCGCCAAAGGGGTTGGTTGCCTGCCAAAGGGACCGAGGGGCTATATGATGTAAACCCTTGTGAGGATTGAGGATTTCCTAAGCAACCATGGGGTCAAACATGAGAGACCTCTCTATGTCTAGGGATTAAAAATTTAATCCGAATAGAGACCCGTCTCCCAAACGACTGTCTCGTCGTTGTGTTAATTAATCCAAGTCACAACTTAGCCAAAACTAAGGTTAAGGCCTTGTAACTTTCCGGATTAATTAACCGCGGAAAAGACGACGAATGGATCACCGATCTTTGTGTTTATATACGGGGTCCATGACATAAATTAATTGACATATTAATTAACCAATAATTAATCCATGGCAATTAATTAACTAACATGCAATGACAAAACAAAGCATGAAATAACAAGAAATAAAGACGGAGCTAGGGAGAGGTATACCTCGCCTTTTACCTTGTAGTCTTCTACCTTTTGACCCTCCTCTCCTGGACATCGTGTGGGCGACGAGCTATTAATACGCGGAGTCACCAAGGCTTTGAATTAATCACCTTTCTTCTTCCTCTTACTTGCGCCTACAAACCCTATGTTGGGACCGGGTGCATGTTGACATGGATGCGGGTTTGTAATTTTAAAATTTAATTACGTACAGCGGAAGATTTAGTATAAATAATTTCTCAAATTATTTAACCACACATCTAGAATGCATCCTTATGTTGTGTAGACATGATCATACATTAAAATTTTTGCAAAAACGTAAACTAATTTACTTGTTACCTCGCGTAACTCGAAGAAAGGGACGAGATCCAACCGTAGCGTCCCTTGGAAGCTCCGCCTCTATTCGCGTCCACGCCGAGTTTTCTTCGGGATGACTTCGCAAAGCCACGAGTTTCGTGCCGACAAGAACTACTAGATTCTCCAAAGCCACGACAAGAATACCAAGAGAGAGATGGAAAGACTAACCACCAAACGAAGAACGGAATCAAAATTCCGGGAAGAAGGAAGGAGTAGCGCCCGCTTCTTCTTCTTCTTCGGCAGCTTCTTGGTGGTGGTTGAAGCTCACGACAAAAGGGGTTCTCCTTTTAGGGCCGGCGGCACTAGAGGAGGGAGAGGGAGAGAAGGAGAGAGAGAGAGGGCTTATTTCTAGATCTCTTAGATTGAATTTCCAAGCCTTGCCATGGTTCCTTTATATAGTAGCCTCTCAACGGCCAAGTCTCATTTTTATGGAATAAATTTTCATAAGAATTTATCATATAAATTTTTCTATGAATTATTCCATCATGCCAAGTTTTTATCATAATTTAATTTATAATAAAAACAACCATGTCTCCCTTTTCTTATGGAAAGAAATTTCTTTATATAAATTTCTTTATCATGGTAAATCAATCCATTATTGATTTTATAAAATAAAATAAACCAATCCATGGTTTATTTTAATTTCCATGAAAAATAAATCTCTTTATATAAATTTCTTTATATAAATTTCATTATCCATAATTTTATAAATCAAACCACGCTTGGTTTATTTTATAATTTGAACCAAAATTCGGTTTTCTCCTTTTGTTGTGGCCGGCCAAACAAAGAGGGTGGGGACCCTCTTTGGCCGGCCAAACCCAAGCTAAAACCATACGAATTAAACTCATTTAATTCGTTCAATAAGTCTTCAAAAGACTTAGCCATTTTATGCTTCCGATGCGTCTCTGATAAATTCAGATTCGACTTATCTCTCTTGATCGGAAAATCTAATTTTCAACTCATTTTAAATCCCTCGGAATACTCGTAGTGCGTGTGACTAAATAGGCTTTCGATTTATGTTGGTCATCTATAATTAACCAATTATAGAACGATCATGAGTGGCACCTAGTAGTACATCATGATCCCCAATTAATCGAAAGATCAACAGTTGACCTCAGAAATTATTCTGAAACCCTTCAGCAGCTATAATGAATCGTGCCCCATTCCCTTCACCATCTTATACCCACTTGGTTCAGGACATGGTCTATGTGTGTCAGTCCCCACTAGGCTGACTACGTCACACCTAGCCCAAGTAACGTTCTCTCGTCATACGGATTCTAATTACTCTCATGTATTTAAGAGATTCATACTCTGAACATGTCATGCTCTGGCCAGAGGCTTCGGGTAACAATCCGACGATAGGCCTTGGGTATACATCCCCTCGCAAGGAGTGGTGAATCCTTTGTAGGCTGTTCAAACATCTTCGGGCACTTCGGCTTATACCCAACCATCCTGGGTCCACACCTCCTTGGAGATGCTTGCTTAAGATGTCAAAGTATACGTCTCCATGACCATGATCACTTGAACACCGCAAGTCAAAGGAACATCGCACTTAAGCTGCAGTAAGAACGTCACTGACATGTCTATATGTAGACTACCATATGAAGTTTTACAGCCAGTCACTCCAATTAACTAGTTCCCTCAACTAGCATTTATGTTTATCTCCGGACATCCCAATGTCACCAGCCAGTGAGAATCAGCTGACTAGACAATAACCCATGCTAGTCTCAACAGAATTGATAGTGTCTGTATCTATCAATTCATCGACTAGGGATAATTTCAATACTTCACAATTGCACATGTAGAGATAATCACTAGTTGTGAATTCATCACAAATTCTCTCATGCTGTGAATTGTTTTGCGGACATTCAGTAAATGAGTTTAAGATCTCAATCAAATACACAGACATGTATACTCAAATAGTGAATATTCATTTATTAAAATAAATGATTACAATCATAAGGCGATTGCCTTAGGACACTTCTCTCATATTAATAACAAACTCCCACCTGGCCTAATGCCAATCGCTACGGTATCCAATACCACAGGCTCTAACATGACCCTCAAACTTACTTTGAGGCAAGGCCTTAGTTAAAGGATCCGCTAAATTCCTTTTAGTGGGAATTTTCTCAATTTGTATATCATTCCTACTTATAATCTCTCTGATCAGATGATAGCGGCGAAGCACATGTTTGGATCGCTGATGACACCTTGGTTCCTTTGCTTGTGCAATAGATCAATTGTTGTCGTAGTAAACCGGTATTGCTACATCAACGGTTGGAACCACACCAAGTTCTGAGACAAACTTCTTGATCCAGACTGCTTCCTTTGCTGCTTCCGAAGCTGCAATATACTCCGCTTCCGTGGTAGAATCTGCTACGGTGTCTTGTTTGGAACTCTTCCAACTTATTGCGCCTCCATTCAAAATAAATACGTATCCAGACTGAGATTTGGAGTCATCCTTATCCGTCTGGAAACTGGCATCTGTATGCCCACGTATTATCGTATCACCTTCTCCATATATTAAGAACACATCCTTAGTTCTTCTTAAGTACTTAAGGATTGTCTTGACAGCTGCCCAATGATCCATTCCTGGATCAGACTGGTATCTGCTTGTGACGCTCATAGCATATGATACATCGGGCCTAGTACATAACATAGCATACATGATAGATCCTATTGCGAATGCATAAGGAATCTTATTCATGCAAATCCTCTCGTCTTCTGTGCGCGGACACATAGACTTCGAAAGGTTGATCCCATGCCTGATGGGAAGGTACCCTTTCTTGGATTCCGACATGCTAAACCTTTTTAGCACTCGGTCTATATATGTAGACTGCGAAAGACCAAGCAAACGTTTTGATCTATCTCTATAGATTCTAATCCCAAGGATATAGGTTGCTTCTCCCAGGTCTTTCATGGAGAATGTTTTGGACAACCAAATTTTAACTGACTGTAAGACTGATATATCGTTTCCTATAAGTAATATGTCATCGACATATAACACTAGGAATACGACTGCACTCCCACTAACCTTCTTGTACACACAAGGTTCGTCAGGATTTTGTGAGAAATCAAACTCATTGATTGTCTCATCAAAACGGATGTTCCAGCTCCTGGATGCTTACTTCAGTCCATATATGGATCGTCGAAGCTTGCATATTTTGATTTTATCAATCGTTGTGAAACCTTCAGGTTGCATCATGTATACATCCTCAAGCAGGTATCCATCAAGGAAAGCTGTTTTGACATCCATTTGCCATATCTCATAATCATAATGAGCTGCTATGGCCAGGAGCATCCGAATGGATTTAAGCATAGCTACTGGCGAATAGGTTTCGTCATAATCAATTCCTTGTTTCTGACGATATCCTTTTGCCACTAATCTAGCCTTAAAGGTAACAACATTACCTTCCATGTCGGTTTTCTTCTTGAAAACCCACTTGCACCCTATGGGCTTAATCCCTTTAGGTGGGTTAACCAAGTCCCATACTTGATTTTGGTACATGGAATCCATTTCCGACTTCATGGCTTCAAGCCATTTGTCCCTTTCTGAACTTTTTAGAACATCGTCATAACTGATAGGTTCGTCATCGCTAACGAGTAACATGTCGTTCGATTCACTTACGAGAAATCCGTATCTCTCTGGAATATTGCATGTCCTATCAGATCTACGAAGTAGTGGTGTTATTTTAGGTTCAACTGATAGCTCATCATTATGAGTTATTGGTTGTGGGTCTAGACTAGGTGTCTCTGTAATGTCTATTGGAGTTTCTTGAACTTCTTCAAGTTCAATACTACTCCCACTGTTTTCTTGTAAAAGAAATTCTTTTTCCAGAAATACAGCATGCCTTGAAACAAACACCTTTTGTTCCAAGGGATGATAGAATTGGTAACCCTTTGTTTCCTTAGGGTATCCAATAAATAGACATTTATCAGACTTAGCATCCAATTTGTCTGATACAGTCCGCTTCACATAAGCAGGACAACCCCATATCTTAAGGTGAGTTAAGTGAGGTTTCTTACTATTCCACGCCTCATATGGAGTAGTGGAGACTACCTTGGTCGGGACTCTGTTTAGCAAGTAAACAGCTGTCTTGCCCCAAAAGGATTTTGGAAGAGTTGCATGATTCATCATATATCTAACCATGTCCATCAAGGTTCGGTTACGCCTCTCAGATACACCATTATGCTGTGGTGTATACGGCGGAGTCCATTGGGACAATATCTCATTGTCCCTAAGATAATCTTGAAACTCTTGACTTGAGTATTCACCTCCCCGATCGGATCGAAGTATCTTAATACTTTTGCCAAGCTGTTTCTCTACTTCATTTCTGAACTCTTTGAATTTCTCAAAGCTTCAGATTTGTGTTTCATAAGAACACATACCGAATCGTGAGTGATCATCGATAAAGGTAATGAAGTAGCTATAGCCTCCTTGTGCAAGAGTTGACATTGGTCCACATACATCAGTATGTATTAGACCAAGCAATTCTCCCACTGGTTACCTTTTCCGGAAAAGGGTAATTGGCCATCTTGCCTTTAAGCATGATTCGCATGTATCAAATGAACCGGGTTCAAATGATTCCAGAATTCCACATCGGTGTAATTTGGTCATGCGTTTCTTACTTACATGGCCAAGACGACAATGCCACGTATAGGAGTCTATTCGATTATCTATTCGAGCACGTTTGTTGCTAACTTCGATATTGAAAACGTCACCGGATAAATCTAACGTGTAGATACCATTGCACAAAGTTCCGGTCCCATAAAGAACACCATTTAAAGTTATGTAACAACAATTGTTACTAAAAGTTAAATGATAACCCTTTTCATTCAAGCATGAAATAGATACAATGTTCTTTATTAACGAAGGAACAAAATAACAATTATCCAATTCTAAGACAAGTCCAGTAGGGAGCTTTAGCAAATATGTTCCGATGGCAACAGCAGCAATCTTTGCTCCATTTCCAACTCGCAAATTCGCTTCTCCCTTGACGAGTCTTCTTCTATTCCTTAGCCCCTGTATGTCATTACATATATGTGAGCTACACCCAGTATCAAGTACCCAGGTGGTTGAGGAAATAGAGTGACATTCAATAACGAAGATACCTGAAGAGGATGGGGCATCGGATGCCTTCTTCTTCAAGGACTCAAGATAAACCTTGCAGTTTCTTCGCCAGTGACCCTCCTTGCCACAGTGATGGCAAGTGCCTTTTGGGGTCTTTTCAGTCTTTTTGGCCTTTTTCTTCTTTCCCTTATTCTGTTCTTTGGCCTTCCTCTTAGAACCTTTCTTCGAGGAACCAACTAACAGTACCGTCTTCTGATCCTGCTTCACAGAAGGCTCTATAGTCTTCAGCAGGTTGAGCAACTCAGGAATGGTAGTCTCCAGCTTGTTCATCCGATAGTTCATCACAAATTGTGAATAACTTTTGGGCAAACAATGCAGAATTAAGTCAATACTTAGTTCATGATCCATTGCAAAACCGAGTGTGCCCAGTCGCTCAATGTACCCCAACATCTTCAACACAAACTGTGAGACAGAAGTGCCTTCCTGCATCTTAGAGGTGAAGAGGAGTCTGGAGACCTCGAACCTTTCGGATCTCGCCTGCTCGTCAAATAACTCATGAAGATGGAAGATGATGGTATAAGCATCCATATGCTCATGCTGCTTTTGCAGCTCAGGTACCATAGCGGCTAGCATGATGCAACTCGCAAGTTCAGAATCGGTCACATGTTTCTGATAGGCCACTAACTGGTCTGGAGTTGCATCTTTTGGAGGACGGTTGGGAAGTTGATCTTCAAGGACATAAGCAAGCTTTTCTGCCTTGAGGACTATCCTCAGGTTTCGAAGCCAGTCCATGAAGTTTGGCCCAGTCAGCTTATTGGTGTCCAAAATGGAACGCAAATTCAGAGAAGACATGATCAAGTGATTATCCTAGAAATACAAATTGAGCTTATGTGAGAAGAATGATAAAGAATGCATCAATATACATTAATTAAATCCTATTTATTTTTTGAATTGAATAACCCTTTTTATCAATTCGGGAGATCGTAGGAACATCTCCAAATAGGTTGATATCCAACCATAGATAAGAACAACCATGGCTGTGGCCATCAAGTTATTCTTAGCTATGAAGGTAGGTAATTATACCGATTACATATCACATATATGTAACTATCACTTTATGCTATCAACTAATTGAATGTTTGCATAAATCATTGGGTTGTTAACTCATTAACAAGTATGCAACAATATACATAGCACCCAACTGCACCTCTCTTTACATCGACCTTGGCTGTGGCACAACAAATCGATGCTCCAAGCTTAAGGCTGACCCATTAATCAAGAAATAGTTTTAATATGGTTGGAGCTCATTCAACCGTTTAGTCAGGCTTGGATGTGTCCAACAACCAAAACTAAGGATTGACCTCTGACTCTAACTATATTAATCATAAACTAATTCCATGATTTGAACATGTTGAGGTTCAAGCCGGGCATGGATGTGTCCATCAACCCAAATGAGAAACAAAACTCCAGTTCTAACCATATTAATGGAAGGTGTTGGCCTTAATATTTTGTAAAAGGGTTTTGGGTCTCATCCTTTTCTTTCTAAGCACATTCATGACATATAATTATGTCATGTACTAACGATTTCCTTAATAAAGTATGTATGTGACTTAATTTATTAAGTCTCATTAATTGACTTAGGAACCGGATTTCCTAATTCTAATTTCATACTTTATTCAAGAAATTATTTTGGGAAACAATTTCCTAAATTGTCATAATCAATTTTGGAAATAATATGTTTAAGACTTTGATTTCTCTAAATCAAATCTTATTAAATTAAGAGACAGATTCCCTTAATTCATCCACGTATTATTTTCATGAAAATCTTATTTAAGAAAACTCTATAGGAAATAATTTTCCTAATTAATTTTGGAGACAACAATATGTAAGAGCATCACCTCTTAAATCAAATAAGGAAATTATCGTTTGAGAATCACCTCAAAATTTCCAAGATTTGATTACATATTTTATTTATGGATTTATTAATTACAACAAATTATTTTCTTTGGGTGGCTCCCCAAGGCTCAAATACCCAAAAAAAAGGAATTTATTGTAAATCTAATTTGGTCCGCTCCCCGAGGCGTAACCAAATTAAACATGTCAATTTTATTCAAAAAAGGAAATTAAATTACAACAACTAACTTTAAATTGGACGGCTCCCCAAGGCTCAATCCAAAATAAAGAATTTTTGTTAATAATTTAAAACCAATTCGAATTTAATTATCAATTAATGATCCATCAATTTATCAAGACTTTCTTGAAAGAAAGTGCCCAAAATTGTGAGATTTCATAATAGGTTTTCAGAATAATTGTAAATTTCTGGTACAAAGAAAACTTACATATTTCCAAAATTAGAAAATTTCCAAAATAGGAAATTTCCAAAATTGGAAAGTTTCCAAAAATGGGAAGTTTTCACAATTATCATAAAATTTCAGAAACTAGGATATTTCAAAAGTTTGCGAAATTTCATGAGAATTTCCAAACTTGATATTCCTAAATCTAAAATTTATCATAATTGGAAAGTTTCCATAATTGGAAAATTTTCCAAAATTGAGATCATGACAAAGTTTTCAGCCAAATAATTATATGATTATGTCGAACACTAACCGGCTCTGATACCACGGTTGGGACCGGGTGCATGTTGACATGGATGCGGGTTCGTAATTTTAAAATTTAATTACGTGCAGCGGATGATTTAGCATAAATAATTTCTCAAATTATTTAACCACACATCTAGCATGCATCCTTATGTTGTGTAGACATGATCATACATTAAAATTTTTGCAGAAACGTAAACTAATTTACTTGTTACCTCGCGTAACTCGAAGAAAGGGACGAGATCCAACCGTAGCGTCCCTTGGAAGCTCCACCTCTATTCGCGTCCACGTCGAGTTTTCTTCGGGATGACTTCGCAAAGCCACGAGTTTCATACCGACAAGAACTACTAGATTCTCCAAAGGTACGACAAGAATACCAAGAGAGAGATGGAAAGACTAACCACCAAACGAAGAATGGAATCAAAATTCCGGGAAGAAGGAAGGAGTAGCACCCGCTTCATCTTCTTCTTCGACAGCTTCTTGGTGGTGGTTGAAGCTCACGACAATAGGGGTTCTCCTTTTAGGGCCGGCGGCACTAGAGGAGGGAGAGGGAGAGAAGGAGAGAGAGAGAGGGCTTATTTCTAGATCTCATAGATTGAATTTCCAAGCCTTGCCTTGGTTCCTTTATATAGTAGCCTCTCAACCGCCAAGTCTCTTTTTTATGGAATAAATTTTCATAAGAAATTTATCATATAAATTTTTCTATGAATTATTCCATCATGCCAAGTTTTTATCATATTTAATTTATAATAAAAACAACCATGTCTCCCTTTTCTTATGGAAAGAAATTTCTTTATATAAATTTCTTTATATAAATTTCTTTATCATGGTAAATCAATCCATTATTGATTTTATAAAATAAAATAAACCAATCCATGGTTCATTTTAATTTCCATGAAAAATAAATCTCTTTATATAAATTTCTTTATCCATAATTTTATAAAACAAACCACGCTTGGTTTATTTTATAATTTGAACCAAAATTCGATTTTCCCCTTTTGTTGTGGCCGGCCAAACAAAGAGGGTGGGGACCCTCTTTGGCCGACCAAACTCAAGCTAAAACCATACGAATTAAACTCATTTAATTCGTTCAATAAGTCTTCAAAAGACTTAGTCATTTTATGCTTCCGATGCATCTCTGATAAATTCAGATTCGACTTATCTCTGTTAATCGGGAAATCCAATTTTTAACTCGTTTTAAATCCCTCGGAATACTCGTAGTGCGTGTGACTAAATAGGCTTTCGATTTATGTTGGCCGTCTATAATTAACCAATTATAGAACGATCATGAGTGGCACCTAGTAGTACATCATGATCCCCAATTAATCGAAAGATCAACAGTTGACCTCAGAAATTATTCTGAAACCCTTCAGCAGCTATAATGAATCGTGCCCCATTCCCTTCACCATCTTATACCCACTTGGTTCAGGACATGGTCTATGTGTTTCAGTCCCCACTAGGCTGACTACGTCACACCTAGCCCAAGTAACATTCTCTCGTCCTACGGATTCTAATTACTCTCATGTATTTAAGAGATTCATACTTTGAACATGTCATGCTCTGGCCAGAGGCTTCGAGTAACAATCCGACGATAGGCCTTGGGTATACATCCCCTCGCAAGGAGTGGTGAATCCTTTGTAGGCTGTTCAAACATCTTCGGGCACTTCGGCTTATACCCAACCATCCTGGGTCCACACCTCCTTGGAGATGCTTGCTTAAGATGTCAAAGTATAAGTCTCCATGACCAAGATGACTTGAACACCGAAAGTCAAAGGAACATCGCACTTAAGGTGCAGTAAGAACGTCACTGACATGTCTATATGTAGACTACCATATGAAGTTTTATAGACAGTCACTCCAATGAACTAGTTCCCTCAACTAGCATTTATGTTTATCTCCGGACATCCCAATGTCACCAGCCAGTGAGAATCAGCTGACTAGAGAATAACCCATGCTAGTCTCAATAGAATTGATAGTGTCCGTATCTATCAATTCATCGACTAGGGACAATTTCAATACTTCACAATTGCACATGTAGAGATAATCACTAGTTGTGAATTCATCACAAATTCTCTCATACTGTGAATTATATTGCGGACATTCAGTAAATGAGTTTAAGATCTCAATCAAATACACCGACATGTATACTCAAATAGTGAATATTTATTTATTAAAATAAATAATTACAATCATAAGGCGATTGCCTTAGGACACTTCTCTCATATTACTAACACCCTAGCCCTAGGGTTCACCGCTGGCCACCTATCCACCTCCCCTCCTTGCACCGCCGGCCACCTCAAGCTCCCAAGGTATGCCGGGCTCAAGGCAGCTCCGGGAAGAAGGTAATGAAGAAGAAGAACCGGAAGAAGATGAGAATGCAACCCTCTTCTTCATCCCTAAACCCGCCGCATCCTCCTTCACCGCCGGCGTCGCAAGCTGAGAGTTCTTGCCACTGGATGAGCTCTAGCTGCTCCTTAGGTGATCACTGTGAAGAGAAGATGAGGTATGGAAGAGAACCAGTAAGAGAAAACTCTCCTTCAACCACTCCCAATCACTTCTTCTTCTTGCTTCACCGCCGCCAACCACCTATTGCCGAGAGCCTCCTTTTCTTCTCCCCACGCCGTCGATTTCTCCCTTTCCTTATTGTTGTCGTGTGCCACAAGAAGAAGCTGAGTCCTCCTTATCACCGGCCACCACTTGGATCAGAAAGGATGAAACAAAGAAGAAGAAGAAGAAGAAGAGACTTCTTCTCCTCCTTCTTGTGCGTGACCTAGGAGAGAGAGAGGGAGAGAGGCTAGGGTTTTTGGTGTGGATTAATTCCAAAAGTAATCAGGGATTAATTCTCCTTGTATCATGACTCCTATGAGGTATTTATAGGGCTAAGGCAGGGACCATGAGGAGGAGTTGGTTCTTGGCCCGCTAATGGATCCAAACCCGATCCATTAATGGAGATCCATTCCACTAAAGGATCCCATTGAACATCCTCACCAGCCCTCATATTTTCATATGGGCTCCACCTATTATGAGTCATCCATCTCCCCATATTTAAGATATCGAATGCTCGATAATTAATTTAAATCACTGACAATTAAATTAATTATCCTCTTGATCCTTGATCAGTACCACTCAACCTTTTCATCATGTCAGACCATGGTCCACTTGTAAGATTTGACATAATGATCCTTTTGAGCTCATCAAGGGGGCATCATCATTCTGACTCACCAGGATACAGATTCCCTCAATAATCAATGGCATACCATGTAGATAAAATTATTATCCAACTTTTCGGGCCTATCGATCTAATTAGAATAGATCTCGTCCATTGATAAATCAAAGTAATAATTAATTAACTACATGTGCCCGTTATTATTTTAGGATTAAGAGATCGTACTCCATAATATATATCTGAGGTCTAATCCAATTTATGAAGTCAGTACAAAATTGGATGACCTCTCTTTTGGTCCTACTCAATGCACACAAAGCGCACTAGTGTAATTCTATGGTTAAGACAAACCACACCTAATTACACTACAACCATCCTGATGGTTTGTCTAACTTCATCTCGGTTGTGAGCCTATTTCTTATACTTCTGCAAGGAACTTGATAACATGATCTTCTGTGTGACACCACGCACCATGTTATCTACAATGCAAAGTATGAGACATTTTGTGCACATACTAATATAAATATGCACTATGTGATTTTGTGATTCTCTTTAAAGTGTAAAGTATTCTAACCAAAAGCAAGGCTTTTAGTATACATCCTAACAGGAGTCGGTTGGCCGCCAAAGGGACTGAGGGGCCGATTGGCCGCCAAAGGGACTGAGGGGTCGGGTCGTTACACATTAACCTTAGTAGGATTCAAAGGATGATAGCCGATGGGCCCTTGGGTTCATTAGTGGTGGAAGACTTCCCAACCTGTAAATCTTGCTTGGAAGGTATGATGACCAAGAGGTCTTTCAAGGCCAAGGGGTATAGAGCCAAAGATGTGTTGGAATTGGTTCATTTGATTTGTGTGGTCCTATGTCTATCCAGGCTAGAGGTGGCTTTGAATATTTCGTCTCTTTTATAGACGATTATTCAAGGTATTGATACATTTACTTGATGCGCCGCAAGTCTGAATGCTTTGATAAGTTTAAAGAATTCAAGGATGATGTGGAGAAACATCAAAGTAAAAGTATCAAGACACTATAATCTGATCATGATGGTGAATCCCTCTTGGGAGAGTTTAGGACTTACTTATCATAGGCTGGGATTCAATCCCAATTGTCTTCACCCGGTACGCCCCAACTGAATGATGTAGCAGAGCGAAGGAATAGGACTCTTATGGAGATGGTTAGATCGATGATGAGTTACTCTGAGTTACCATATTCGTTTTGGGGATATGCTCTGGAAACGGCAGCGTACATACTGAACTTGGTACCATCTAAGTCAGTACCCTCTACTCCCATAGAATTGTGGACTGGGTGAAAGCCTAGTCTAAGATATATTCAGATTTGAGGTAGTCACATGTGCTGAAGGGAGATGCTGATAAGTTGGAATCTCATACAGAAGTACGTTTGTTCGTAGGTTATCCTAAAGGGACGAAAGGTGGTTTATTCTATAGTCCTAAGGATCAGAGGGTGATCGTTAGCACAAATGCCCCGTTCTTAGAGGAAGACTATGTGATGAACCACAATCGCATGAGTAGGATTATTCTTGAGGAATTAAGAGGGGAAGTTCCAACTTTAGTACCAATGGTACAAGAGAACATACCACAAGTGACTGCACCGCGTATCACAAGAGATACACAAATAGTTCCTCGTCGTAGTGGGAGGATTATTAGACAACCTGAGAGATTCATGTTCTTGGGAGAGTCATCGGACTTGGTCCCTGGCAAACATGAACCTGAACCCTGGACCTATGACGAGGCACTCCAAGATAAAGATACGATATCTTGGCAAAGGGCGATGAAGTCAGAGATAGAATCTATGGATTCTAATCATGTCTGGGAGCTAGTAGAGCCACCCATTAATGGTGTAAAAGTCATTGGATGCAAGTGGATCTACAAGAAAAAGAGAGGATCAGATGAGAAGGTTGAGACCTTCAATGCTAGGCTTGTTGCAAAAGGGTATACTTAGAAAGAGGGTATCAATTATGAGGAGACCTTTTCGCCAGTAGTCATGCTTAAGTCTATCCAGATTCTCTTATCTATTGTCGCTCATATGGATTATGAGGTATGAAAGATGGATGTCAAGACAGCTTTCCTTAACGGAAGTCTTGAGGAAACCATCTATATGAAGCAACCAGAGGGATTCATTATGAAGGGCAAAGAGCATCTTGTGTGTAAGCTTAATCGGTCCATTTATGGATTGAAGCAAGCTTCGAGATCTTGGAACATTCGCTTTGATGAGGTAATCTAGTCATATGGATTTATTCAAAGTCTAGATGAGTCTTGTGTATACAAGAGATGTGACGGAAACGTAGTGGTATTTCTTGTACTATACGTAGATGATATTTTGCTCATTGGCAACAATGTCAAAGTATAGTCAGACGTAAGAGTATGGTTGTCCAAACAGTTTGATATGAAGAACTTGGGAGAAGCAGGGCACATCCTTGGGATCAAGGTTATAAGGGATAGCCAGAAAAGGATTTTGTGTTTATCTCAAGCTTCATACATAGACACTGTCCTAGCTCGTTTTAGCATAGAAAACTCCAAGAAAGGTTTTCTACCTTTCAGGCATGGGGTTCCTGTATCTAAGGAGATGTGTCCTAAAACATCAAAGGAGATAGAGGAGATGAAGGCAGTTCCTTATGCTTCGGCTATAGGAAGCCTCATGTATGTCATGCTATGTACGAGACCAGATATCTGTTTTACCGTGGGCATGCTTAGCAGATATCAAAGTAATCCAAGTTAGGGACATTGGACTACGGTAAAGCATATACTGAAGTACCTGAGAAGGACTAGGGATTGTATGCTAGTTTACCAGACAGACCAATTACTCCCTGTGGGTTATACTGATTCAGACTTCCAATCAGACAAGGACAAAAGTAAATCTACCTCCGGGTATGTGTTTACTTTAGGAGGTGGAGTCATAGTATGGAGGAGTGTCAAGCAGAAATACGTGGTGGACTCCACCATGGAAGCTGAGTATGTGGCAGCCTCTGAGGCGGCCAAGGAAGTTGTATGGCTCAGGAACATCATGATGGATTTGGATGTGATTCCTGGTTTGCCCATTGCTATCACAATTTATTGTGATAACAGTGGTGCAAGTGTAAACTCAAAGGAACCACGAGCCCATAAGGCGATTAAACACATAGAGCGCAAGTACCACCTGATACGAGAGATCGTAAAGCGAGGAGAAGTTATTGTCGCCAAGATTGCATCAGAGGACAACCTGGCGGATCCTTTCACTAAGGCCCTTCGGGCGAGAGATTTTGATAGGCATGTGGAGGATATAGGAGTCAGATGTATGACATTATGAGGATAGCAGAGTCTTTTACTATAGGTGGGAGATTGTTAGGATGTATACTAAAAGCCTTACTTTTATATAGACATCTATATTTTGAAAGAGAATCACAAGATCACTGTCTGCATATTTATATTAGTATGTGCATATTGTGTGATATTATCATTGTAGATAACATGGTGTGTGGTGTCGCACAGAAGATCATGTTATCAGTTCCTAGTAGAGTATAAGTAGAAGCTCACTAGTGCACTTTGTGTGTATTGGATGAACCATCTGGATGGTTGTAGTGTAATTTGATATTGGTTTATCTTGACCATGGAATTACACTAGTGCACTTTGTGTGTATTGAGCAGCACCGACATAGAGGTGATTCAATTTATACTAACTTTATAATTGAATCAGACCTCAGTTATTATGGAGTGCATGCTCTTAATCCCGATATAATAATGGGCACATGTACTTAATATTTATTTCTTTGATTTACCAATGAGCGAGATTTATGTGTTAAATCGATAGGCCCGGTAAGTTGGGAAATAATATTATTTATATGGTGTGTCGTTAATTATAGAAGGAAACCGTGTCCTGGTGAGTTGAGTTGATGATGTCTCCTTGAGGAGCTCATAAGGTTTATCATGTTAAATCCTATAGGTGGACTTGGTCCGACATAATGATAAGGTTGAGTGGTACTACTCAAGGATTTAAATGATAATTAATTAAATTGTCAGTAATTTAATTAATTAACAGACATTCGATATCTTAAACACGGGAAGATTCTTGTACTCATAATAGGTGGAGCCCATATTTAAATATGGGGTTTGGTGAGGTAGATCAATGAAGATCCCTTAGTGGAATGGATCTTCATTAATGGATCGAGCCTTGATCCATTAGGTGGCCAAGACCCAACTCCTCCTCATGGTCCCTATTGTAGACCTATATATACCCCATGGTGTCATGAGACCAAGGCATCCGACACATAGAAAACCCTAAGGCCTCTCTCTTCTCTCCCTCTCCTTCTCTCTCTTAGGGCAACCGGCGGCAAGAAGAGTTCATCTCTTCTTCTCCCTTCTCTTCTCTTGGTTGGTGGCGCAAGGAAGAAGAGGAGTCTTCTCTTCTCTTCTCTTGGTCGGTGCAATCATGAGAAGGAGAGGAAGGGAGAGCCGGCGGCAAAGGAGAGGGAGGTGGTTCTGTAGGATGTGTATACTGAAAGACATGATTTCTTTATATGAACATCTTATTTTGAAAAGAGAATCACACTACACTATGTACTTGTTTATAATAGTACATACACGAAGTCTCATTGCTTTGCATTGTAGATAACATGGTGTGTGGTGTCACACAGAAGATCATGTTATCGGATCCTTACTTAGCATAAATAGAGGTTCACAACCGAGATGGAATTGGACAACCCATCGGGATGGTTGTAGTGTAATTAGGTGTGGTTGGTCTTGACCATAGAATTACACTAGTGTGCTTTGAGTACATTGGGTAGGACCAACACCCGAGGTTATCCGATTTATACTGACTCAATAATTGGATAGGACCTCAAGTTATTATTATGGAGTACGATCCCTTAATCCCGAAATAATATCGGGTATATATTATTATTTATTGTTTCTTTGATTTACCAATGGGCGAGATCTAATCTGTTAGATCGACAGACCCGGTAAGTTGGGAAATAATATTAATAATATGATGTGTCGATGTGTAACGACCCGTAAAATTTTCTCAATATTTTCTTTAAAATATTGATCATGCCTAGTTAGATTTTCGAGGAACATAGGGATACTAGTAGGAACCTTAGCATGATTATCCATGATTTTCTATATGGAATAAGAAGCTAAGTACTAATGGGCCTTACATTGGCTTTTCTAGTACCATGGTTGTTAGTGGATCTTAGGTAGAATTTAATATAAATAGAAATGAGTTTCAATTAGGAATATTAGCATGGCTATTGGTGGACCTTAGGGGGCATTGCCGAAAATAAAAGAAAATAAAACAAAATAAAATAAAAATAAAGTGCATGCACCAAGGATTGAACCTTGGACCTAATGTATCACCATGCATGTACTAACCAATTCACCTAGCAAGGGAGTGCTAGTGGAAAAGGAAGAGGATTTTAGTTGAGGCTAAAGAAAGTGAAGGGTCACCATGAGAGGAGGCATCATGTCTCTTCACTTGCCCCTTCATTTGGGTATAAAAGGAGTAGGTGAGAAAGGAAGAGACATTGGAGTTACTCGTCTTCTTCTCTTCTTCCACCAAGGCTATTCCTCTCCCTCTTCTTCCTTCTTCTAGCCGAAACCCACAAGGGTTTGTCTCCCTTAGAAAAGCTTCACAAAGGACTCCATCTTGAAGATCCAAGGCTTTCTACAAGGCTACAAGGGTTAAGGAGAGGTCTAGGGTCAGAAGGTTTCTTTTTATTTCTATTCAAGGATTATATCCAAGATAAAGAAAGGTAAGACTCCCTTACCTGTGGTATAATGGTTTATGTTGTTTATCAAGATTTAAGATGTTGTTTGGGATTTATGTGGAGAAAACAAAGGATTAAGGCTTCTAAGATTTTCAGCCAAGCATGTTTTTGGGGCCGATATGATGTTAAAAACCCCTCTTATGTTTCCTAATGTTTACTCATGATAAGATAAGCATAAAAGTATGATTTAGGGAATTTTGTAGCGCCCTAAAACCCCTTTAGGGTTTCGGCCACCATCCATGTACCATGGTTAGGTTTAAAATTTAACCCTTCAAGCATGGTTAGTATGTTTTCTATGATATAATGGATATTAATGGTGACTTATATGAATTTTCCTATGGACTTATTACCCTTCTAGGGTTTTGGCCAATGCATGATTTAGGGCTAGGACTTAGGGTTAAATCCAATCAAGGGTTCAAAGGGCTTCCTATGGCATTGTATGTAATGTATGGACTTTCTTTTACTTATGGAACCTTTCATGTTGAATTGGATAATGGGGCCTTCCCCTATGGGACTTTCGGCCAAGACCATGATTTAGGGTTTGGGTTGGGTTAAGGTTTCAAGGATACTTGTTTATGGTTTACTATGATGTGTGTATAGGTTTAAGCATGTTGTAAGAACTTTTATGTTACCTATAACCTTAGCTTTATGTGTTATATGTCATGACTTTGATGTTAGGTTATGTGCTATGTTCATTCATGAATGTATGTGATATAGAATAATGCATGTATGATGTTAAATGCCTATAATAGATATATGGTTATGATGGTCTATGCATGTTCTATGATGTATGCCATGAACCTAAGTTATGTTTAAGGCCATGAACCTAGGTAGTATGTATCATGTTCTTATGAATCTTACCATGCATGCTCTATGAGGGATACTATGATTATGTATGCTAGATGATATGTACCATGTATGAAATGCATGTTTATCTTATGTATCATGATCAAGCAAGCTTTATGAACCAAGATGATGTTTATGTCTGGAGGCATAATTATGTATGTATGTCATGTTTATGAATGAAGATAATGATTATGCCTTTAAGGCATCATGATGTTTGCATTAAGTATGAATGATGAAATGCCAAGTATGCTTTATGTCCTGATAAGGAATGGGCACCTTAAGAACGCCTCGGTTCTGGAACTACCGTAGCTGTTCCTACTCTTATGTTATGCTTCATGAAACAAGATTATATTTATGCTATGTATGTTCTATGAATGATGAAGCATGCAAAGATATTTTACTTTAATATGAATGGGCTTGTACCGGACCGAAGTAAGGGTCCAAGGGATGGGCACCTTAAGAACGCTTCGGTTCTGGACTATCGTAGTTGTCCACGGTTCTGGGACTACCGTAGCTGTCCAACAGGGATGGGCACCTTAAGAACGCCTCGGTTTTTGGAACTACCGTAGCTGTTCCTACCCTAGTAGGTCGAGACTAGCTACCTCGTATTTACTTAGGGATGCACGCATATGATGTATGTATGTGGTACAAGCCGGGGACCCCCATGATGTTATGATTATGTTTAAGTATTTATAATTATGGTTTTCAAATAAGCATCCTTATGATATATGCATTTGACTTATGCATTCATTCATGTTAAGAATTATGCCATGATAAGTGTGTTTATGCTTATGTTCATGTTAAGATTATGCATGATAGTATTTCATGTTATGTTCATGTTAAGAATTATGCCATGATAAGTGTGTTTATGCTTATGTTCATGTTAAGAATTATGCAGATAAGTATGTTATGTTTATGTTATGTTAAGAATTATGCCATGATAAGTATGTTTATGCTTATGGTCATGTTAAGAATTATCATGATAAGTATGTTTATGCTTATGTCATGTTAAGAATTATGTCATGATAAGTATGTTTATGCTTATGTCATGTTAAGAATTATGCCATGATAATATGTTCATGCTTATGTTCATTTAAGAGTTATTTGATAAGTATGTTTTATGCTTATGTTTTCTGTTAAGAATCATGCTATGTTAAATGTTCATATGCTTATGATTTATGTTAAGAATATGCTTATGTTTTATGTTAAGAATATGCTTATGTTTTATGTTCAGAATTATGCTATGTCAAATGTTTCATATGTTTATGTTTTATGAGACGCATGATTTTTAGTGAGTAGGAAAGGGTCTTACTAAGCCTATGTGCTTATAGTCTTATTTTCTTATACCGCAGATCAAGCAAGAGGTTATTAAGTGAAGCAGCAGGAGGGGCAAGAGTGTGTGTGTGGTAGTGACATGGCAAAGGAAAGAGAAAAAGGATTCTCATATTTATACTTGTTGCATGCCTTGTGTTTTGAAACGCTTTCTTAGGTTCTATGCTATACCTATGATAGTTATGCCTAAAGAATAACTTACTACTTATGATGCTTATGGATGAGTTATGGAATGTTTATATCATGATGCTACGTATGATATTAATATGCCAAGTTACAATGCCACCATGTTCATGAATGATAGTTAAGGCATATATACATGATTCAAGTATTAGTTGCATGGTTAAACGCATGTGTATAAAGAAAAAAATTATTCCGCTGCATTAAGATATTCATATGCGTACATGTATGTTAGCGTAACGCCGCTTTCTCGCCACACCGTAAGGTGTGGAAAAAGGCGGGCGTTACAGGTTGGTATCAGAGCAGTTTGCCATCTCACTACACACACATCAAGCCTTCTTCCTGCAGCTTCCAAGTAAGTACCTCTATGCATATTTTATATTCTTTTATGATTCTAGAATAAGCAAGTATGGATGATATCTTATGATTCTAGAATATGCAAGTATGAATGATACCTTATGATAGCAAGTACTTTTAGGATATGTAATGTGAACGATACTTTACCTTATTTTTATGAAACCAAATACTTTAGAATTTAATATGCGGGTAGGAACAACAAAAACTTATATTAGCCATACTTGTCTTTTTTTTTATGAAGAAAAGCATAGCTAGAAGACAAAGTAACAGACTTAATGAGACAACTCCATCGCCTGACCTGATGCAATTAGGGACCCAACTTCAGCGTCAAGTCACCGAGCAGCAGCAAACCATTAATACCCTGATGAATCAGCAAGAAAATTCTACCACTCCACCGGTGAACTAGACAGCTATACCCGTCGCGCCCACGGTTACGCAAACCCCTCCGACGGGCCCGACCACTGTGGCACGACAAGAGGCTTATCTGATCAGTGGTTGAGGCTGAAATCGGAGAATTTCTCGGGTGCTGGAGAACCATGGGACGCCCAAGCGTGGTTCAAGACAGTGGAAAGTACAATGGAGCTGCTGGACTGGCCTGAGCCTGAGAAGATCAAGTGTGCATCATTCTGCCTTTCTGGTGATGCCAGAATGTGGTGGGAAAGGGTCAAGGCCAAGAGACAGGTGAACCAGATGACGTGGTCGGATTTCGAATCAGAGTTCTTCGAAGAATTCTTCAATATGCGTGTCACAAACAAACACTACGACGAGTTCACGGAATTTCGACAGGGCAACCTCTCGGTCAATGAAGCCGTGAAGAAATTTAACCGATTGGCTCGTCTATGTCCTGAGCTGGTCCGCACTGAGAAAGAAAGGGTCCGACTTATGTTGAAGATGTTGCGGCCCGAAATAGCCCTGAATGTGGCCAACGGAGTTAATAGACCGCAGACCGCCGAGGAGCTGTTTAGTAGTGCCCTACACACCGAGCATTACCTTAACAATATCAATCAGCAAAGGAAGCATTAAATGAAAGTAAGAATCAAGTTCACTCCGGGATTCTCGATTCTTATCTTTCATTATCCCTAATGTTCCTCCCTTTCATTATCACTCAGGAGGTCAGAAACCTCAGAAGTACCAACGCTAATTGGAAGGGAAACCAGGGTGGTAAACGGCAGGCCATGGAACAACCCCCAGGGGGGGCCCAGCAAATAAACAGTCCAGGTTTCCCCTATGTGCTACATGCGGGAAAAGCATCCCGGGGAATGCCGCAAAAGGTACGAACCGTGTTTCATTGCGGAGTGGAAGGGCACATAGCCTCTTACTGTCCTAACCAAGAACCAGGCACCTCCCCAAAGCTTGTTCATACAAGGGGTGCACCAGCGAAACTACAGTATATGCAAGCTGAGCTGGAAGGCACCCCGATGAGCCAAGAGAGTTGGAGGCCCCACCAACTATGAGGATGCCAGGGTTTTCTCTATTACTAAGGAGGATGCCCGCGAATGCTTCACGGTTGTCACAGGTCAGATAATTATTTAACAGTCAGTATGCTACTGCATTATTTGATACTGGGGCAAACCACTGTTCATCTCTACGTTCTACACTAAGAAGATAGATATGTCTCCACAAGTTTTAGACTGCAAATTCTTGACGACCCTGCTCTTCGGGAGAAATAATGACATCCACTCATGTGCTGCGTGTTGTGCCAGTCAGAATCGCAGGAAGAGAAACTCTACTGCGATCTGATAGTACTCGCATGGCAGGATTATGATGTTATAATGGGAATGGATTTCTGAGCAATACGGTGCTTCTGTCGAGTGCCGTAAACGAAAAGGTGGTCTTTCAACCTGAGGCAGATTCTATGTTTGAATTTATCGGAGAGCCAAGGAAAAAGAACGGGAAATTCTTATCGACTCTCAAAGCACAGAAGATGTTAGACAAGAGATACACTGGATTTCTAGCACATGTGGTTGACGTAAGTCAAACAAAGGACCAGAAGCTAGAAGATGTTAGGGTTGTTGTAATTATCCAGAGGTATTTCCAGATGAATTACCAGGATTAGCCCCTGCTAGAGAAGTGGAATTCGAGATCGAATTAGTTCCTGGTACTAACCCGATCTCCAAGGCACCTTACTGTATGGCGCCGGCTGAATTAAAAGAGCTTCAAGAACAACTACAGGAGTTACTGATAAGGGATTTATTCGCCCTAGTCATTCTCCATGGGGAGCTCCGGTACTGTTTGTGAAGAAGAAAGACGGATCTATGCGAATGTGCATAGATTATCGAGCGCGAACAACGTGACGATCAAGAACAGGTATCCCCTTCCAAGGATAGATGACCTGTTTGACCAATTGAAGGGAGCCACCGTTTTCTCGAAAATCGATCTGAGGTCTGGTTATCATCAAGTTAGAGTAAAACAGGATGATATTCCGAAGACAGCCTTCCGAACAAGGTACGGGCATTTTGAATTCGTGTTATGCCCTTCGGTGTGACAAATGCTCCTGCTATGTTTATGGACCTTATGAATCGGGTATTCTCTCTTCGACAAATTTGTATCGTCTTCATCGACGATATCCTTATTTATTCGGAAACCAAGAAGAGCACGCCGAGCACCTGAAGATAGTATTACAGACTCTTCGGGAAAAAGCAACTGTACGCAAAGTTCTCCAAATGTGAGTTCTGGCTCGACCAAGTAAGGCTTTTTGGGTCATATTATTTCCAAAGATGGGGTTATGGTAGACCCAACAAAGATTGAAGCTGTGAATAACTGGAGCCGGCCAAAGAACGCCAGCGAAATCAGAAGCTTTCCTCGGGCTGGCAGGCTATTATCGAAAATTTGTGGAGGACTTCGCGAGAATAGCAGCCCCTCTAACGGCTCTCACCCGGAAGGATAAGAAGTATGAATGGACGGAAAACTGCGAAAGGAGTTTCTTGGAGCTAAAAAGGAGACTTACAAGTGCTCCAATCCTTACCCTTCCAGAAAGTAACCAGAGTTTCGACATGTATAGCGACGCCTCCAAACTGGGACTTGGAGTGTACTTATGCAGAGTTGGTAAGTCATTGCCTACGCCTCTAGGCAACTCAAAGAAACATGAACAGAACTACCCACTCACGATCTGGAACTGGCCGCTGTGGTCTTCGCTCTTAAGATATGG
>JAGFNQ010010604.1:94703-187442 GCA_024364735.1 Boesenbergia rotunda
CCAAGTAGATATAGGATCCACAAATCACTCCACGGAATTTCAGATTTTTCTGGGGTTTATGGAATTACTTATGCATTTCTAAAAGTAGACTGAAAAACTAGGATTTCAGGTATCAGTCGACTGGCTCAGGGCAAGTCGACTGGTCCAAGACACAGAACCTTCTGTATGTTTTGTCAGTCGACTGCCCTGGGGGCAGTCGACTGGTAGAACTCATAATAACGTTCTGTGAACTCTATCAGTCGACTGGCCTCCTGCTAGTCGACTAGTGCACGGGATCTATAAAAGAAAAAGGGCGCATGGGGTGGCCGAAACCTAGGGTTTTGGCAGTCCACCCCGGCGATTTCTTCTCCTCCCAAGATCCTCTTGCGTTCTAGGCCTCCCCCGAGCCCTAAAATCCCTTCCTAATCCCTCCTCTACTTCGGATCTACTTCTAGGGTTAGTAGAAACTCTTCTTTCAAGCCGATCTCTCCTCCCTACCATCATGAAACACATATGAAAGAGGTAAGAACTTAAATGGGTCAATATTTTTCATTTAAACTATGATTTGAAACTAATGTAACGATTTTTTGCATGTTTTCTTGTCATTTTCCATTATGGGGGGTGGTTTGGTGTGCATGCATGGGTTTATCTCATTTTAGTTTGGCCTCAAAGCGATCGAGGGGTGAGGGGTCCTCACTACAGTCGGGAGAGTCGAGGTTTCGGTCGGTAGAATGCCGAAAACGGTATGATCAGAATGAGTTTGTAGTTATGAATTGCTGGTATCTTAATCGGACTCTCTTTCAAGAGAAGTCCCCCCAGATAGCTGAAATGATTACACATTTTGGGATAGAAAAACTGGTATATTGCCAACATGATGTAAACCTGGAGCTGTGTCAAGAGTTATATGCCAACCTAACAAGCATTAACCCTGATAATAACCTATATGAGTCCAAAGATGCAGGAGTCGTCATTCCTTTTTTAGCTACTACGTTAGGTGCATTTTTAGGTTGTAGCGCCTCAAATAACGCATCCATATTTTTCCCCACGGTGGTTGAGCCTCTTGAGTTTCATGTTGTCTCCATTGATCAAATTCATTTACATTACTTTAGGAGGCATTGGCATGAGTCTGAGTGCATCTTTGATGCAAAGCCTATGAGTCCCTTCAGTCATGTACTGTATAAGATTGTCCTGGAGTGTCTTCTGCCCATCGTCACCAAGGGGCATGCTAGGATCAGACTACCTCATCTGGTGATGATGTAGGCTCTGGAGAGGAGATTGGATATAGATGTCACCCTGCATGTGTTCACGTCTATTTGTCATTTTTCCCATAGTGTCAATGGGAAAATATATATGCTCTTTTGTCATATCCAGACCGAGTTCTTTGCATCTCAGGGTATCCGTGTCTCTAGTGGTCAGGTTAGACACCTGTCCAAGGATTACGATCAGATAGGTACACAACAGTTATTCTTGGCAGGTATTGAGTGTAGATAGAGGACATTTGTTTGGAGGGAGCGCCCGGAGGCCGCTGACGCAGATGAGGAGCCTGGCGAGCTGGTTACAAGTGCAGAGTTCACCCGGCTCCAGGAGGATGTCCACACCATCCGAGAGGGCGTCCAGAGCCTACAACAGACCCAGACGACGACTGTAACGATCCGTAAAATTTTCTCAATATTTTCTTTAAAATATTAATCATGCCTAGATAGATTCTTGAGGAACATAGGGATACTAGTAGGAACCTTAGCATAATTATCCATGATTATCTATATGGAATAAGAAGCTAAGTACTAATGGGCCTTACATGGGTTTTTCTAGTACCATGGTTATTAGTGGATCTTAGGTAGAATTTAATATAAATAGAAATGAGTTTCAATTAGGAATATTAGCATGGCTATTGGTGGACCTTAGGGGGCATTGCCGAAAATAAAAGAAAAAAAATAAATAAAATAAAATAAAAATAAAGTGCATGCACCAAGAATTGAACCTTAGACCTAATGTATGACCATGCATGTACTAACCAATTCACCTAGCAAGGGAGTGCTAGTGGAAAAGGAAGAGGATTTTAGTTGAGGCTAAAGGAAGTGAAGGGTCACCATGAGAGGAGGCATCATGTCTCTTCACTTGCCCCCTTCATTTGGGTATAAAAGGAGTACGTGAGAAAGGAAGAGACATTGGAGTTTGTCTCTCTTAGAAAAGCTTCACAAAGGACTCCATCTTGAAGATCCAAGGCTTTCTACAAGGCTACAAGGGCTAAGGAGAGGTCTAGGGTCAAGAAAGTTTCTTTTTATTTCTATTCAAGGATTATATCCAAGATAAGGAAAGGTAAGACTCCCTCACCTGTGGTATAATAGTTTTCAAGTTGTTTTCATGATATAAGAATTTGTTTGGACCATATTGTTGAGAAAACTAGGGTTAGGGCTTTCAAGGGTTTCGGCCACCACATGTTGCCATGGCTAAGTTTGGATCTAACTCTCTAATGATGCTTCTTATGTTTTCTCATGTTGTAAGGGATGTTAATGGGGATTTATGTGAGAGTTTTTACATGATCTATGACCCTTGTAACTTTCGGCCAAGTTAGGTTTTAGGGCAAGGGGTTAGGGTTAACTCCAAGCAAGGGTTCTAATGACTTCCTATGGTATTATATGTAATGTATGGGATGTAAATTGAGAATTGTACGAATTTTTCCATGTGCTTGTGACCCTCTAGGGTTTCGGCCAAAGTCAAGATGTAGGGCTAGGACTTAGGGTTAGCTCCAATTATGGGGTCTAATGGCTCCCTATGGCATGATATGTAATGTATGGGCTTTCTTTTACTTATGGAACCTTTCATGTGGAATTGGATAATGGGACCTTCCCCTATTGAACTTTCAGCCAAGACCATGATTTAGGGTTTGGGTTGGGTTAAGGTTTCAAGGACGCTTGTTTATGGTTTACTATGATGTATGTATAGGTTTAAGCATGTTGTAAGAACTTTTATGTTACCTAAACCCTAGCTTTATGTGTTATATATCATGACTTGTATGTTTAGGTTATGTGCTATGTTCATTCATGAATGTATGTGATGTAGAATAATGCATGTATGATGCTAAATGTCTATAATAGATATATGGTTATGAAGGTCTATGCATGTTCAATGATGAATGCCATGCACCTAAGTTATGTTTAAGGTCATAAACCTAGGTAGTATGTATCATGTTCATATGAATCTTACCATACACGCACTATGAGGGATACTATGATTATGTATGCTAGATGATATGTACCATGTATGAAAAGCATGTTTATCTTATGTACCATGATCATGCAAGCTTTATGAACCAAGATGATATTTATGCCTGGAGGCATAATTATGTATGTATGTTATGTTTATGAATGAAGATGATGAATGAAGATAATGGTTATGCCTTTAAGGCATCATGATATTATGCATTAAGTATGAATGATGAAATGCCAAGTATGCTTTATGTTATGATAAGAGATGGGCACCTTAAGAACGCCTCGGTTCTGGACTACCTTAGCTGTCCACGGTTCTGGGACTACCGTAGCTATCCAACAGGGATGGGCACCTTAAGAACACCTCGGTTTTTGGAACTACCATAGCTGTTCCTACTCTAGTAGGTCGAGACTAGCTACTTCGTATTTACTTAGGGATGCGCGCATATGATGTATGTATGTGGTACCAGCCGGGGATCCCCATGATGTTATGATTATGTTTAAGTATTTATAATTATGGTTTTCAAATAAGCATCCGTATGATATATGCATTTGACTCATGCATTCATTCATGTTATGCATTATGCCATGATAAGTATGTTTATGCTTATGTTCATGTTAAGAATTATGTCATGATAAGTATGTTTATGCTTATGTTCATGTTAAGAATTATGCCATGATAAGTATGTTTATGCTTATGTTCATGTTAAGAATTATACCATGATAAGTAGTTTATGCTTATGTTCATGTTAAGAATTATGCTATGATAAGTATGTTTATGCTTATGTTCATGTTAAGAATTATATCATGATAAGTATGTTTTATGCTTATGTTTTCTGTTAAGAATCATGCTATATTAAATGTTCATATGCTTATGATTTATGTTAAGAATATGCTTATGTTTTATGTTCTGAATTATGCTATGTCAAATGTTTCATATGTTTATGTTTTATGTGATGCATAGTTTTTAATGAGTAGGAAAGGGTCTTACTAAGCCTATGTGCTTATAGTCTTATTTTCTTTTACCGCAGATCAAGTAAGAGGTTATTAAGTGAAGCAGCAGGAGGGGCAAGAGTGTGTGTGTGGTAGTGACATGGCAATGGAATGAGAAAAAGGATTCTCATATTTATACTGGTTGCATGCCTTGTGTTTTGAAACGCTTTCTTAGGTTCTATGCTATACCTATGATAGTTATGCCTAAAGAATAACTTACTACTTATGATGCTTATGGATGAGTTATGGAATGTTTATATCATGATGCTACGTATGATATTAATATGCCAAGTTACAATGCCACCATGTTCATGAATGATAGTTAAGGCATATATTCATGATTCAAGTATTAGTTGCATGGTTAAACGCATGTGTATGAAGAAAAAAATTATTCCGCTGCATTAAGACATTCATATGCGTACATGTATGTTATCGTAACGCCGCTTCTCGCCACACCGTAAGGTGTGGGAAAAAGGCGGGCGTTACAGGTTGGTATCAGAGCCATTGGCCATCTCACTACACACACATCAAGCCTTCTTCCTGCAGCTTCCAAGTAAATACCTCTATGCATACTTTATGTTCTTTTATGATTCTAGAATATGCAAGTATGAATGATACCTTATGATAGCAAGTACTTTCAGGATATGTAATGTGAACGATACTTTACCTTATTTTTATGAAACCAAATACTTTAGAATTTGATATGCGGGTAGGAACAACAAAATCTTATATTAGGCATACTTGTTTTTTTATGATGAAAATCATGGCTAGAAGATAGAGTAACAGACTTAATGAGACAACTCCATCGCCTGACCTGATGCAATTAGTGACCCAACTTCAGCGTCAAGTCACCGAGCAGCAGCAAACCATTAATACCCTGATGAATCAGCAAGAAAATTCTACCACTCCACCGGTGAACCAGACAGCTATACTCGTTGCACCCACGGTTACGCAAACCCCTCCGACGGGCCCGACCACTGTGGCACGACAAGAGGCTTATCTGATCCAGTGGTTGAGGCTGAAACCGAAGAATTTCTCGGGCGCTGGAGAACCATGGGACGCCCAAGCGTGGTTTAAGACAGTGGAAAGTACAATGGAGCTGCTGGACTGGCCTGAGCCTGAGAAGATCAAGTGTGTATCATTCTGCCTTTCTGGTGATGCCAGAATGTGGTGGGAAAGGGTCAAGGCCAAGAGACAGGTGAACCAGATGACGTGGTCGGATTTCGAATCAGAGTTCTTCGAAGAATTCTTCAATATGCGTGTCACAAACAAACACTACGACGAGTTCACGGAATTTCGACAGGGCAACCTCTCGGTCAATGAAGCAGTGAAGAAATTTAACCGATTGGCTCGTCTATGCCCTGAGCTGGTCCGCACTGAGAAAGAAAGGGTCCGACTTATGTTGAAGATGTTGCGGCCCGAAATAGCCCTGAACGTGGCCGGCGGAGTTAACAGACCGCAGACCGCCGAGGAGCTGTTTAGTAGTGCCCTACTCACCGAGCATTACCTGAACAATATCAATCAGCAAAGGAAGGCATTAAATGAAAGTAAGAATCAAGTTCACTCCGGGATTCTCGATTCTTTATCTTTCATTATCCCTAATGTTCCTCCCTTTCATTATCACTCAGGAGGTCAGAAACCTCAGAGTACCAACGCTAATTGGAAGGGAAACCAGGGTGGTAAACGGCAGCCATTGAACAACCCCTAAGGATGCCCCACCAGCTATGGCGGATGCCAGGGTTTTCTCTATTACTAAGGAGGACGCCACAAATGCTTCAACGGTTGTCACAGGTCAGATACTTATTTACAGTCAGTATGCTACTGCATTATTTGATACTGGGGCAACGCACTCGTTCATCTCTATGTCCTACACTAAGAAGATAGATATATCCCCATAAGTTTTAGCCTGCAAATTCTTGACGACCCTGCCTTTGGGAGAAATAATGACATCCACTCACTTGCTGCGTGCTGTGCCAGTCGGAATCGTAGGAAGAGAACTCTACTGCGATCTGATAGAACTCGACATGCAGGATTATGATGTTATAATGGGGATGGATTTCCTGAGCAAATACGGTGCTTCTGTCGAGTGTCGTAAACGAAAGGTGGTCTTTCAACCTGAGGCAGATTCTATGTTTGAATTTATCGGAGAGACAAGGAAAAGAACCGGGAAATTCTTATCGACTCTCAAAGCACAGAAGATGTTAGACAAGGGATACACTAGATATCTAGCACATGTGGTTGACGTAAGTCAAACAAAGGACCAGAAGCTAGAAGATGTTAGGGTTGTATGTAATTATCCAGAGGTATTTCCAGATGAATTACCAGGATTAGCCCCTGCTAGAGAAGTGGAATTCGAGATCGAATTAGTTCCTGGTACTAACCCGATCTCCAAGGCACCTTACCGTATGGCGCCGGCTGAATTAAAAGAGCTTCAAGAACAACTACAGGAGTTACTGGATAAGGGATTTATTCGCCCTAGTCATTCTCCATGGGGAGCTCCAGTACTGTTTGTGAAGAAGAAAGACGGATCTATGCGAATGTGCATAGATTATCGAGCGCTAAACAACGTGACGATCAAGAACAGGTATCCCCTTCCAAGGATAGATGACCTGTTTGACCAATTGAAGGGAGCCACCGTTTTCTCGAAAATCGATCTGAGGTCTGGTTATCATCAAGTTAGAGTAAAACAGGATGACATTCCGAAGACGGCTTTCCGAACAAGGTACGGGCATTTTGAATTCGTGGTTATGCCCTTCGGTGTGACAAATGCTCCTGCTATGTTTATGGACCTGATGAATCGGGTATTCTCACCCTTCCTGGACAAATTTGTGATCGTCTTTATTGACGATATCCTTATTTATTCGGGAACCCGAGAAGAGCACGCCGAGCACCTGAAGATAGTATTACAGATTCTTCGAGAAAAGCAACTGTACGCAAAGTTCTCCAAATGTGAGTTCTGGCTCGACCAAGTAGGCTTTTTGGGCCATATTATTTCCAAAGATGGGGTTATGGTAGACCCAACAAAGATTGAAGCTGTGAATAACTGGAGCCGGCCAAAGAACGCCAGCGAAATCAGAAGCTTCCTCGGGCTGGCAGGCTATTATCGAAAATTTGTGGAGGACTTCGCGAGAATAGCAGCCCCTCTAACGGCTCTCACCCGGAAGGATAAGAAGTATGAATGGACAGAAAACTGCGAAAGGAGTTTCTTGGAGCTAAAAAGGAGACTTACAAGTGCTCCAATCCTTACCCTTCCAGAAAGTAACCAGAGTTTCGACATGTATAGCGACGCCTCCAAACTGGGACTTGGAGCTGTACTTATGCAGAGTGGTAAAGTCATTGCCTACGCCTCTAGGCAACTCAAAGAACATGAACAGAACTACCCCACTCACGATCTGGAACTGGCCGCTGTGGTCTTCGCTCTTAAGATATGGAGGCATTATCTGTATGGAGCGCAGTGTAGGATTTATACAGACCACCAGAGTCTGCGATATTTCTTCACTCAGAAAGACCTAAATATGAGACAACGCCGATGGCTGGAGTTGGTGAAGGACTACGACTGTGAGATTTTCTACCATCCAGGGAAGGCAAACAAAGTGGCCGATGCACTCAGCCGGAAGTCAAGTGCCACCTTGATGTCCATATCTATATTACCCCGACCACTCGAAAGAGAAATTATGAATTTTGGAGTCGAAGTCATCTCCGGACGGCTTTCTACCATGACAATATCACCGACGCTGTTCGAGGACATATTGGAAAAATAAAATGGCGATCTGAGTCTTCAGAGAATCAAGCAGGAGATCCTAGAAGGAAAGGGCGATGGTTTTCGTATCGCCGACGGGGGAATATTATACCTTAGGGATCGTCTATGTATCCCTAATGATCCGGAGCTGCGAAGAGAAATTTTAGCAGAAGCTCACGGAACCCCTTATTCGATGCATCCGGGATCCACCAAAATGTATCAAGACCTGAAGGAGAAATTCTGGTGGTCCGGTATGAAGAGAGATGTGGCTCAGCACGTCAACACTTGCCTGACCTGCCAACGAGTGAAGGCAGAACACCAGCGACCCGGAGGAGTCTGCAGCCACTTCCAATTCCGGAATGGAAATGGGAAGATGTCTCTATGGATTTTATTTCAGGGCTTCCCAGGACTACGAACGGATATGATGTGATATGGGTAATTGTGGACGGTTGACAAAGTCTGCCCACTTCCTAGCAATCAAGATGACTTATTCGATTGAGCAACTAGCTCAATTATATGTTAAGGAGATAATCAGACTTCATGGAGTTCCCAAGACCATTATATCGGATAGGGATGGTCGCTTTACCTCCCATTTTTGGGAGTGTGTTCAGAAGTCTCTCGGCACTAAACTACGATTCAGCACCGCCTTTCACCCTCAGACGGACGGGCAAACTGAACGAGTGAATCAAGTACTGGAGGACATGTTGCGGGCTTGTGCCCTGGATTTCAAAGGGAGTTGGTGCCGATATCTATGTTTAGCGGAATTCGCTTACAATAATAGCTACCAAGCTACTATCGGAATGGCACCTTATGAAGCTTTGTACGGGAGGAGATGTAGGTCTCCGATCTATTGGTATGAAGGTGGTGAAAAGAAGGAGATGGGGCTCACGACGGATCTCATCGACGACACCACCCGAGCTATACAGAACATTCGACGATGGATAGAAGCTGCTTAGAGCCAGCAGAAGAGTTATGCAGATGTCCGGTGTAGGCCACTGGAATTCGATATTAGGGATCTGGTATTCTCAAAGTGGCTCCTATGAAAGGGATAACGAGATTTGTGAAGAAAGAGAAGCTGAGTCCGTGTTCTGTGGGACCGTACCGAATCCTGAGAAGAGTTGGCAGGGTAGCTTATGAGCTGGAGTTGCCTCAAGAGATGTCGGCTATCCATAACGTGTTCCATGTGTCAATGCTTAAGAAGTGTATTCCAAATACAGATCAAGTGATCGAGCCACAGACAGTACAAGTTCAGGAGGACCTAAGTTTTGAAAGCCGACCTATCCAGATCTTGGAACGGGAAGTCAAAAAGCTAAGGAACAAGGAGGTACCCTTAGTCAAGGTCTTATGGCAAAGTCAAAGGTTCGAAAGAAGCTACTTGGGAACGCGAGGATGAGATGAGACGCAAGTACCCGAAGCTATTCTAAGTTCGAGGATGAACTTTCACGAGGTATGGGGGATTGTAACGACCCGTAAAATTTTCTCAATATTTTTTTTAAAATATTGATCATGCTTAGATAGATTCTCGAGGAACATAGGGATACTAGTAGGAACCTTAGCATGATTATCCATGATTTTCTATATGGAATAAGAAGCTAAGTACTAATGGGCCTTACATGGGCTTTTCTAGTACCATGGTTATTAGTGGATCTTAGGTAGAATTTAATATAAATAGAAATGAGTTTCAATTAGGAATATTAGCATGGCTATTGGTGGACCTTAGGGGGCATTGCCGAAAATAAAAGAAAAAAAATAAAATAAAATAAAAATAAAGTGCATGCACCAAGGATTGAACCTTGGACCTAATGTATCACCATGCATGTACTAACCAATTCACCTAGCAAGGGAGTGCTAGTGGAAAAGGAAGAGGATTTTAGTTGAGGCTAAAGGAAGTGAAGGGTCACCATGAGAGGAGGCATCATGTCTCTTCACTTGCCCCCTTCATTTGGGTATAAAAGGAGTAGGTGAGAAAGGAAGAGACATTGGAGTTACTCTTCTTCTTCTCTTCTTCCACCAAGGCTATTCCTCTCCCTCTTCTTCCTTCTTCTAGCCGAAACCCACAAGGGTTTGTCTCCCTTAGAAAAGCTTCACAAAGGACTCCATCTTGAAGATCCAAGGCTTTCTACAAGGCTACAAGGGCTAAGGAGAGGTCTAGGGTCAAGAAGGTTTCTTTTTATTTCTATTCAAGGATTATATCCAAGATAAGGAAAGGTAAGACTCCCTCACCTGTGGTATAATAGTTTTCAAGTTGTTTTCATGATATAAGAATTTGTTTGGACTATATTGTTGAGAAAACTAGGGTTAGGGCTTTCAAGGGTTTCGGCCACCACATGTTCCATGGCTAAGTTTGGATCTAACTCTCTAATGATGCTTCTTATGTTTTCTCATGTTGTAAGGGATGTTAATGGGGATTTATGTGAGAGTTTTTACATGATCTATGACCCTTGTAACTTTCGGCCAAGTTAGGTTTTAGGGCAAGGGTTAGGGTTGACTCCAAGCAAGGGTTCTAATGACTTCCTATGGTATTATATGTAATGTATGGGATGTAAATTGGGAATTGTATGAATTTTTCCATGTGCTTGTGACCCTCTAGGGTTTCGGCCAAAGTCAAGATGTAGGGCTAGGACTTAGGGTTAGCTCCAATTATGGGGTCTAATGGCTCCCTATGGCATGGTATGTAATGTATGAGCTTTCTTTTACTTATGGAACCTTTCATGTGGAATTGGATAATGGGACCTTCCCCTATGGAACTTTCGGCCAAGACCATGATTTAGGGTTTGGGTTGGGTTAAGGTTTCAAGGATACTTGTTTATGGTTTACTATGATGTATGTATAGGTTTAAGCATGTTGTAAGAACTTTTATGTTACCTAAACCCTAGCTTTATGTGTTATATATCATGACTTGTATGTTTAAGTTATGTGCTATGTTCATTCATGAATGTATGTGATATAAAATAATGCATGTATGATGTTAAATGCCTATAATAAATATATGGTTATGAAGGTCTATGCATGTTCTATGATGAATGCCATGAACCTAAGTTATGTTTAAGGCCATGAACCTAGGTAGTATGTATCATGTTCATATGAATCTTACCATACATGCTCTATGAGGGATACTATGATTATGTATGCTAGATGATATGTACCATGTATGAAATGCATGTTTATCTTATGTACCATGATTATGTAAGCTTTATGAACCAAGATGATGTTTATGCCTGGAGGCATAATTATGTATGTATGTCATGTTTATGAATGAAGATGAAGAATGAAGATAATGATTATGCCTTTAAGGCATCATGATGTTATGCATTAAGTATGAATGATGAAATGCCAAGTATGCTTTATTTCATGATAAGGGATGGGCACCTTAAGAACGCCTCGGTTCTGGAACTACCGTAGCTGTTCCTACTCTTATGCTATGATTCATGAAACAAGATTATGTTTATGCTATGTTGTTCTATGAATGATGAAGCAAGCAAAGATATTTTACTTTAATATGAATGGGCTTGTACCGGACCGAAGTAAGGGTCTAAGGGATGGGCACCTTAAGAACGCCTCGGTTCTGGACTACCGTAGCTGTCCACGGTTCTGGGACTATCGTAGCTGTCCAACAGGGATGGGCACCTTAAGAACGCCTCGGTTTTTGGAACTACCGTAGCTGTTCCTACCCTAGTAGGTCGAGACTAGCTACCTCGTATTTACTTAGGGATGCGCGCATATGATGTATGTATGTGGTACAAGCCGGGGACCCCCATGTTGTTATGATTATGTTTAAGTATTTATAATTATGCTTTTCAAATAAGCATCCGTATGATATATGCATTTGACTCATGCATTCATTCATGTTATGTATTATGCCATGATAAGTATGTTTATGCTTATGTTCATGTTAAGAATTATGTCATGATAAGTATGTTTATGCTTATGTTAATGTTAAGATTATGTCATGATAAGTATGTTTATGCTTATGTTCATGTTATGAATTATGCCATGATAAGTATGTTTATGATTATGTTCATGTTAAGAATTATGCCATGATAAGTATGTTTATGCTTATGTTCATGTTAAGAATTATGCTATGATAAGTATGTTTATGCTTATGTTCATGTTAAGAATTGTGTCATCATAAGTATGTTTTATGCTTATGTTTTCTGTTAAGAATCATGCTATGTTAAATGTTCATAGGCTTATGATTTATGTTAAGAATATGCTTATGTTTTATGTTCAGAATTATGCTATGTCAAATGTTTCATATGTTTATGTTTTATGTGACGCATGCTTTTAGTGAGTAGGAAAGGGTCTTACTAAGCCTATGTGCTTATAGTCTTATTTTCTTATACCGCAGATCAAGCAAGAGGTTATTAAGTGAAGCAGCAGGAGGGACAAGAGTGTGTGTGTGGTAGTGACATGGCAAAGGAAACAGAAAAAGGATTCTCATATTTATACTGGTTGCATGCCTTGTGTTTTGAAACGCTTTCTTAGGTTCTATGCTATACCTATGATAGTTATGCCTAAAGAATAACTTACTACTTATGATGCTTATGGATGAGTTATGGAATGTTTATATCATGATGCTACGTATGATATTAATATGACAAGTTACAATGCCACCATGTTCATGAATGATAGTTAAGGCATATATACATGATTCAAGTATTAGTTGCATGGTTAAACGCATGTGTATGAAGAAAAAAATTATTCCGCTGCATTAAGACATTCATATGCGTACATGTATGTTATCGTTACGCCGCTTCTCGCCACACCATAAGGTGTGCGAAAAAGGCGGGCGTTACAGCGACTCAGGAGGAGGTGCACGACCTCACAGAGTTCTGCCAGGGATTCATGACCAGATAGGATGCCATGTACGAAATGATGCAGCAGTGGCATCTGGCCTATCAGACTCCTCCTCCTCCTCCTCCTCCTCCCCCAGGTGGTGACGATCACATGTTCTTCTGACCAGTGGATGCAGATTCTAAGGATGCTTCTAGTGTTGAGAGTGTTTTGTTTTGATGATTCTATTATAACTCTCAAACGCTTTATATTCTGATGTTTGTATTTATTTGAATGATTTCCGGCCCTTTTTGGCCCTAGATACTATTTTGAGCCATATGTCATGGCTATGTCTGTGTTTATTGCATGAAACTTCTATGTATTAGTCCATTTTGTAGATTTATGGCATGTGACTTGTTTCATTAGTTTTCCTATTGGGTTATTTAAATGTTATCATGCCTAGATGATGTGTTGAAAATTGCTTGCAACTCTCTAAGTGCTAATGGATGGAATGTTATATGTGTTCATGATATGTTTGAAATTTTATATCATCTAGTATGGGTTGATTGGAAATCAAATAATGGTGTTCTTTATAAAAGGGATGATCATTTAGACTCAAGAGAAAAAGAGGGGGGCTCTTGTCACAATGGAAATGTCTATATGAAAAAGGGAAGTTTGGGAATCATTTTGAATGTCAAATGGAATTGATGGAAATTGGCAAACATAGGATATCTTGATTAGAAGTCAGTATTGATACAAAATTGACATTATTTGAGAAGTTTTGAGTTTGTATCAAAAGTCAAGCTCGGTTGATGTTTTTCATGTACCAAATTTTTCTGGGGTAGGGGTTACCTTAAGAATCGTGCTTGCAAAGTTTCACATTTTTCCAGATTTTTTAGAATTTTTTATTCATTTTTGAATTTCGGCTGAAATTTTGAAAAACTGCATATCAGTCGACTGCCTAGGAGCAGTCGACTGGTAGTGTGGGTAGGTTGTTAATGTGTGTTTTCTGAGGAGTTTTCAGAAATATGGTTCGTTCTATTTGGCACCAGGGGTAGGGTGGCTTGGGGCAATCTTTTTGATGATGTCAAAGGGGGAGAAATTTGAGTGTTAAGTTAGGTTTGGGTTGAAACTTAACTTAGGATGGGTTGTGACTTTAGAGTTAAGTTGAAAAAAAAAACTTAACTTGGGATTAGCAAGAAGAATTGAAATTTGGGAGAAAGCATAGGTTAAGGAGGAGGTTGCCTCTTGTGTGATATGTTTGAATTTCAATTGCTTTTGCTATTATCATTGCTATATGTTTACCTAACTTAACATATTGTCACACATCAAAAAGGGAGAGATTGTTGAGGCAATGACCCTCAGATGATCTGGAGGATTATGATATTTTGATGTGTGGGTAATATGGTTAAGTTAGGATGTGTGTTGTTCTCATATGTGTACATGAGTGTGCAGGTATACAGGTACACATGGACTTCGTTGATGTCTTCAGGTGAAGGATGGCATGGAGGCATGCTGGAGGCTTGCGTGCGCATCCGAGGGATCGTTGGATAGTAGGGATGATGAGCCGAAGGACGCGGACTTCGAGGCGTACGTGAAGGGTGGCATGGAGGCAAGTTGGAGGCTTGCGTGCACATCCGAGGGACGAGGGCCGAAGATGAAGAGGGCATGAAGGCAACAGTCAAGGATGCTGGTGAGGAGTCAATTGAGTTGTGAGGGTCTGAGTATGTGTGTTTGTACTCAGGGGCTAAGCCGGGAGGGTTTGAGTGCGGAGCGACTTGTACTCAGGAGTGAAACCCTAGGCTTAGGTGTGTACCAGTCGACTAGTCCATGGGCAGTCGACTGGTATAGGCTGAAACAGGCTGGCAGATTCGAACGTTGTGTTGTAACGGTCGAATCTGAGTGGGACCAGTCGACTGCCCCAGGGGCAGTCGACTGGTAGCGACTGTTTCAGATTCGAGCCCTATTTATAGGGGCTCGTTTCCTACTAACTCACTTGACGAAACTGGCTTGAGTAAAGTGAGTTAGTAGTCTATTGTGATCATAGAGCGTCCGATATGTTGTGGTGAGGTTTCTCCACCCACAAGGACCGACAGATCTAGCCGGAGGTTATCCGAGGGTTGATCCACCGACGGATTCTTGGATTAGTCACTCGACCGGGGTGGATACCAAGTAAATCATGTTGTTAGCATTGTTTTATTTCTTATTTACTTTGCATATTATTGATTCCGCTGCGCTAACGACTTTGTAGAGATCCATTCCGAACAAGTGCTATTCACCCCCCCCTCTAGCACACCGAAAACGATCCATCAGAGTTAAGTTGGGAGAACTTAACTTGGTATGAGCAATAAGGATTGAAAATTAGGGAGAAAGCATAAGTTAAGGTGGAGGTTGCTCTTGTGTGATATGCTTTGATTTTCAATTGTTGTTGCTATTGTTATTGCTTTTGTTATTGTTATTGCTATATGTTTACCTAACTTAACATATTATTGGCACACATCAAAAGGGGGGAGATTGTTGGGCAATCGACCCTGAGATGATCTGGAGGATCATGGGGTTTTGATGTGTGTGGGAAATATGGTTAAGTTAGGGTTTATTATGTTCTCATATGTGTACATGAGTGTGCAGGTGTACAGGAACACATGGACTCGGTTGATGTCTTCGGGTGAAGGATGGCATGGAGGCAAGTTGGAGGATTGTGTGTGCATCCTGTTGGGACCGGGTGCATGTTGACAAGGATACGGGTTCGTAAAATTTTAAATTTTTACGTGCAGCGGAAGAATTAGCATAAAATAATTTCTCAAATTATTTAACAACGTATCTAGCATGCAACCTTATGATGTGTGACCGATTCTGAACTTGCGAGTTGCATCATGCTAGCCGCTATGGTACCTGAGCTGCAAAAGCAGCATGAGCATATGGATGCTTATACCATCATCTTCCATCTTCATGAGTTATTTGACGACCAGGCGAGATCCGAAAGGTTCGAGGTCTCCAGACTCCTCTTCACCTCTAAGATGCAGGAAGGCACTTCTGTTTCACAGTTTGTGTTGAAGATGTTGGGGTATATTGAGCGACTGAGCACACTCGGTTTTGTAATGGATCATGAACTAAGTATTGACTTAATTCTGCATTGTTTGCCCAAAAGTTATTTACAATTTGTGATGAACTATCGGATGAACAAGCTGGAGACTACCATTCCTAAGTTGCTCAACCTGCTAAAGACTATAGAGCCTTCTGTGAAGCAGGATCAAAAGACGGTACTGTTAGTTGGTTCCTCGAAGAAAGGTTCTAAGAGGAAGGTCAAAGAACATAATAAGGGAAAGAAGAAAAAGGCCAAGAAGACTGAAAAGACACCAAAAGGCACTTGCCATCACTGCAGCAAGGAGGGTCACTGGCGAAGAAACTGCAAGGTTTATCTTGAGTCCTTGAAGAAGAAGGCATCCGATGCCCCATCCTCTTCAGGTATCTTCGTTATTGAATGTCACTCTATTTCCTCAACCACCTGGGTACTTGACATTGGGTGTAGCTCACATATATGTAATGACATACAGGGGCTAAGGAATAGGAGAAGACTCGTCAAGGGAGAAGCGAATTTGCGAGTTGGAAATGGAGCAAAGATTGCTGCTGTTGCCATCGGAACATATTTGCTAAAGCTCCCTACTGGACGTGTCTTAGAATTGGATAATTGTTATTTTATTCCTTCATTAATAAAGAACATTGTATCTATTTCATGTTTGAATGAAAAAGGTTATCATTTAACTTTTAATAACAATTGTTGTTACATAACTTTAAATGGCGTTCTTTATGGGACTGAAACTTTAAGCAATGGTATCTACACGTTAGATTTATCCGGTGACGTTTTCAATATCGAAGTTAGCAACAAACGTGCTCGAATAGATAATCAAATAGACTCCTATACGTGGCATTGTCGTCTTGGCCATGTAAGTAAGAAACGCATGACCAAATTACACTGATGTAGAATTATGGAATCATTTGATCCCGGTTCATTTGATACATGCGAATCATGCTTAAAAGGCAAGATGGTCAAATTACCCTTTTCCGGAAAAGGTAATCCAGTGGGAGAATTGCTTGGTCTAATACATACTGATGTATGTGGACCAATGTCAACTCTTGCACAAGGAGGCTATAGCTACTTCATTACCTTTATCGATGATCACTCACGATTCGGGTATGTGTTCTTGATGAAACACAAATCTGAAGCTTTTGAGAAATTCAAAGAGTTCAGAAATGAAGTAGAGAAACAGCTTGGCAAAAGTATTAAGATACTTCGATCCGATCGGGGCGGTGAATACTTGAGTCAACAGTTTCAAGATTATCTTAGGGACAATGGGATATTGTCTCAATGGACTCTGCCATATACACCACAGCATAACGGTGTATCTGAGAGGCGCAATCGAACCTTGATGGACATGGTTAGATCTATGATGAATCATGCAACTCTTCCAAAATCTTTTTGGGATTATGCACTTAAGACATCTGTTTACTTGCTAAATAGAGTCCCGACCAAGGTAGTCTCTACTACTCAATATGAGACGTGGAATAGTAAGAAACCTCACTTAACTCACCTTAAGATATGGGGTTGTCCTGCTTATGTGAAGCGGACTATATCAGACAAATTGGATGCTACGTTTGATAAATGTCTATTTATTGGATACCCTAAGGAAACCATGGGTTACCAAATTCTATCATCCCTTAGAACAAAAGGCGTTTGTTTCAAGGCATGCTGTATTTCTGGAAAAAGAATTTCATTTACAAGAAAATAGTGGGAGTGACATTGAACTTGATGAAGTTCAAGAAACTCCAATAGACATTACAGAGACACCTATTCTAAACCCACAACCAATAACTCATAATGATGAGCTATCAGTTGAACCTAAAACAACACCACCTCTTCGTAGGTCTGATAGGACACGTAATATTCCAGAGAGATACGGATTTCTCATAAGTGAATCGAACGACGTGTTACTCATAAGCGATGATGAACCTATCAGTTATGAAGATGTTCTGAAAAGTTCAGAAAGGGACAAATGGCTTGAAGCCATGAAGTCGGAAATGGATTCCATGTACGAAAATCAAGTATGGGACTTGGTTAACCCACCTGAAGGGATTAAGCCCATAGGGTGCAAGTGGGTTTTCAAGAAGAAAACTGACATGGAAGGTAATGTTGTTAACTTTAAGGCTAGATTAGTGGCAAAAGGATATCGTCAGAAACAAGGAATTGATTATGACGAAACCTATTCGCCAGTAGCTATGCTTAAATCCATTCGGATGCTCCTAGCCATAGCAGCTCATTATGATTATGAGATATGGCAAATGGATGTGAAAACAGCTTTCCTTAATGGAAACCTGCTTGAGGATGTATACATGATACAACCTGAAGGTTTCACATCGGTTGTTAAAACCAAAGTATGCAAGCTTCGACGATCCATATATGGACTGAAGCAAGCATCAAGGAGCTGGAACATCTGTTTTGATGAGACAATCAAAGAGTTTGATTTCTCACAAAATCCTGACGAACCTTGTGTGTACAAGAAGGTTAGTGGGAGTGCAGTCGTATTCCTAGTATTATATGTCGATGACATATTACTTATAGGAAACGATATATCAGTCTTACAGTCGGTTAAAATTTGGTTGTCCAAAACTTTCTCCATGAAAGACCTGGGAGAAGCAACCTATATCCTTGGGATTAAGATCTATAGAGATAGATCAAAATGGTTGCTTGGTCTTTCGCAGTCTACATATATAGACCGAGTGCTAAAAAGGTTTAGTATGTCAGAATCCAAGAAAGGTTACCTTCCCATCAGGCATGGGATCAACCTTTTAAAGTCTATGTGTCCGCGCACAGAAGACGAGAGGATTTGCATGAATAAGATTCCTTATGCATCCGCGATAGGATCTATCATGTATGCTATGTTATGTACTAGACCCGATGTATCATATGCTCTGAGCGTCACGAGCAGATACCAGTCTGATCCAGGAATGGACCATTGGGCGGCTGTCAAGACAATCCTTAAGTACTTAAGAAGAACTAAGGATGTGTTCCTAATATATGGAGAAGGAGATATGGTAATACGTGGGTATACAGATGCCAGTTTCCAGACAGATAAGGATGACTCCAAATCTCAGTCTGGATACGTATTTACTTTGAATGGAGGCGCAATAAGTTGGAAGAGTTCCAAGCAAGACACTGTAGCGGATTCTACCACGGAAGCGGAATATATTACGGCTTCGGAGGCAGCAAAAGAAACAGTCTGGATCAAGAAGTTTGTCTCGGAACTTGGTGTGGTTCCAACCATTGATGAAGCAATACCGGTTTACTGCGACAACAATGGAGCTATTGCACAAGCAAAGGAACCAAGGTCTCATCAGCGATCCAAACACGTGCTTCGCCGCTATCACCTGATCAGAGAGATTATAAGTAGGAATGATATATAAATTGAGAAAATTCCCACTGATAGGAATTTAGCGGATCCTTTAACTAAGGCCTTGCCTCAAAGCAAGTTTGAGGGTCATGTTAGAGCCTGTGGTATTGGATACCGTAGCGATTGGCATTAGGCCAAGTGGGAGTTTGTTAGTAATATGAGAGAAGTGTCCTAAGGCAATCGCCTTATAATTGTAATCATTTACTTTAATAAATAAATATTCACTATTTGAGTATACATGTTCGTGTATTTGATTGAGATCTTAAACTCATTTACTGAATGGCCGCAATACAATTCACAGCATGAGAGAATTTGTGATGAATTCACAACTAGTGATTATCTCTACATGTGCAATTGTAAAGTATTGAAATTGTCCCTAGTCGATGAATTGATAAATATGGACACTATCAATTCTGTTGAGACTACTATGAGTTATTCTCTAATCAGCTGATTCTCACTGGCTGGTGACATTGGGATGTCCGGAGATAAACATGAATGCTAGTTAAGGGAACTAGTTCATTAGAGTGACTAGCTGTAAAACTTCATATGGTAATCTACATATAGATATGTCAATGAAGTTCTTACTGCAGCTTAAGTGCGATGTTCCTTTGACTTGCGGTGTTCAAGTCATCTTGGTCATGAAGACTTATACTTTGACATCTTATGCAAGCATCTCCAAGGAGGTGTGGACCCAGGATGATTGGGTATAAGCCGAAATGCCCGAAGATGTTTGAACAACCTACAAAGGATTCACCACTCCTTGCGAGGGGATGTATACCCAAGGCCTATCGTCGGATTGTTACTCAAAGCCTCTGGCCAGAGCATGACATGTTCAGAGTATGAGTCTCTGAAAGGCATGAGAGTAATTAGAATCCGTTGGACGAGAAAGACATTACTTGGGCTAAGTGTGACGTAGTAAGCCTAGTGGGGACTGACACACATAGACCGTGTCCTGAACCAAGTGGGTATAAGATGGTGAAGGGAATGGGGCACGATTCATTAGAGCTGCTGAAGGATTTCAGAATTAATTCTGAGGTCAACCGTTGATCTTTCGATTAATTGGGGATCATGATGTACTACTAGGTGTCACTCATGATCGTTCTATAATTGGATAATTATAGATGACCAACATAAATCGAAAGCCTATTTAGTCACACGCACTACGAGTAATCCGAGGGATTTAAAACGAGTTAAAAATTAGATTTTCCGATCAAGAGAGATAAGGCGAATCTGAATTTATCAGAGACGCATCGGAAGCTTAAAATGGCTAAGTCTTTTGAAGGCTTATTGGGCGAATTAAATGAGTTTAATCCGCAAGGAGACGGCTTGGATTTGGCCGGCCAAAGAGGGTTGGTTTGGCTAACCACAATAAAAGGGAGAACCAAGTTTTTGGTTTAAATTATAAAATAAATCAAGCGTGATTTGTTTTATAAAATTATGGATAATGAAATTTATATAACGAAATTTATAGAAATTTATTCTTTTTATGGAAATTAAAATGAACCATGGATTGGTTTATTTTATTTTATAAAATCAATTATGAATTGATTTTTCCATGATAAGAAAAATTTATATAACAAATTTTTGTAAGATTTTATTCCATAATAAAAGGGGAGACATGTTTGTTTTTATTATAAATTAAATTATAATAAAAACTTGGCATAACGGAATAATTCATAGATAAATTTATAAGATAAATTTCTTATGAAAAATTTATTCCGTTAAAAAGGAGACTTGGCGATAAAGAGGCTACTATATAAAGGTGCATAGGCAAGGCTTAGAATTCAATTCGAGTGATCAAGGATTCTTGCCTAGCCTCTTTTCCTCTCCTTCTCTCCCTCTCCCTACTCAAGTGGGCGCCGGCCCTAGAAGGGCTTCTTGTTGCCGTGAGCCACCTCCACCAAGAAGAAGCCGAAGAAGAAGAAGAAGCGGATCGCGACTCCTTCCTTCCTCCCGGAATACGGATTCCGTTCTTTGTTTGGTGGTTAGCTTTCATCTCTCTCTCTTGATATTCTTGTCATGCCTTTGGAGAATCTAGTAGTTCTTGTCGGCACGAAACTCGTGGCTTTGCGAAGTCAACTCGAAGAGAACTCGGCGTGGACGCGAATAGAGGCGGAGCTTCCAAGGGACGCTATGGTTGGATCTCGTCCCTTACTTCAAGTTACGCAAGGTATCAAGTAAATTAGTTTACTTTCTGCAAAATTTTAATTTATGATCATGTCTACACAATATAAGGTTGCATGCTAGATACGTGGTTAAAACAATTTGAGAAATTATTTATGCTAAATCTTCCGCTGTACGTAATTAAATTTTAAAATTACGAACCCGTATCCATGTCAACATGCACCCCGTCCCAACAATAATTAGTGATGTAGGTGAGTATAAGAATGCACATGAACTATAGAACAAGATTGGAGTAATTCATGAAAACCCTACACAAGCTCAAATAGTGGAAGAGCCAAAGGAAATAAGTTCAATAGTCTAATAAGAGGAAGAAGAAAGAAATTCATCCATCTCATCAAGTGATGTGACACAAGAAAGTGAAAGGTCATCTGCTTTATCAAGGGAAGAAGAAGAGGTCTCCACTTCAAGGATTGAGGGGGAGGAGAGGCCACCCTTGATACCGGAGCAAGAAGAAGCTCCCACCTCCACCAAAGCAAAGTCAAAAGACTACATAATTTGCTTTAGGTGCAATCAAAGGGGACACTACAAGGACAAGTGTCCATTGGGTAAGAAAAAGGAGGTAAACCCTAAACTCAATTCAAGTAATTTGAAAACTAACATAAGTTGTAGGGATGGAGCAAAGAAGGATAAGAAGCATATAAGGTGCTTCACGTGTGGAGAGCTAGGACATTACCACACCAAATGCTCAAGGAAAGGAGAACTCAAGAAATTGGAGCATTTTAGAAAATGAGAGAAGATGGAGAAGAAGAGAAGGTCACATCAAGGGGGAGCTACAAGGGTAAGGGAGGTAATCCCTAACTTTAAGTTTAAATGTAATTCAAGTTTAAACTCCTTCATGCATGTTAGAAATAATGTTAATTATTTACCCATGCATAATTTTGGATTTAAATATCATGATAGGAGTAGGGTTAATATTGTAGATCAAAACCTAGGAAAATCATGAATCATGATAAATCCAAGAACGTTAGACCTAAGGACCAAGACATTAATCCCAAGAAGGGAAGACACATGCCTAGAATGGGTAGGTCTAGGAATGTCCAAGGTGGACATGTTGATTCTAGGTTTGAGAACCTAGAGAGGGAAAATCAAGCCTTGAGAGCAAAGCTTGATAGGTTAGAGAAAACCCTAGATAGATTCACTATTGGATCTAAGGGTTTAGGTATGGTGTTGGGTGGTCTAAAACCCAACAATGATAGATCGGGTCTAGGATATCGATCTAAGGTCTCCGGTGTCAATGAAAAGAAATATGTTAGAGTAGCATATAATTATGGCAAGGAGGGAAAATCCAAGAATGGCAAGGGGATGTCATTAAAAGGGAGGAAAAAGGTCTTAACTAAGGACAAGGGGTCCAAGGTTAAGAAGATTAAGTTTGTAGGTCAAGAGTGACCGGAGGTACACCGGTGTGGCCTTGTGCTTGTGAATGAGTCACCTAGGGAGGTGGCTAGGGTTAAGAGCTCAAAGGGGAGCTCTAGGAGTCAAGTTGGGACCCATGGTCTATTGTGTTGGGTTCTCCCGGCAGAAAAACATAAAAACGCAGCAGAAACAAGAACCCTCGAGCGATCCATGCGAATGAAAATTCGTACAATGTTCATCTATCTAATAGATCTATCTAGAGTGTATACCTTTGGAGCGTGCTCTTTGCTTATCCCGCTCGTCCAAGGTGCGCCGGATCTCTTGAACGTTCAAGTGTTCGTGCGTCTACTCATATCCACACGGACACAATCTCTCAACTTCGGGAGAACTACCTTAGTTGTGCTAGTAACTTGAGGTAGCTCGCAGAACACCAAGAACCCTACAATAGGGTTTCGACCAAAAAGGGAGAAGAGGAAGAAGAGAGAAAGGGAAGAAGGAAAGCACACCCTCCTTGTAACGCCCCAAAATTTTCCCATATGAAATATTATGAAATATTATGAAATTCATGAAATATTATTATGGAATATTATGAAATACTATGAATTCATGAATATGATATATTATGAAATTCATGAAATATTATTATGGAATATTATGAAATACTATGAATTCATGATTATGAAATATTATGAAATTCATGAAATATTATTATGGAATATTATGAAATACTATGAATTCATGAATATAAAATATTATGAAATTCGTGAAATATTATCATGAAATATTATGAAATACTATGAATTCATGAATATGAAATATTATGAAATTCGTGAAATATTATCATGAAATATTATGAATTCATGAAATATTATTATTATTATGAAATTTCATGATGAGCTTGGCTTAATGGGCTTGGATGTGGATTAGTGCAAAATGTGATAAAAAGGAAATATAGAAACGAGGAGGCAAGGATTGAACCTTGAACCTCCTAGTTGCACTAATCATGTCGTAACCAATGAACCAAGCCATATTTCATGTAGAGGGAATAAGAAACATGCTTGTTAAAAGCTAGGTAAGTGAAGAGACATGTCTCTTCATGAGAAAAGTATAAATAAGGGAAAGAGAAGTTGGAATAACTTCATCTTCTTCTTCTTCTTCCTCCCTCTCATCACCGAAATTCACTTCCCCTTCCCTTTCATTTTCGAAAAAGTAAACCCTAGGGTTTTAACCCTAGGGATTTGGAAGGAAGAAGAACTCTACAAGGATCTTGCCCTCTACTAGGGCCAAGGGTTCCATAGAAGTGTTAGGGAGGAGAACACTCACCTTCCTTCAACCAAGGGCACCTTAAGATTTTAGAGAAGGAGAAATTCAAGCGAAAGGATGTAAGTATCCCCTCGCATGCAGTGTAATAGTTGTTGTGTGATTATTCTCCTTGATTGGTTTGAAAATGGGGACTTTTTCCCCTTTGTAAGTTTCGGCCACCCCCTCAGGGGAAGGCCTTGGTTCTTTCCTTGATACATGAGAAGACCTTTGAGACTTAGAGTATATATGTAGGTTGATTTTCTTCATGATGGTATGAACAAAAAGGAAGAAAAAAAACTAGGGTTTCACCCTTTGTAAGTTTCGGCCACCCCCTTAGGGGAAGGCCTTGGTTCCTTCTTGTTACATAAGTAGACCCTTGGAACTTAGGGTATATGTATATGTGGTTCATTCAAAATATTGTGAACAAAATCTAGGGTTTTACCCTTGTGTAAGTTTCGGCCAACACCCAAGAGGAGACTTTGGTTACTCCTTGATACATGTGAAGACCCCTTGGAACTTAGGGTATACATATATGTTGTGTCCCTTCATTTTGTGATAACAAAAACATGGGTTTAGGGTTTGGATGGGTTTCGGCCAAGGCATGGAAACAAGGGTTAGTGAGGGTGGAATTATCCTATAATATATCCATGGTTAATGTATTGTAAGATAGTTTATACAAGGTGTTTGTATGAATGTTTGTGTGAAAGTTTATTTCAAAACCCTAATTTTCACCTACCCTTGAGTTTCGGCCAACCCTAGAAGGACTAGGGTTTAGGGTTGCATAATTATCCCATGATGTGCTTTATGTTTAATAAGTTGCATGAAATGTATGTGAAGGTTAAACTACCCTACGGGACATGATTATGTTTAGTAAGATAATATGTGTATGCATGTATGAAATATGATGTATGTATGAACATGTATGAAATATGATGTATGAATGAACATGTATGAAATATGATGTATGTATGAACATGTGTGAAATATGATGTATGTATGAACATGCATGAAATATGATGTATGTATGAGCATGCCTTATAGCCCGTGGGGCACACTTATGAAATTGCATGTGATATGTTAAAATGCTTGAACGGATACTCTACTAAGTATGGGATCAAGAGCACCCCTTATGTTGTGTGGTGTGTCCCTACGGGATCATGAGCACCCTTGAAGAGTGGTGTGTCCTGTAAGAGTGATTTGGAGTACTCCTTAGCATATATGTAAAAGTATGATAAGTATTTTACTTTTGAAGTTGTGTACCCGACTCGGAAGGGGGTCGTTAAACAAATCCGGCGTGCATGTTAACGTAAGGTCATGGCTCCGGTAGGACGGAAGGGTCCTGCTCTAATTAATTAGTGGCTCGCTACCCCAATTCATTAGGGAACGCGCAATAGTTACGCGCGATATGTGGTACACAACAGGGCCCAATATGATATGGATGTATTTTTAAGTAATACCATTATGGAATTGTTTTGAAAACATTCATTGAAAGCATTTATTATATGTGAAGAGTATGCTTAAGGTACTTGATACTACATGCTTAGAAACTTGGATGTTTAGTATGCTTTGATGAACTCATGCTTATGATTTATTATGTGTACATGTTATATTCTTTCGTATGGATTTTGCGAGTAGGACAAGATCCTTACTAAGCATTTGTGCTTACTAGTTTATGTGTTGGCTTATGCTGCAGATAAGGGTAAGGAACACTTAAACTAAAGGATGAGGCAGGAGGCTGAAGATGTGTGGGGTGGTGGCTCGGGAAGAAAGACTTCTATATCTACATTATTATGCTTATGTTATGCTCCTTGACAATGAATGATAGTGATTAGGATCGATATTGCATGATGGTGATAATACCTGGAATTTCCATATACTTGATTTTATTGGATTATATTATGGATTGAAATAATATGTGAACCTATCATGTTATGGAATAACTCGTGATTAAAATATTTCAAATGATGACATGTACTGGAAGTATGCTTAGCACTTGTAAATATTACTTGATAGTTTAGACAAGCATGCTCAGCACTTAGTCCTTGCCTTATTGATTTAAATTTTATGCTAGAGGAAAAAAATATATGATTAATTGTTACGTAACCCCGCCCCGAGAGTAGATATAAGGGCGGGCGTTACAGAAGGTTTCACATCGATTGATAAAACCAAAGTATGCAAGCTTCGACGATCCATATATGGACTGAAGCAAGCATCTAGGAGCTGGAACATCCATTTTGATGAGACAATCAAAGAGTTTGATTTCTCACAAAATCCTGACGAATCTTGTGTGTACAAGAAGGTTAGTGGGAGTGCAGTCGTATTCCTAGTACTATATGTCGACGACATCTTACTTATAGGAAACGATATATCAGTCTTATAGACAGTTAAAATTTGGTTGTCCAAAACTTTCTCCATGAAAGACCTGGGAGAAGCAACCTATATCCTTGGGATTAGAATCTATAGAGATAGATCAAAACGGTTGCTTGGTCTTTCACAGTCTACATATATAGACCGAGTGCTAAAAAGGTTTAGCATGTCGGAATCCAAGAAAGGTTACCTTCCCATCAGGCATGGGATCAACCTTTCAAAGTCTATGTGTCCGCGCATAGAAGACGAGAGGATTTGCATGAATAAGATTCCCTATGCATCCGCGATAGGATCTATCATGTATGCGATGTTATGTACTAGGCCCGATGTATCGTATGCTTTGAGCGTCACAAGCAGATACAAGTCGGATCCAGGAATGGATCATTGGGCAGCTGTTAAGACAATCCTTAAGTACTTAAGAAGAACTAAGGATGTGTTCCTAATATATGGAGAAGGAGATATGGTAATACGTGGGTATACAGATGCCAGTTTCCAGACAGATAAGGATGACTCCAAATCTCAGTCTGGATACGTATTTACTTTGAATGGAGGCGCAATAAGTTGGAAGAGTTCTAAACAAGTCACCGTAGCGGATTCTACCACAGAAGCGGAATATATCGCAGCTTCGGAAGCAGCAAAGGAAGCAGTTTGGATCAAGAAGTTCGTCTCCAAACTTGGTGTGGTTCCAACCATTGATGAAGTAGTGCCGGTTTACTGCGACAACAATGGAGCTATTGCACATGCAAAGGAACCATGGTCTCATCAGTGATCCAAACACGTGCTTCACCGCTATCATCTGATCAGAGAGATTATAAGTAGGAATGATATACAAATTGAGAAAATTCCCACTGAAAGAAATTTTGCGGATCCTTTAACTAAGGCCTTACCTCAGAGCAAGTTTGAGGGTCATGATAGAGCCTGTGGTATTGGATACCGTAGCGATTGCCATTAGGCCAAGTGGGAGTTTGTTAGTGATATGAGAGAAGTGTCCTAAGGCAATCGCCTTATGATTGTAAAACATTTATTTTAATAAATGATAATTCACTATTTGAGTATACATGCTTGTGTATTTAATTGAGATCTTAAACTCATCTAATGAATGTCCGCAATACAACTCACAGCATAAGAGAATTTGTGATGGGATCACAACTAGTGATTATCTCTAAATGTGCAAATGTGAAGTATTGAAAATATCCCTAGTCGATGAATTGATAAATACGGACACTATCAATTCTGTTGACACTAGCATGGGTTATTCTCTAATCAGCTGATTCTCACTGGCTGGTGACATTGAGATGTCCGGAGATAAACATGGATGCTAGTTAAGGGAACTAGTTCATTGGAGTGACTAGCTGTAAAACTTCATATGGAATCTATATATAGAAATGTCAATGAAGTTCTTACTGCGGCTTAAGTGCGATGTTCCTTTGACTTACGGTGTTCAAGTCATCTTGGACATGGAGACTTATACTTTAACATCTTAAGCAAGCATCTCCAAGGAGGTGTGGACCCAGGATGATTGGGTATAAGCCGAAGTGCCCGAAGATGTTTGAATAACCTACAAAGGATTCACCACTCCTTGCGAGGAGATGTATACCCAGGCCTATCGTCGGATTGTTACTCAAAGCCTCTAGCCAGAGCATATCATGTTTAGAGTGCGAGTCTCTAAAATACATGAGAGTAATTAGAAATCCAAAGGACGAGAAAAACACTACTTGGGCTAGGTGTGACGTAGTCAGTCTAGTGGGGACTGACACAAACAGACCATGTCCTGAACCAAGTGGGTATAAGATGGTGAAGGGAATGAAGCACGATTCATTAGAGCTGCTGAAGGGTTTCAGAATTACTTCTGAGGTCAACCGATGATCTTTCGATTAATTAGGGGTCATGATGTACTACTAGGTACCACTCATGATCGTTCTATAATTAGTTGATTATAGACGACCAACATAAATCGAAAGCCTATTTAGTCACACGCACTACGAGTAATCCGAGGGATTTAAAATGAGTTGAAAATTGGATTTTCCAATCAAGAGAAATAAGTCGAATCTGAATTAATCAGAGGCGCAATGGAAGCTTAAAATGGCTAAGTCTTTTGAAGGCTTATCGGGCGAATTAAATGAGTTTAATTCGCGATCGGTTCGGCCCGGTTTGGCCGACCAAAGAGGGTGCCAAACCCCTTTGGTTTGGCCGGCCACAATAAAGGGGATAAACCAATTTATTTGGTTTAATTAATAAAATAAATCTAGCGTAATTTATTTTATAAAATTATGGATAAATAAATTGATATATAAAGAAATTTATATAAAGAGATTTATAAACAAATTTGTAGAAATTTATTCTTTTTATGGAAATTAAAATGAACCATGAATTGGTTTAATTTTAATTTAAAAATCAATTATGAATTGATTTTTCCATGATAAGGAAATTTTATACAAATTTTATTCCATAATTAAAAAGAGAGAAGGATTTGTTATGGATAAATAAATTTGTATAAAAAAATTTATATAAATAAATTTATAGAAATTTATTCTTTTTATGGAAATTAAAATGATCCATGGAATGGTTTATTTTCATATAAAATCAATTATGAATTGATTTTTCCATAATAAGAATGTTTATAAATTTCTTTTAAAATTTATTCCATAATAAAAGGAGAAAAAATATTTGTTTTATTATAAAGTTAGTTATAATAAAACTTGGCTTAAATGGAATAATTAAATTTCTTATGAAAAATTCCGTTAAAGAGGAGACTTGGCAAGGGAGAAGCAACTATATAAAGGAACCAAAGGCAAGCCCTTAAATCCGATCAATTAATCAAGAGATTGTTGCTCTCTCTCTCTCTCTCTACACGCCTCTCTCTCTCTCTAGGGCCGATGCCTCTCTCTCTAGGGCCGGCTCTTTCTCTCTCCCCCTTTAGGGCCGGCACAACTCCCAAGGTGGGCGTGAGCTTCTTCCACCAAGAAGACTCCGAAGAAGAAGAAGCGGATCGCGTCTCCTTCCTTCCTTTCCGGAATTTGGATTCCGATTCTTGGTGGTTAGTTTCCATTCTTTTCTTTTGATCTTCTGGTTGTGCAAATAGAGAATCTAGTAGTTCTCGTCGGCACAAAACTCGTGACTTTGCGAAGTCATCCCGAAGAGAACTCGGCGTGGACGCGAATAGAGGCGGAGCTTCCAAGGGACGCTACGGTTGGATCTCGTACGGCTTCGAGTTACGCGAGGTACTTACTAAATTAGTTTACTTTTTCCGCAAAGTTTTAATTTATAATTATGTCCACACACCATAAGGTTGCATGCTAAATACGTGATTGAAATAATTTAAGAAATTATTTTATGCTAATTCTTCCGCTGCACGTAAACATTTAAAATTTTACGAACCCGTATCCTTGTCGACATGCACCCGGTCACAACACAGCTCAGTATGAAACTTGAGGGTGGTGTATGCCATCAACTCCCTCCCCACTAACCAGGTTCTCATCCACACAACGGTAGGAAAAGTATAGGTCTCACACATGTATCTAGACCTAACAAATTCTACTCTATGTATCCATGCAAGGTATATCTAGAAATCAATCTAACTGCAGGTATAAAATGACCTACCACCATATCTAAGCAAATATGGACGCATGGCAAATATTGAGACTGTATAGAACTAAACATGAGTAATCTAAGCAACATATATTTGATCATAATACACAAAAGCAAGTATAGCATATAAACTTACTATTATCTATAACAAACTATGCATAATAGTAAGACAATATCTAAAAAGATAAGTCAGGGGTACCTGCCTCAAAGTAGGAGTAGTCCGTATCAAATAAGAACCTCCCGTCTAGAAATCCAAAACTAATCAATGTCCTATAAAAAAGGATATAGTTTAGCTACCATAACAACTGATACTATCCAAACTAAGTACCATGTCGTATTAGGATTATCCCAATTAGGTTTAATTCCACAAAGCTAAACCCAAACCTAACTACTCCAAGCTACTAAATTCCTATTAAAATCAGTTATCTATATCAGCACTAATTCATCTTTACTGATCAATCCATTAAACAACACCTTAATAATAAACAATCCTTACAATTTTGGAAATACAGGTCCAAAAATAATGTTAACCACATGATCACCATTCTATACAAACTATAACCTCAATTACCTCAAAATTCATTCACATGTTAACATAACACTAAGAATTTATTAACACTAATCCATACTAAAATTCTGATTAATCCCTCTAATCCAATTAACTGATCCATACACAATTCCCCAGTCAAACTTCAAATTTAATTAGCAAGCACATCCCTAGATCAGATCGATCACCACAAGTGCAGAAAAAACAAAATCAACAATTAATCCAATAGTAGCATCTCAGCAAATCAAGTGTAACGCCCGCCCTTATATCTACCCTAAAGGCGGGGTTACGGGTCCATACATTCATATCATTCATTATGCTAAGCATGTATAACCAGTGGAAATCAATTATACTACAAGAAGTGTAGTAAGCAGGCATTATTAAAGACTAATTTACCAAGCAAGGTTTTCTCATTTCTTTTATATCTACATGCCTTTACAACCTAATAGGAAGATCATTTAACACACTATAGCATGGAATCTCAAGTAAGAACATAGCAAGAGTTATCTAGTCTTAGATACATGCAAAAGAAGCATTCATAAGCAACAAAAAATAGTAGACATCTAGCATTTTACTTAGCATGCATACTACAAGAATTAGACATTAATGATAGTATTATCTAACATGACATAGGTTCCATATTTCTAACTTAATCAACGGTAGAGTAGTCATAATCATCACACATTCAGAGTATAGTAATACAATTTCAATCTTTTATTGGAAGCAGTTTAGATTCTAGGCAAAATAAGGTAGATAAGAATCTTTCATCCTTTCCCGAGCCATCACCACACACATCCTCTAGCTTTCCCTCTGCCTCTTCCTTTAGTTCAAGTATTTCTTACCGCTATCTGCAGCATAAGAAAACAACATGAAACTAGTAAGCAAAACATGCTTAGTAAGAATCCGGGCCTACTCGCAAAACCATATCGATACATCATATCATGTACTCAGTAATCAAGACAGAACTATAAGCATCATAAGCATCACATCACATATTTCTAAGTGCTTTACAGCACAAGGTCATATCAAGATAGAATCATAAGCATCATAAACATCACATCAAATATTTCTAAGTGCTTTACGGAACAAGATCATCACATAATGAGAAAATGTTTTTCAAAAGGTTCCATAAAGGTAATACTTAAAAATATCATATCATCATCTAGGGCCCAGTTGTAGTACCACATCAAGCGCGTTCCCTAATAAATTGGGGTAGCGAGCCAACAATCTAATTAGAGCAGGACCCTTCCGTCCTACCAATGCCATGACCTTCAGTTAACATGCACATTGGATTTGTTTAACGACCCCCTTCCGAGTCGGGTACACAACTTTCAAAGTAAAGTAATTTATCATGCAATTACTCATATATATATATGCCTAAGGGTACTCTTAATCACCTCATTAAGGGACACACCACACATCAAGGGTGCTCTTGATCCCCTAGGGACACACCACACATTCGGGTGCTCTTGATCCCAGTTACAATAGAGTATCCCTTTTTAAGCATATTATCAAACACATCATGTTCATATCATCAGGGTGCCCCATGGGCTATAAGGCATGCTTTTATACCTAACAAGATAGGTCACATACATTATACACATATCATATATTTAGTAGCATGCTTCGTGATTTCATTAAGTACTTCCCAACCCTAGAACTAGGGTTCGCCGAAAGTCACAAGTAAAGAGTTTGGTTTTCCCATCAAGCATTCATTCAAGCATTCTTACAAACACTTCACTTATACCATTAAGCATGGATATATCATAAGGAAAATCATGCAACCTTAAACCCTACTTCCCCTAGGGTTGGCCGAAAGTTATATAGGGTAGCATACCCTAATTTTGTCTTCTCAAAAATTTGGAAAACAACACACATGTATACAACATTTGTTAGCATTCATGTCATGCATCAAGAAGTGATTTCACTTCACAACCCCAAGGAAATCCAAGCCTTGGCCGAAACCTTGTAGGGTACCAAAACCCTAATTTTTGTTCTCTCAAAAATTTGGAAACAACACATATGTGTATAGAATCCCTAGGGCACTAGCATGTATCAAGATTTGATCAAAAAAAAACTTCTCTTGGACCTCCAACCATAGGTGGCCGAAACTTGTAGGGTACCAAACCCTACTTTTTGTTCTCTCAAAAATTTGGAAAACAACATACATCCATACCCTAAGTTCCTAGGGATATCCTCATGCATCAAGAAGCAACCAAACCCTCTTCCATGGTGGTGGCCGAATGGTCACAAGGGAGGAACTCCCATTTTCAAAAACAACCACAAGAAAAACATATAATCAACCGAAAGCGATTACACTGCAGGCGAGAGGATACTTACATCCTAGCGCTGGAATTTAACCTTCTCTTAAACTGTAGGGTACCCTACACTTGGAGGGTATGCGAAGATCCTTTTCTTCCAAATCTTCTCTCTAGGGCCCCTTGGACTTGGTAGAGGGCAAGGACACTTGGATTTTCCTCCTAGCAATTGCCCTAGGGTTAAAACCCTAAGGTTGAAATTTCGAAAAGGGAAGAGAGGGGATGCTAGGCTCGGCAAAGAAGAAGAAGGGAGGAAGAAGAATCAAAAAAAAACTTCCTCTAACTTCCTTCTCTTACTCCTATTTATACACCTCTTGTGAAAAGACATGTCTCTCCATTGCCCAAGCCTTAACAAGCATGTCTCCCCTTCTCCTAACACGAAACACCCATTAGAGCATTTGGTTAGGAAGGAGTTAGTGCAAGTGATAGGTTCAAGGTTCGATCCTTGCTTCCTCCACTTTGCACTTTCTTTTATCACCTCTTACTAATTCATTTCCAAGCCCAATAACCCAAGCCCAATATACATCTCATGAATATAATATTTCATACATTTATAATATTTCATAAATATTATTTCATAATATTTTTATGATATTTCATATTTGTAACATTTTATTTCATGAATATAATATTTTATGATAATATTTCATGTTAATAATATTTCATGCATATACTATTTCATGATAATGTTTCATGATAATAATATTTCATGAATATATTTCATGCTAATATTTCATGATAATAATATTTCATGAATATAATATTTCATGCATTCATGACATTTCATAGCATGTGATTGCATGAAATTTATATCATTTCATTATAACCATTTTCATACATTGTCATGATTTTACATTGACAAATTTGGGGTGTTACATCAAGATCCTAATCGAGGAATATGCCACGAAACCCAATTTAAATTCTCATTTCATCCAAACACTAGGCCAGATAGCAACCCTTACCTCAAATCCCTGGAGATCTAAAACCAAGGCCTCCTTCCCAACTCCAAAATAGTGTATGACACAAGGATGTGGGACGGGGTTGCAAGGATGTCATGTTCAGTAGGTTGCCCAGATCAGCAGCTTTTTCGTGGCCAGATCTTAGCCAACACGAGCGCACAATGGAAGCATCGGGAGAACACCATAAGCCTCAACCCTTGTTGACGAAACTCCATCTCCAAGCCACCGACCTGATACTCCGCCGGTCAAATCCCTGGATCGTGCCCAAGCTTGAAGACAGGTCACGCATCAGGGATGACATCAACCCAAACTACCTCGACTCACAGAATCCCAGAACTACTGAACCCTAACTCACCTCAGGTAGCGCTCCGGCAACTTGATGAACTCGTCGGCCTAAGGGCACCATCGCACCCCAAATCGCCCGATACAAAATCCCTTGCTCTCGTTCACGTGAGGGTTTGAGGATCGATTGATTGAAGCTTTAACGCTGGCTGGATTCCGAGGGTGCTATTCGCTGGAATGGTGGAAGCCCGAGGAGAAGCCATTGTGGCGTGGGCTCTCAATCGAGGAAGGAGGCTCGTGATCGACTGCGGTGACTCTTGCGAGGAGAGGATGAAATGAAAAGGGCAACCACTAATATGGAAATGCATTTTTGCAATTGAGCCCCTATAGTTTAGGTTATTACATCCTCTCCTTTTTAAGGTTTGAGTTTATTCACACTTAAGCCCTCAAAACTTAAGTTTCAAAGCGATATAACCCTCTATCTTTAGTTTGGGTCTCTGAAATCGTAAATCATCTTCCAAAAAATTTTTTGGATCGCGTCAAAAGTGTCGGATTTAACATTCTCCCCCACTAACAAAAATTTGGTCCCCTAATTTTGCTATTACACACGGTATATACTAACATGCCCTATACCCTGTAAAAGCTGGATGGAAACCAATCATACGTTTCTTGAGTAAGGTTGCAGCCTATAGAATCCAATCGACTCAATCATCTCTGTTTGACCACCAGTATCTCGCCAGCCGCTAGGTACACTCTTAGATCCCATGATCTAAATGTAGACACTCTTTAGGTCTCATCCAGGTATATTGGTGCCAAGCACTAAGGAGGACTATCAATATTTATCTCTACTTAAGTGGAAAAATGCATGAACGAACATCATACAGCGAAAGGCTAATCCACCGGCCTGTGGTGCTTCCTCACGCGTAGCTGCATATACTTGTCCCATCTTGGTACCCGGTGGTGGCATCCTCGAAACTGGCTGGGATGGAAACATAGGGGCTGCAATAAATTGTTGGTGCAATCGGCCCTAAGATGGTTCGGAGTGATCATCGGTTTTGATGTTTGGGCAAAGGGTTTAAGTTAGGTTTACCCTTGTATTTGATATGCGTATGTTGAGTGTGCAGGTTGTACAGGTTACGCATATGGACTTGACTGGACGGCCTCAGTACGGTGAAGGATGGCATGGAGGCCAGCTGGAGGCTGGCATGCGCATCTGAGGGACCATGGAGTGCAAGGACGATGAGCTGATAGGCGCGGACTTTGAGGCATACATGAAGGGTGGCATGGAGGCAAGCTGGAGGCTTGCGTACGCATCCGAGGGACGAGGGACGAAGATGAAGAGGGCGCGAAAGCAACAGTCGAGGCTGCGGAAGAGGCGTCAGTAGAGTCGTGAGGGTAGAGTGCTGTGTGAATGTACTCGGGAAGGGATTCAGCTAGGGACCAGTCGACTGCCCTTGGGGCAGTCGACTGGTAGGTGGTTGGTGAGCTGGCAAATTCGAACGTTGGTGGTGTCAACGGTAGAATTTGGCTGGCACCAGTCGACTGCCCTGGGGGCAGTCGACTGGTAGCGAGAAATCAACCCCGAGTCTTATTTAAAGAGGACTTCGTGGTAGTTGAGTTTCTTGACGAAACTTGCTTGGATAGGGCAAGTTAGTAGTCTTGTATACTCAGGAAGTGTCCTTGGTGTTGTGGCGAGGTTTCTCCACCCACAAGGAGCGACGAGTTCTAACCGGAGGTTATCCGGGGTTTGATCCACCGACGGATTGTTGGATTAGTCACCCGACCGGGGTGGATACCAACTAAAATCGCCGTGTTAGCATTAGTTAGTGATTTTATTATTGTTTTACTATTATTTCCGCTGTACAAACTAACCGTGTAGGAATAAGAATTCGGCGAAACGCTATTCACCCCCTCTAGCGTACGTATTAGATCCTTACAATTGGTATCAGAGCAAGGACTGCTCTTGATCGGACTAACCGCCGAGGGAGCACACGCTAGAGGAGAGGAAACAATGAAAGATAAGTTGGGTGACAACATCTACACCCCACCGCCCTACGACAATGAGGATTTCGACTATTGGCGAGCGAGGATGAAGAATTGGCTTAGCATGGAGTGGGAGTGCATGGTCATGCTAGAAGAGCCCTTCGAAGTTGCAAAGGACAAGCATGGAAAGAAGCTTCGTCCTAGATATTGGACTCAAGAGCAACAAGACTACTCTAGGGCAAACAAGAAGGTAATAGATGTATTAATTGATGTTTTGCCTAACAATGTTTTGAGTATTGTAGGGAATTATAAAAATGCACACGAATTATGGACCAAGTTGGTGGAATATCACAAGAACCCTACACAAACTCAAGGAGTAGATGAACCCGAGGAAGTGAGCTCAATAACTCAAGAGGAGGAAGAAGTGTCCACATCCTCAAGTGAATAAGAAAGTGAGAGGTCATCCACCTCATCTAGAGAAGAGGAGGAGGTCACCACCTCAAGGATTGAGGGGGAGGAGAGACCCTCACCTACACATGATCAAGAGGAAGTCTCCACTTCATCTAAGGGTGAAGGGGAAGTCAACCAAGCCTCAACCTCCACCAAAGCAAGGACTAAAGACCACATTGTATGCTTTGGGTGCAATGAAAAGGGGCACTACAAGGATAAATGCCCACTAGGTAAGAAAAAGGAGGTACACCCTAAACCCATTGTAAATTCCTTTAAAGCTAATGTGGGTTGTAGAATTGGTGAAGCTCAAGCTAAAAGGAAGAAGATTCGATGCTTCACATGTGGAGAACTAGGGCATTATCACACTAAATGCCCTAGAAAAGGTGAGCTAAAGAAGATGGAAAATCTAAGAAGATGGGAAAAAGAAGAAAGAAGGAAGAGAAGAAGCTCACAACAAAGAAGGACTACAAGGGTAAGGGAGGTACCCTCTAACCCTAGTTTAAAAAGAAATTCGATTTCAAGTTCTTCTTTACATTTCAAGAATCATGTTAATTACCCACCCATGCATGCTAGAACTCATGAGAATTGTTTATTTGTGCATAATCATGGATTTAAGTACAATGATAGGACTAAGGGTAACAAGGTAGATCATAACTCTAAGAAAAGCATGCATCATGATAGACCTAAGACTTGGGCACCTAAGGATCAAGGCATTGACCCCAAGAAGGGGAGACAAATGCCTAAGAAAATGGATAGGTCTAGGAATATCCAAGATGGACATATGAACTCTAGGGTTCAAGGCCTAGAAAGGGAAAATCAAGCCTTGAGGTCAAGGCTTGATACATTAGAAAAAGCTCTAGAAAGATTCACGGTTGGATCTAAGGGCTTTGACATGATCAAACCCAACTATGATAGATCGGGATTGGGGTACTGATCTAAGACCTCCAAGGGAAATGGAAATAAGTATGTTGGGAAAACATACAATCTTAGTAAGGAGGGAAGGTCCAAGGATTGCAAGGGAATGCCATCTAAGGGTAGAAAGGGTGGCTTAACCAAGGACAAGGTGTCCAAGGTTTAAAAGGCCAATTTTGTAGGCCAAGAGTCATCGGTGGCACATCGGTGTGGCCTAGTATGGATTGAGTCACCTAGGGAGGTGGCTAGGGCTCAGAGCTCAAGGGGAGCTCTAGGAGCCTTTGGGGTCCATGGTAAATGAATCTCAAAAGATTCTCTCCTAGGAAATTGAGTGAAGTGTGCCAAAAAGGGTGGAAGACTGGGCTAAGTCTTAATCCTAGGTTGTGGCACATTAAATGAAGTTTTAGAGAGATAATGGTGAAAATAAGGTTATATTCGAGAAAATTAAGGTTAAATGTGTGCATACCATGTAATTCAATGATAGAAATAATTTAGGGTCAAGGATAAGAGGATACATTAAGAAGAAGTCGAAATTTGAACTTTTGAGATGAGTTTGAATGACACATTTTAGAGAGAGTTGAGTTTCGTGCCAATCATAGGATCCGGAGAACATTTGTTTGGAAACGTATTTTTCCCAAGTGGACATTGGCCCCACAAATCTCCCTATGAAATTTCATAATTTTTGGAGATTTGTGGAATTATCTTGGCATTACTGAAATTGGGCTGAAAAACCTGAATTTCAGGTATCAGTCGACTGCCCTGGGGGCAGTCAACTGGTCTCAGCCTAGAAACATTCTGTGAGTTTTGAGAGTCGACTGCCACAAGGGCAGTCGACTGGTATGTAGGCTGGAATAGGAAAATGACTATTGGATGATAGAATATAATGTCTAAATTAAAATCCTTGATTATACTGGTTGAGTTAAGGTTTGACTCATGGTTTAATGGATCGTATGAAATGAAACTATATGTGTATCATGGAATTCAAGGGAAACTTTCATCATATTAAGAATATGGATAAAGAAATGAATTGAGGACAAGTTCATGTATCGAATTATGATGGTTACCATTGGCAAATGCATGGAATTAAAGATACATTTGCAAATTGATACGAAATGTCAATCTTTTGAGGAAATTAGGAATTGTACCAAAAGTCAAGTACACTTGACATTGTCATCAAATCATATTTTTCTAGGATAGGGTATATCCTAGCAAGTGTGCTTGCAAACCCTTAGAGTGTTTAAGGTTTTGGTGAGTTTTTTATGGCACTAGGGGTAAGGTTGCTTGGGAGCAAGCCTTTGATAGTGTCCAAGGGAGGAAGAACTCGGGTGTTAGGTTGGGAAGAACCTAACTTGGTGTTAGGAGGTTAAGTTGGGTAGAACTTAACCTAAGAAAAATGAACATTGGGAGAAGACATAGGTTAAGGGGGAGGTTGCCTCTTTGTTTACCTTAATTTTTATTGAAAATTTTGGGTTTTATGTACAACTTGGGAATGGTGATAGATACATAGTAAGATGTATTTTTCCCAAGTAGGTATGGGTACCACAAAGTTCTCCACGAAATTTGGGAATTTTTGGAGATTTGTGGAATTTCTGGCGCATTTCTGAAATTCGGCCAGAAAATTGATATTCAGAGTATCAGTCGATTGCCATGGAGTCAGTCAACTGGTGAGGGCTGGTGTGGGTATCCAGCAGCTTACTTGGGTCCAAATGATAAGAAACAAGTGTATGGGGGATTAGTACATGTTGTTTAGGATCATTGGGGATTTAAAGAACCAATAATTGTGTAATTATTAGGGTCTTTTTGATGTATGACAAAGGGGGAGAAGTTTGGGTTTAAGTTTGAAAACCAAACTTACCTTTGTAAGAAGCCCTAGGTTTATGGGGAGTTGAGCCTTAAGGGGGAGCATAGTTGCTCCATTCTTGGCGTAAGGAGAACCTTGGAGAGGTTCTTAAAAAGCCTTTGTAAGTCCAGTGTAAGGGGGAGCTTGGGAGAAGCTTTAAAAAGCCCGGTTTGGTAGAAAATCCTAACATGGAGGGTTAGGTGGTAAAAGTCCTAACTCGGAGGGCTAGGTGTTGGAAAATCCTAACTTGGAGGGTTAGGTGGTGAAAATCCTAGCTTGGAGGGCTAAGTGTAAAATTCCTAACTTGGAGGGTTAGGTGTGGGATGCCTTGGGATAGGATCCAGTTATGCATTGCATATGCATTCATTTAGCATGGTTTTTGCTATTAACTACTATCTTGCTTTCCTAACATAAACGGATTGCCAAACATCAAAAAGGGGAGATTGTTGGAGCAATCAACCCTAAGATGGTCCGGAGTGACCATGGGTTTTGATGTTTGGGCAAAGGGCTTAAGTTAGGTTTACCCTTGTATTTGATATGCATATGTTGAGTGTGCAGGTTGTACAGGTTACGCATATGGACCTGACTGGTAGAGCTGTCAATTTGGGTTGGGCCCGTCGGGTTGGCCCTCCCCGCCAATCAATTTAAGCGGGTTGGGTTAGAATTTAAGCAACCCAAGCCCGCCGCGGGCCAACCCGCCTAGGCCCATGACCCGCACGGGTTGGCCCGCAACGGGCTTGGGTTGGCCCGCGGGTTGAGAATCACATGTTAGTTAAGTTTTATGACAATTTATTATCTTTCTTTGTTATTATTTTGAAATAAAAAATAATATTTTTCATCACATGAGTACTCGTTTGTATACATTTATATTTAAAAAATATATTTCATAATATATTTGATTGATGAAATCTAAATATATGATTTTTTTTAATTTTTTTAATTTTTTAAAAATATTTTGATGGGCCCGTGGGTTGGCCCGCCTAACCCACGGCCTGCCTTGGATTGGGTTGGGTTGGGGATTTTCCAACCCGCCTAGATGATGGGTCGACCCGCCCCGCCCTGCCAAATGGCCGGCCCGCCATGGGCCGACCCGCCCCGCCACGGGTTGGCCCGTTTGACAGCTCTACTGACTGGACAGCCTCAGTACGGTGAAGGATGAAATGGAGGCCAGCTGGAGGCTGGCATGCGCATTTGAGGGACCATGGAGTGCAGGGACGATGAGCTGATGGGCACGGACTTTGAGGCGTACGTGAAGAGTGGCATGGAGGAAAGCTGGAGGCTTGCGTGCACATCCGAGGGACGAGGGCCGAAGATGAAGAGGGCGCGAAAGCAACAGTCGAGGCTGCGGAAGAGGAGTCAGTTGAGTCATGAGGGTCGAGTGTTGTGTGAATGTACTCGGGAAGGGATTCAGCTAGGGACCAGTCGACTGCCCTGGCGGCAGTCGACTGGTAGCGAGAAATCAACCCCGAGTCTTATTTAAAGAGGACTTCGTGGTGGTTGAGTTTCCTGACGAAACTTGCTTGGATAGGGCAAGTTAGTAGTCTTGTATACTCAGGAAGTGTCCTTGGTGTTGTGGCGAGGTTTCTCCACCCATAAGGAGCGACGAGTTCTAGCCGGAGGTTATCCGGGGTTTGATCCACCAACGGATTGTTGGATTAGTCACCCGACCGGGGTGGATACCAACTAAAATCGCCGTATTAGTATTGGTTAGTGATTTTATTATTGTTTTACTATTATTTTCGCTGTGCAAACTAACCGTGTAGGAACAAGAATTCGGCGAAACGCTATTCACCCCACCTCTAGCATACGACATCGATCCTTACATAAATTGCTCCGGCTAGTGTACTAAATAGGTCGCGGCTGACTATAGTGGCTGATGTGTCATATGCGTCTGACAATAACCGTTGGTCGCAGAAGCCTGGGGTGCTACCAAAGTAGGGGCTTGCTGAAAACCATGCATGCAATAGATGTGAACTAGTGGGGGAGCTATCTGCTTCTGTCGTGAACTAGTCTGAGTTCGCTGACCTCCTCTCCGTGACCTCGATGGTCTAGGGCGACACCTCTGAGTGTTGGCCTCTGCGGATGGATGTGTCGCCCTCTGATCACACTCCTGGCTTTGATACCCTGGGACTTTACAGGAGTAGCATATGTTCTGACCAATGGGACATTCTGATGTACCATGATCCCTGTCCCCACTCTGAAAATAATGAAACATAGTACCATCACTCCTCTAGTTCTGCTACGATGATCTGGAAGGTCCTGCTGATGAGCACCCATCCTTGGGAGGTCGAGGAGATGCCCCAGGATTCCCCTGCACATCATGGTCCCTACTGGTCCACTTTTGTCCTGCATACAGCTGCTCCTGATCAGACAGTGTAACCTAATCCGACTGTCTATCACCATACACTTGTTTCTGTGCCATCTCGATCTGGAGTGCTCTGTCTAACGCCTCATGGTACGTGTTCGTACCAAACCCGACTATCTGAAACCGAATATAACCGGCTAATCCATGGATGAATTGAAGCATCCTCTCTCTATCCTTTGCCACCAACTGGGGGCAGTACTCAGCTAGACGACTAAACTCCGCATTATATTCAATGACCGAGCGCTTTCATTGTTGGAGACTCAAAAATTCCTGACGCCAAGCCATCTGATACGCAACGGGGAAGTATTGACTCTCTAATGCCTCACAGAAAGTTGTCCAGGTGATGTGCTGCTCACCAATGACCGTGCGCTGCGTGGCCCACCAAGTAGTCGCCTCATCATGCAAATGGTAGGCAGCCAGTTCTGCCTTCTCCCAATCTAAACAGGTCATGTAATAAAACTTACCCTCCAAGGTCTCGATCCAAGAATGAGCAACCCAAGGGTCAGGTCCTCCAAGGAACAGTGTGAATCGTCCTTTCACCGACTCCGCCAATGCTGCTATTCGTGCTATAGCCCTAGCCCTACCCCAATCCACAGAGACGATAGGATCCACCAGTGGAGATGCAACAAATACCGGAGTGGGAGCTGAAGTAGGAATCGTGGGAAATCCCGAAACCAAAACTGTGGGTGGAGCTGGATGAACTGGTAGAGCAGGCGCTACTGGTGGTACAGCGGAATACACTATAGGGGGTACGGCTGGTGGTAACACTGGATACGCAGATGTAGGTACTCCTAGGGGTGTAGGCACTGCTGAATACACCGATGGGGTTAAAATAGATGGTACCACTGAGTATAATGAGATAGGTACTGCTGGTGGTACCGCTAGATATGTCGGTGTAGGAACTGTTGAACACCCAAGGAAGGTACCACAGATGGTACCGCTGGATACACTGGGACAGGTACTGCTGGTGGTATCACAGAATAGACATGGGTAGGTACTGCTGCCGATATGGTGGGCACAACTAGGATAGATACGATTGGTGGATCAGTGGCAACCGCTGACACAAATGGAACAGAGACCCTCGGAACACCAGGGGGAGTCTGACCAATTAGTTGATAGCATAAAGATAGAGTTACATATATGTGATATGTAATCGGTATAATTACCTACCTTCATAGCTAAGAATAACTTGATGGCCACAACCATGGTTGTTCTTATCTATGGTTGGATATCAACCTATTTGGAGATGTTCCTACGATCTCCTGAATTGATAAAAAGGGTTACTCAATTCGATAAATGAATAGTATTTAATTAATGTATGTTGATACATTCTTTATCATTCTTCTCACATAAGCTCAATTTGTATTTCTAGGATAATCACTCGATCATGTCTTCTCTGAATTTGCGTTCCATTTTGGACACCAATAAACTGACTGGGCCAAACTTCATGGACTGGCTTCGAAACCTGAAGATAGTCCTCAAGGCAGAAAAGCTTGCTTATGTCATTGAAGATCAACTTCCCAACCGTCCTCCAGAAGATGCAACTCCAGACCAGTTAGTGGCCTATCAGAAACATGTGACCGATTATGAACTTGCGAGTTCCATCATGCTAGCCTCTATGGTACCTGAGCTGCAAAAGCAGCATGAGTATATGGATGCTTATACCATCATCTTCCATCTTCATGAGTTATTTGAAGAGCAGGCCAGATCCGAAAGGTTCGAAGTCTCCAGACTCCTCTTCACCTCTAGGATGCATGAAGGCACTTCCGCCTCACAATTAGTGTTAAAGATGTTGGGGTACATTGAGCGACTGAGCACACTCGGTTTTGCAATGGATCATGAACTAAGTATTGACTTAATTCTGCATTGTTTGCCCTAAAGTTATTTACAATTTGTTATGAACTATCGGATGAACAAGCTGGAGACTACCATTCCTGAGTTTCTCAACCTGCTGAAGACTATTGAGCCTTCTGTAAAGTAGGATCAGAAGATGGTACTGTTAGTTGGTTCCTCGAAGAAAGGTTCTAAGAGGAAGGCCAAAGAACAGAATAAAGGAAAGAAGAAAAAGGCCAAAAAGACTGAAAAGACACCAAAAGGCACTTGCCATCATTGTGGCAAGGAGGGTCACTGGCGAAGAAATTGCAAGGTTTATCTTGAGTCCTTGAAGAAGAAGGCATCTGATACCCCATCCTCTTCAGGTATCTTCGTTATTGAATGTCACTCTATTTCCTCAAATACCTGGGTACTTGATACTGGGTGTAGCTCACATATATGTAATAACATACAGGGGCTAAGGAATAGAAGAAGACTCGTCAAGGGAGAAGCGGATTTGCGAGTTGGAAATGGAGCAAAGATTGCTGCTGTTGCCATCGGAACATATTTGCTAAAGATCCCTACTGGAGGTGTCTTAGAATTGGATAATTGTTATTTCGTTCCTTCGTTAATAAAGAACATTGTATCTATTTCATGTTTGAATGAAAAGGGTTATCATTTAACTTTTAGTAACAATTGTTGTTACATAACTTTAAATGGCGTTCTTTATGGGAATGGAACTTTGTGCAATGGTATCTACACGTTAGATTTATCCGGTGACGTTTTCAATATCGAAGTTAGCAACAAACGTGCTCGAATAGATAATCGAATAGACTCCTACACGTGGCATTGTCGTCTTGGCCATGTAAGTAAGAAACGCATGACCAAATTACACCGATGTGAAATTTTGGAATCATTTGAACCCGGTTCATTTGATACATGCGAATCATGCTTAAAAGGCAAGATGACCAAATTACCCTTTTCTGGAAAAGGTAATCCAGTGGGAGAATTGCTTGGTCTAATACATACTGATGTATGTGGACAATGTCAACTCTTGCACAAGGAGTCTATAGCTACTTCATCACCTTTATCGATGATCACTCACGATTCGGGTATGTGTTCTTGATGAAACACAAATCTGAAGCTTTTGAGAAATTCACAGAGTTCAGAAATGAAGTAGAGAAACAGCTTGGCAAAAGTATTAAGATACTTCGATCCGATTGGGGTGGTGAATACTTAAGTCAAGAGTTTCAGGATTATCTTAGGGACAATGGGATATTGTCGCAATGGACTCCGCCATATACACCACACCATAATTGTGTATCTGAGAGGCGCAAATGAACCTTGATGGACATGGTTAGGTCGATGATGAATCATGCATCTCTTCCAAAATCCTTTTGGGGCTATGCACTTAAGACAACTGTTTACTTGCTAAACAGAGTCCCGACCAAGGTAGTCTCAACTACTCCATATGAGACATGGAATAGTAAGAAACCTCACTTAACTCACCTTAAGATATGGGGTTATCCTGCTTATGTGAAGCGGACTGTATCAGACAAATTGGAAGCAAAGTCTGATAAATGTCTATTTATTGGATACCCTAAGGAAACAAAGGGTTACCAATTCTATCATCCCTTGGAACAAAAGGTGTTTGTTTCAAGGCATGCTGTATTTCTGGAAAAAGAATTTTTTTTACAAGAAAACAGTGGGATTGGCATTGAACTTGATGAAGGTCAAGAAACTCCAATAGACATTACAGAGACACCTAGTCTAGACCCACAACCAATAACTCATAATGATGAGCTATCAGTTGAACCTAAAACAACACCACCTCTTCGTAGGTCTGATAGGACACAAAATATTCCAGAGAGATACGGATTTCTCATAAGTGAAATGAATGACGTGTTACTCATAAGCGATGACGAACCTATCAGTTATGAAGATGGTCTGAAAAGTTCAAAAAGGGACAAATGACTTGAAGCCATGAAGTCGGAAATGGATTCCATGTACGAAAACCAAGTATGGGACTTGGTTAACCCACCTGAAGGGATTAAGCCCATAGGGTGCAAGTGGATTTTCAAGAAGAAAACCGACATGGAAGGTAATGTTGTTACCTTTAAGGCTAGATTAGTGGCAAAAGGATATCGTCAGAAACAAAGAATTGATTATGACGAAACCTATTCGCCAGTAGTTATGCTTAAATCCATTCGGATGCTCCTAGCCATAGCAGCTCATTATGATTATGAGATATGGCAAATGGATGTGAAAATAACTTTCCTTAATGGAAACCTGCTTGAGGATGTATACATGATACAACTTGAAGGTTTCACATCGGTTGATAAAACCAAAGTATGCAAACATCGACGATCCATATATGGACTGAAGCAAGCATCCAGGAGCTGGAACATCCATTTTGATGAGACAATCAAAGAGTTTGATTTCTCACAAAATCTTGACGAACCTTGTGTGTACAAGAAGGTTAGTGGGAGTGCAGTCGTATTCCTAGTATTATATGTCGATGACATATTACTTATAGGAAACGATATATCAGTCTTACAGACAGTTAAAATTTAGTTGTCCAAAACTTTCTCCATGAAAGACCTGGGAGAAGCAACCTATATCCTTGGGATTAGAATCTATAGAGATAGATCAAAACGGTTGCTTGGTCTTTCGTAGTCTACATATATAGACCGAGTGCTAAAAAGATTTAGCATGTCGGAATCCAAGAAAGGTTACCTTCCCATCAGGTATGGGATCAACCTTTCAAAGTCTATGTGTCCGCGCACAGAAGACGAGAGGATTTGCATGAATAAGATACCTTATGCATCCGTTATAGGATCTATCATGTATGCTATGTTATGTACTAGGCCCGATGTAATGACCCGAAAAATTCTCTTAATATTTTCTTAAAATATTAAGCATGTTTAGATAATTTTCTGAGGAACCTAGAGGTATTACTATGAACTTTGGCCTAGAAAATCCATGTTTTCTCATTTAAATTGAGAAAACTAAGTATTAATGGGCCTTATGTGAGCTTTTTGGTACCCTAATTATAGGTGGATTTAGGTAATAATTAGTATAAATATAAATAGGATTTAATTAGGCATATTAGCATGATTACGGGTAAGTCTTAGCCTAATTTTCCTAGTTTAATGGAGAAATTAGGTACTAATGAGCTTTAAATGGGCTCTAAAAATGGGTATTAATTAGGTAAAATTAATATAAATATAAAAGAATTTTATTTAGGAATATTAACACAATTATGGGTGATTTTAGGGGGATTTTCGGAATTTAGGAAAGATAAAATAATAAAATAAATGAAATAAAAATAAAATAAAAATAAAGGTGCATGAGCCAAAGATTGAACCTTGTACAACCATGTATGCACTAACCAACTCACCTAGCAAGGTATTGTTAGGAGGGAATGAAGTGGATATGGGTTAACGCATAGAAGAAGATGAAGGGTCATGGAGAGAGTCTTCATTTGCCTCCTTAATGGATGATAAATAGGGGGTTTGGGAGTTACCTCTTCTTCCCATTTCCTTGCATTTTCGAAACTCTTCCTCCCCTCATCCTAGCCGAATACCCAAGGAAGGGTTTCCCCTTGGAAAAAGCTCCACAAGAGGTCTTATCTCCAAGATCTAAGGGTTTTTCCAAGGATACAAGGACAAGGAGGCAAGGATCGAAAGATTTTGCAATCTTCTTCCCTTTCAAGGTTCAAAAAATCAAGAAACCCAAGGTAAGACTCCCTCACCTGTGGTATAATAGTTCCTTATGATTTCCACAATTTTTAGCATGATATATTGGGTGTTTTTGGATTTGATGTTGAAAAGAAGAAAAAACCCAAGAACCCAAAGTCAAGGGTTTCGGCCACAATGTTTTAGGGGTCTATAATTATGCCAAAAATCTTTATAATGTTGTTTAATATTCCCTTATTATGTTTAGAGGTTAAATGGAATTTTTGGGAATTTTTGGGGTACCTAAGTACCCTTATGTTGAAAGAGACAAAACCAAGTACCCTAGAGACACTATGGGTTACGGCCACTAGGTTTTAGAGTTCTTAATGGTCCTAAAAATCTTAATAATGATGTTTAATGAACTCTTATGATGTCTAGGGATTATGTACAATTTTTTAGAATTTTTGGAGTACCCTAGGACACCCTAGGGTTTCGGCCAACATGAAAGAAACAACATCAATACCCTAGAGACTCTATGGGTTTCGGCCACAAGGTTTTAGGGTCCATAATGATGCTAAAAATCTTTATAATGATATTTAATGTTCCCTGATGATTTTTAGAGATTAAGTATAATTTTTGGGAATTTTTAGAGTACCCTAGGATACCCTAGGGTTTCGGCCAACAACAAGAACCCTTGTGTAGGGTTGGGTTTAAAACCTCGAGTGTATGTTTTATGTTTTATCATGATATTAAGGAGATGGAGGGTGTTATGGGAATGTTCCACATGGTCTAGAGACCCCATGGGTTTCGGCAAAGTACCCTAAAGGGGGAAAAGTTAGGACTTATTCCAAGTAAGGGTCCCAATGGCCCTATGGTAAGGTATGATTGGTGTTTAAGCAATTGTTTTGGGGTTTAATGGAATTTTTCCCATACCCCCATGGCCTTGAAGTTTCGGCCAAGAGGAGGATTAGGGCTAAAGGATTAGGGTTGGCCTTAAGTATAGGATCAAAGGGTCCTTAAGTAAAATGGAAGAGTTTCATGTTAACCAAACCATTAGTTATATGTCAAGATTTATATGATTAGGTCATGAATGTTTAAGACATATGCCATGATTTATGAATGATATGTATGATATGTCATGTTTATGAATGATATGCCATGTTTATGAATGATATGCCATGTTTATGAAGGATATGCCATGTTTTATGAATAAGATGTAAGTATGCCATGTCTTATGAATGAGGTTAAAGTACATGCCATTAGGGCATAACGATGATGTTAAGTATGATGAATGAATGATGATGAATGACAAGTATGATGAATGAATGATGATGAATGACAAGTATGATGAATGAATGATGATGAATGGAAAGCATGTGAAAGCATTATATTTTATTTTATGGGCTTGTACCGGACCTAAGTAAGGTCCACGGTTCTGGACTACCGATGATGCTGTCCTGTTGGGACCGGGTGCATGTCGACAAGGATACGAGTTCGTAAAATTTTAAATTTTTACGTGCAGCGGAAGAATTTGCATAAAATAATTTCCTAAATTATTTTAACTTCGTATCTAGCATGTAATCTTATGGTGTGTTGACATAATCATAAAATAAAACTTTGCGGAAAAGTAAACTAATTTACCAAGTACCTCGCGTAACTTGAAGTAAGGGACGAGATCCAACCGTAGCGTCCCTTGGAAGCTCCGCCTCTATTCGCGTCCACACCGAGTTCTCTTCGGGATGACTTCGCAAAGTCACGAGTTTTGTACCGACGAGAACTACTAGATTCTCGGAAGGCACAACAAAGAAGATCAAGAGAAGAAAAGGAAACTAACCAACGAAGTAACGGAATCGAATTCCGAGAGAGAGGGAGATGTGATCCGCTTCTTCTTCTTCTTGGTTGGTTTCTTCTTCTCCTTGAAGCTCACGGCAACACCTTGCCTTGGTGTAGGTTGGGCGCCGGCCCTAATGGAGCTAGGGTGGCTGCCGGCCCTAATGGAAGGGAGGGGGAAGGAGGAGAGAAGAGAAGAGAGAGAGGGAGAGCTCTATTTCGATTATCCAAATCTTAGGAATCGAAGGCTTGCCTATGGTTCCTTATATAGTTGCTTCTCCCTTGCCAAGTCTCCTCTTAACCGAATTAACGGAATTAACGGAATTAGTTATCATAAGAAATTTATCCTATAAATTCTCTTATGAATTATTCCGTTTAAACCAAGTTTTATTATAACTAACTTTATAATAAAACTAATTAGTTATCATAAGAAATTTATCCTATAAATTCTCTTATGAATTTTATTATAACTAACTTTATAATAAAACTAATTAATTATCATAAGAAATTTATCCTATAAATTCTCTTATGAATTATTCCGTTTAAACCAAGTTTTATTATAACTAACTTTATAATAAAACTAATTAATTTTCATAAGAAATTTATCTTATAAATTCTCTTATGAATTTTATTATAACTAACTTTATAATAAAACTAATTAATTATCATAAGAAATTTATCCTATAAATTCTCTTATGAATTATTCCGTTTAAACTAAGTTTTATTATAACTAACTTTATAATAAAACTAATTAATTTTCATAAGAAATTTATCTTATAAATTCTCTTATGAATTTTATTATAACTAACTTTATAATAAAACTAATTAATTATCATAAGAAATTTATCCTATAAATTCTCTTATGAATTATTCTGTTTAAACCAAGTTTTATTATAACTAACTTTTATAATAAAACTAATTAGTCTCTCCTTTTATTATGGAATAAATTTTATAAGAAATTTATAATCTTTCTTATTATGGAAAAATCAATTCATAATTGATTTTATAAAATTAAAATAAACCAATTCATGGATTATTTTAACTTCCATAAAAAGAATAAATTTCTATAAATTTATTTATATAAATTTCTTTATACAAATTTATTTATCCATAATTTATAAAATAAATCGCGCTAGATTTACTTTATTAATTAAACCAAAATTAATTGGTTTTCTCCCCAATAAGTGGCCGGCCAACCAAGGAGGGTTGGCACCCTCTTTGGCCGGCCCAAACCGAGCCGAATCAACGCGAATTAAACTCATTTAATTCGTCCAAAAAGCCTTCAAAAGACTTAGCCATTTTTAGCTTCCATTGCGCCTCTGATTAACTCAGATTCGACTTATTTCTCTTGATCGGAAAATCCAATTTTCAACTCATTTTAAATTCCTCGGATTACTCGTAGTGCGTGTGACTAAATAGGCCTTCGATTTATGTTGGCCGTCTATAATTAACCAATTATAGAACGATCATAAGTGGCACCTAGTAGTACATCATGACCCCCAATTAATCGAAAGATCAATGGTTTGACCTCAGAAGAAATTATTCTGAAACCCTTCAGCAGCTCTAATGAATCGTGCCCCATTCCCTTCACCATCTTATACCCACTTGGTTCAGGACACGGTCTATTTGTGTCAGTCCCCACTAGGCTGACTACGTCACACCTAGCCCAAGTAGTGTCTTTCTCGTCCTTTGGATTTCTAGTTACTCTCATGTATTTAAGAGACTTGCACTCTTAACATGATGTACTCTGGCCAGAGATTTTGAGTAACAATCTGACGATAGGCCTGGGTATACATCTCCTCGCAAGGAGTGGTGAATCCTTTGTAGGCTGTTTAAACATCTTCGGGCACTTCGGCTTACACCCAATCATCCTGGGTCCACACCTCCTTGGAGATGCTTGCTTAAGATGTTAAAGTATAAGTCTCCATGACCAAGATGACTTGAACACCGCAAGTCAAAGGAACATCGCACTTAAGCCGTATTAAGAACTTCATTGACATATCTATATAGATTACCATATGAAGTCTTACAGCTAGTCACTCCAATGAACTAGTTCCCATAACTAGCATCCATGTTTATCTCCGGACATCCCAATGTCACCAGCCAGTGAGAATCAGCTGATTAGAGAATAACCCATGCTAGTCTCAACAGAATTGATAGTGTCCGTATTTATCAATTCATCGACTAGGGATATTTTCAATACTTCACATTTGCACATTTAGAGATAATCACTAGTTATGATCCCATCACAAATTCTCTTATGCTGTGAGTTGTATTGCGGACATTCAGTAGATGAGTTTAAGATCCCAATCAAATACACAAGCATGTATACTCAAATAGTGAATTATCATTTATAAAAATAAATGTTTTACAATCATAAGGCGATTGCCTTAGGACACTTCTCTCATATCACTAACATGTCCACGGTTCGGGACTACCGATGATGCTGTCCTTACGGTTCGGGACTACCGATGAAGCTGTCCTTACCCTAGTAGGTCGAGATTAGCTACCTCGTATTTACTTGGGATGCGTGCATATGATGAATGAATGTGGTACAAGCCAGGGCCCAATGAATGTTATGATATTTTAAAAGCATGTTTTTAAAGATTAAGCATCTATATATATATATATATATATATATATATATATATATATATATATGCAATTGCCACATACATCCATCCATGTTATGCATTATATTTATGATAAGAATATTATGCAAAGTAAGTTTATGCAAGGTATGTTTATGCAAATGATTTTGTTTATGTTTCGTGTTAATATATGATGCCATGATTTGATTGTGTTCATGCTAGTCTAGAATGCCATGATTTACTTATGTTCATGCTAGTTTAGGATGCCATGATTTATTTATGTACATGCTAGTTTAGGATGTCATGATTTATTTATGTTCATGTTAGTTTAGGATGTCATGATTTAACTAGTTTTATGTTAAGTTAGAATGTCATGATTTATTTATGTTCATGCTAGTTTAGGATGCCATGATTTAATTATATTTATGCTAAGTTAGAATGCCATGATTTTAATTATGTTCATAATAATTCATGATGCCATGATTTAATTATGTTAAGCTGAGTTAGGACGCCATGATTTTATTTAGGTTCATGCTATGCTAAGAATGTTTATGAGATTATGTGTATTATGTCTATGTTTACGCCAAGCACTATGCCATGCTATGAATGTTTACGATGTTTATGTCTATGCCAAGTATCGTGCCATGCCATGAATGTTCTTATGGATATGTTTATGCCATGCTATGAATGTGATGAGGTTATGCTTATGTCATGACGAAGGTGTGCAAAGTGATGAAAAGGCTTATGTTCTAAGTAAAGCACTAAGTATGCTAATGTCTTATATGCTCATAATTGAATGATGAATGGTTTTAGTGAGTAGGAAAGAGTCTTACTAAGCCTGTGTGCTTATAGTCTTGTTTTCTTATACCGCAGATCATGCAAAGGGACAGTAAGGAAGCAGCAGGAGGGCATCAAAGAATGTGTGTGATAGTGACATGGCCAAGGAGCGATATGGTTGCTCGTTTTATGATAGAACTTTACCTTTACTATTATGTGTTTGAGTATGACTCTATGACATGATGCTAAGTATGACATGATGCTACGAATGACATGATGCTAAGTATGATATGATGCTAAGTATAAAGTTACTATGCTAAGTTCCTATGTTATGATGCTAGAAATGGTAGTAAGTGCATGTAGGAGTAAGTTAAAGGTTTCCTCTGCATTATGATGTTTACATGCCCTAGGTATGTTAACGTAACGCCGCTTTAAAAAAAAAGCGGGCGTTACACCCGATGTATTGTATGCTCTGAGCGTCATGAGCAGATACCAGTCTGATCCAGGAATGGATCATTGGGCGGCTGTCAAGACAATCCTTAAGTACTTAAGAAGAACTAAGGATGTGTTCCTAATATATGGAGAAGGAGATATGGTAATACGTGGGTATACAGATGCCAGTTTCCAGACAGATAAGGATGACTCCAAATCTCAGTCTGGATACGTATTTACTTTGAATGGAGGCGCAATAAGTTGGAAGAGTTCCAAACAAGACACCGTAGCGGATTCTACCACAGAAGAGGAATATATCGCAGCTTCGGAAGTAGCAAAGGAAGTAGTCTGGATCAAGAAGTTTGTCTCCGAACTTGGTGTGGTTCCCACCATTGATGAAGCAGTGCCGGTTTACTGCGACAACAATGGAGCTATTGCACAAGCAAAGGAACCAAGGTCTCATCAGGGATCCAAACATATGCTTCGCCGCTATCATCTGATCAGAGAGATTATAAGTAGGAATGATATACAAATTGAGAAAATTCCCAGTGAAAGGAATTTAGCGGATCTTTTAACTAAGGCCTTACCTCAGAGCAAGTTTGAGGGTTATGTTAGAGCCTGTGGTATTGGATACCGTAGCGATTGGCAATAGGCCAAGTGGGAGTTTGTTAGTAATATGAGAGAAGTGTCCTAAGGCAATCACCTTATGATTGTAAACACTTATTTTAATAAATGAAAAGTCAATATTTGAGTATACATATTTGTGTATTTGATTGGGATCTTAACCTCATTTACTGAATGTCCGCAATACAATTCACAGCATGAGAGAATTTGTGATGAATTCACAACTAGTGATTATCTCTACATGTGCAATTGTGAAGTATTGAAATTGTCCCTAGTCGATGAATTGATAAATACGGACACTATCAATTCTGTTGAGACTAGCATGGGTTATTCTCTAATCAGCTGATTCTCACTGGCTGGTGACATTGGGATGTCCGGAGATAAACACGAATGCTAGTTAAGGGAACTAGTTCATTGGAGTGACTGGCTGTAAAACTTCACTTGGTAGTCTATATATAGACATGTCAGTGAAGTTCTTACCGCAGCTTAAGTGCGATGTTCCTTTGACTTGCAGTGTTCAAGTCATCTTGGTCATGAAGACTTATACTTTAACATCTTAAGCAAGCATCTCCAAGGAGGTGTGGACCCAAGATGGTTGGGTATAAGCCGAAGTGCCCGAAGATGTTTGAACAGCCTACAATGGATTCACCACTCCTTGCGAGGAGATGTATACCCAAGGCCTATCGTCGGATTGTTACTCAAAGCCTCTGGCCAGAGCATGACATGTTTAGAGTATGAGTCTCTTAAATACATGAGAGTAATTAGAAATCCAAAGGACGAGGGAACATTACTTGAGCTAGGTGTGACGTAGTCAGCCTAGTGGGGACTAACACACACAGACTATGTCCTGAACCAAGTGGGTATAAGATGGTGAAGGGAATGAGGCACGATTCATTATAGCTGCTGAAGGGTTTCAAAATTATTTCTGAGGTCAACCGTTCATCTTTCGATTAATTGGGGGTCATGATGTACTACTAGGTGCCACTCATGATCGTTCTATAATTGGTTGATTATAGACGGCCAACATAAATCGAAAGCCTATTTAGTCACACGCACTACGAGTAATCCGAGGGATTTAAAACGAGTTGAAAATTGGATTTTCCAATCAAGAGAAATAAGTCGAATCTGAATTTATCTGAGGCGCATCGGAAGCTTAAAATGGCTAAGTCTTTTGAAGGCTTATTGAACGAATTAAAAGAATTTAATTCGTAATGGGTTTGGCTTGGTGTGGCCGGCCAAAGAGGGTGCCCACCCTCTTTGGTTTGGCCGGCCACCACATGGAGGGAAACCAATTTATTTGGTTTAAATTATAAAATAAATCAATAGTGATTTGTTTTATACAATTATGGATAAATAAATATTAAGAAATTTATATAAAGAAATTTATGTAAATAAATTTATTTTCATGGAGATTAAAATAAACCTTAAATGGTTTATTTTTATTTTATAAAATCAATTATGAATTGATTTTTCCATGATAAGAAAAATTTATATATTAAATTTCTTGTGAAAATTTATTCCATAATAAAAGGAGAGATGTGTTTGTTTTTATTACAAATCTAGTTATAATAAAAACTTGGCATAACGGAATAATTCATAAGAAAATTTATAGGATAAATTTCTTACGAAAATTTATTCCGTTAAAAGGGAGACTTGGCGATGGAGAGGCTACTATATAATGGAACCAAGGCAAGGATTGAATTCCAATTAAGAGATAAAGTAGCAAGCTCTCTCTCTCTCTTATTCTCTCTCTCTCTAGGGCCGGTGCCCTCTTTCTCTCTCTAGGGCCGGCGTCCTCTCTCCTCCCCTAGGGCTGGCGCACCACCTAGGGTTTCCGTGAGCCTCCTCCACCAAGAAGGTGCCAAAGAAGAAGAAGAAGCGGGTCGCAACTCCTTCCTCCCCTCGGAATCTTGATTCCGTTACTTGGTGGTTAGTTTTCATCTCTCTCTCTTGATATTCTAGTTGTGCCTTTGGAGAATCTAGTAGTTCTCGTCGGCACAAAACTCGTGGCTTTGCGAATAGAGGCGGAGCTTCCAAGGGACGCTACGGTTGGATCTCGTCCCTTTCTACGAGTTACGCGAGGTATTAAGTAAATTAGTTTACTTTATGTAAAATTTTAAATGTATGATCATGTCTCCATAACTTAAGGTTGCATGCTAGATATGTGGTTAAAATAATTTAAGAAATTATTTATGCTAAACCTTCCGCTGCACGTAATTAAATTTTAAAATTATGAACCCGTATCCATGTCAACATGCACCCGGTCCCAACACATAAGTGCAGCAAAAACAAAATCAACAATTAATCCAATAGTAGCATCTCAGCAAATCATGATCCTAATATGTGAATATGCCATGAAACCCAATTTAAATTCTCAGTTCATCCAAACTCTAGGCCAGAGAGCAACCGTTACCTCAAATCCCTAGAGATCCAAAACCAAGGCCTCCTTCCCAACTCCAAAATAGTGTATGGCATAGTACGCTGGCACAAGGAGGTGGGACGAGGATGCAAGGATGTCACGTTCAGTAGCTTGCCCATATCAGCAGCTTTGTCGTGGCCAGATCTTAGCCAACACGAGCGCACAATGGAAGCATCGGGAGAACACCATAAGCCTCAACCCTTGTTGACGAAACTCCAGCTCTAAGGCACCGACCTGATACTCCACCAGCCAAATCCCTGGATCATCCCCAAGCTGGAAGACAAGTCACGCATCAGGGATGACATCAACCCAAACTACCTCGACTAACAGAATCCCAGACCTACTGAACCCTAACTCACCTCAGGTAGGGCTCTCGTCGGAATGGTGGAAGCCTAAGGAGAAGGCAGTGTGGCGTCGGCTCACGATCGGGGAAGGAGGCACACGATTGACTGCGGCAGCTCTTGCGAGGAGAGGAAGAAATGAAAAGGGCAACCACTAATATAGAAATGCATTTTTGCAATTGAGCCCCTATAGTTTAGGTTATTACTTCCTCTCCTTTTTAATGTTTGAGTTTATTCACACTTAAGCCCTCAAAACATATGTTTCAAAGCGATATAACCCTCTAACTTTAGTTTGGGTCTCAGAAACCGTAAATCTTCTTCCGAAAAATTTTCTGGATCGCATCAAAAGTGTCGAATTTAACAAAGGAGGCTCCAGGAGGAAGTGCGCGACACTTCGGACTTCCAGCGTTGACCGAGTTGTTTGTTTGGTTTGCTTTTTATTTACGCATTGTATTTCATTTATTCTTTGTTTGTAAATTCGAACTATAAGATGGGTTTCACTACCTCCGGAAAGTCCAGAAAGGAGACCATTAGTGGACTCATGATTGAGTGCTTAGGCCTTGGATGTACTGACCCTGGGGGGTTGGGAACCATGTAAAACCCGCGTGTTTACCTTGCGTCTTTCTTTAGTTTATTCTATTTTCCGTTGCATACTAACCTGATAGAAAGATGATTAATGGGAGCTTTCTGACGTACATTCGAAGAACATTTCAAGTCGATATTCACCCCCCCTATCGACGACATCGATCCTACAAGTGGTATCAGAGCAAGGTTGCTCTTCACCGGACTAACAGCCGATAGAGCAAAGACGCCAGGAATTGAGGTGGAGCAAAGGTGAATCAGGTATTTTTTAAATTATGTCAAGTTTCAAATTTCATATTATATGTTTCAAGTGCAGGGAGAGAGGACACTATAAAAACCAGTGTCCTACTCATACGATTCGTTCGTCACCACCAGCGACAAAGGAGGTACCAGCTCCAGGAGTCCGGAGGGTCAAGAGCCACATCTAGTGCTTCAAATGTCAAAAGCACATACACTACAAGAACCAATGTCCGTCCAAGGTACGAAAAATTAAATTTGGTAATAAAATTAAATATCTACACAATTCTATCATTCTAGTAATTTAGAATATTTTTCTGATAAGTTAGATTTTTTGCACAACCAACTCAATGTATTACATGACAAATTATCAGACATAGAAAATGTTAACATATCGAACCTTAATTCTTTTATATTTAATATTAATGCTAAAATTTTCTAAATAAATAAAAATTCTGATAGAGTTAAGGATATTAACAATACTTTAATATCTGATAATTCTGATAATGTTAATGATAATAATAATACCATAATTAATAATGATTTTTCTGATAATTATGATAATTCTGAGGATAAAGATGAAATTTCCATTAATAATCTTTCTGAGAATTATGATAAAATAAGTGTTGATAATACTAATATGTATCTGTCACGCCCCAAGACCCAGGAGCCGCTGATCCAATAGAAAATCGGACAGCACCTCCCCTGTCCGGCGGACAATTTACACATACACACAGATAATATAACACAACCACGCAGTTTAAAGGGCCTCAGGCCTCAGATATATGCAAAAACAACAGTTATATGATTATAACTATCGAAAAACCAAATCCGAACTCACCTGAGCTGCCAGGGGGCAGGATCAAAACCAAAATCGAACGAAGTCCAACATAGGACTCAAAAGTACAATACCATCCAATAAAACGTGCATACATGGTTAAAACATCACAACGGAAGCATAGGAATACTACAGGGTCCATAACAAAACAACGAAAAACCAAAAAGAGCTCCTCTGGAGCTGGGGACTGGCGGCTCGGGATCTCCTCGCAGACATCAACCTGAAATAAACATATATGGCAACGGGGTGAGTCCATAGCTCAGCGAATACCCAACAGATATGCATAGAAGGTTATACCAACACTAAGAGTTCAGCTAATACAGACTCATATCAACAGTAGAGAATGACTAGTACTGAACATACTGAGGTAGATACATACCTGAATCCATCTAACCTGGAAAGAGGGTAAGAAATACCAAAGGAAAACAATAGGCATATAAGCACAGATAACAAGTCTCCAGTATATGCGATGTCAAACAAGTGCAGCAAATATATGCAGCAAACAATGCACAATGCAAAATATGCACATGGTGCAATGACATGTGTCACCCCTGACACCAGACAGATCATCGTACACCTGTCATAGGGACGGCTGAACGGGTAGGGCTCTGACAACTGTACACCCTGCCATCACTGCTCCTGAGTGACCGAGTGGACATGATGCTGGCGAGGGACCACCCCTCTACCCCAAGCAATGGGGGAGCTCCGCTCTCATCTCCTCGTGGCTCAGTACGAGAAGGGATCCCTGCTTGCTACCACGCCCGCGCTCACCCTCCACATAGTGGCCGAACGGAGCAATACAGGGCAAATGCACACATCTACGGTATCCACTAACCCATGAGTGGCCGTGTGTGCAAGTCATGTACCGGAAGTCGATTAGGCTCAACCACAAGGGAGTCGCTGATCGCCGGCATGCAACAGTGCAAGGATGGTGTATGATAGATACATATACCTCCCTCCCAAGTCCTCCGTATACTAAGTCTCAGTCTGAAATGCTATAACAGGTATACTGGCCTGAAACTACAGATCTCTCAAGGTCAAGTGCAAGAGGTACATCCCGATATCTAAGCATAGATACAGATATGACAATACCTGAGACCGAAGGGAACCAACAACATGATAACTCAGGGATAAACAACAAGTATCCAGAACTGGCATAATAAACAAGGATAAACAACAATATCCAGAACAGACATAATAACCAGGGATAGCGTAGAATCTTACTGCTATCTATAACATTCTATGCATAACAAAATGACAATATCAAGATAGATAAGTCAAAGGGTACCCGCCTCCAAATAGGTGAAGTCTGTATCAACGAGACAGAACCACCCGCCAATAATAAGCCAAATCAAGCCCCTGTATCAACGATTTACTTAATTAGCTATTAACAACAATAACCTCTAGCTAATTAATCCCTAATTCATTTTAGGGTTAACCAAATCCATTTCTTTCCATATAATTTCCTTTAATTAAATAGAAGGTTCCTAATTACCCCATGTAATTAAGATCAAGTTCCTAATTAATTAGGATCATTCTAATTATCCTTGTGTCATCTAATTAACTATAATTAGCTGATTGACCATTAATTATCCCAATTTACCTAGGTTGGATCCCCTTTCGATTGCGGAATCCGAATTTATCTGGTTTAGATTTATTAGGTTTAATCTCGAATTAAACCTAAGTAAATATCATGATCAGAAATCCCAATCAATTACCTTATCCAATTAACATTTCCACTACAATTCGTGGTATTGAAGAACCACTATGAACATAGCAACCACCCACACTGTTATTCTAGCTCACAGGCAACCAAATCATAGAAACATATTACCTATGCAACATACGTCACGGTATTCCATGGAAATCCACTCAAATCAATTGCTCATGCAAGAACTCCCCAGATTTCCAGAACCTTGAACCTGCCCAGAGGCATCCAACATCATTCACGCACAAAATATTTCAAGACAACCCACCAAATTCTTACCTCAATTGGATCGTTGACTGGAAATCCAAATCAGAGCAGCTAGTTCCAGCAACTGAGGAAGACACTAGCCTAATTAAGCTACAATGAAACCAAATACCCAACATTACCTTAGTAGTCCTCACCTGTGCCCGACAGGTCTCCATAGCAGCCAACTCCCTTCGATCGGAGCTAACATCGCCAGAGAACTCCACGCGAGACTGGGATCGGAAGCTGGTCTTGGTAATCAAGCTCCGACGATGCTGTAAGACCCAAGAGTTGGCCGGAATGAACGCTGGCTAGGGCAACCCGCACTCACACGTGGAGAAGGGAAAAGGAGTGGTCGTCGGGTAGCTTCGGCTGCGAGCTATAGCTCGTCGACTCCGGGGGGTCCCTCAATTGAGGCCCGATTGGAGAGGAAGGGATGGGGAGGAGTCGGCGGCGGTTGTAGCCGCAAAGGGCACGCGAGGTGAAGGGGAGAAAAGAAGAAATGGGTGTCGGCTGTTGGGTTCGGCTAGGGCATCGAGCGGAGGAGAAACTAGGCAGCTTTATTGTGGGCGCATATGCATTTTAGTCCCTGCCATGTTTGGGCCTTTTGCAATCTCATCCTTAGGGTTAAAATTTCTTGCGCAAATAGCCCTTGTAACAATTAGTTCGATTACATTTTGGTCCCTAAGTTTGTGTCTAAGGACTCGGAAACCCCGGAACCTATCTGGTAATCCTCCAAAAATTACCGGGAGCTAGTCGAAAGTGTCGGATTTAACATCCTCCCCCACTAATAAAAATTTGGTCCCCAAATTTCGTTTATCATCCACAGCAGATACTGACAACATATAGATAGTAATATGCTGAACGAAATCTAACCATACATACTAACCCCTATATCGTATAACTGCTATACGAAAACTAACCATAAGTTTCCGGGTAGGGTAACGTCCTACTGAAACCAGTGGTCTCCCATGACCATTGGTTAATACCCAATATCTCTCCAACCAGTAGGGCCACCCTAGACCCCATCTATAAGTATCCGAAATAAGCATAAAACGTTACTGATTCCGATTATCTCAATCTTAATTGACAAGTAAATAAACGAACATCATACCGCGAAAAGCCGCTCCTTGGTTCTGCGGTGCCTCCTCTCTGGTGGTCGCATACGCTAGTCCCGCCTCAGGCGGTGGGGGTGGTACTGCCGGGTACTGCTGTGGCTGTGGCACTGCCAGGTACTGCTGCGGCTGTGGCGGTGGCTGATACTGTGGCTGTGGCACCGCTAGATACTGCTGCGACAGTGGCAGTGGCTGATAGTGTGGCTGAGACTGCGGCTGATACGGTGGATAATCCTGATGCGGAGGAATACACTACTGCTGAGATCCTAATGCTGAACCCGGCGATACAGCTGAGGTATAGCAAGCCTCGTATCCTGCCATACAATAGGCAGGTGCTGGAGGGGCGGACAGCGACTGACAGAAAGAAGACTGTGTACTATACCCTCCCCTATGAGATCCTGACTGACTCATATGCCCGCTCTGTCCAGTAGCTCTCGTACCCTCATGCTGTGCTTTCATCGCACAATCTCGCTTTATATGCCCTGGTAACTTACAATAGTAACAAATCGGCTGCTCCAGCGGACAATCCTCCTTACTATGCTGTCGGGAACCACACTGTGCACAGCGAGACCTAGCAGTAAACTGCTCCTAACTCTGCTGAGAAGATCGAGAGGATCCTGTCGAAGTACGACCTGACTTCTGGGGCCTGGATGATGCCTCAGAGATGACCTGAGCGAACTGACCCTGGCTGCCGCGTTTTTGTCCAGTAGTCTGCGGCTGATGAGTCTGAGCTGAGTCCGATACAGTCTGCTTCCCTTTCTTCGTACCCCCAAATAACCTTTGCTGAGTCATCTCAATCATGAGCGCTCGCTCTAAGGCCTCGCGATAGGAGGTCGGGATAAATCCTGACATCCGAGTCTGAATATATGGCGCTAGACCCATATGGAACTCAGTCATCCTCTCTAGGTCATCTGCAACTAGGTGTGGGCAATACTCTGACAGGCGGGTAAACTCCGCCTCATACTCCAGTACTGACAAGTCTCCCTGCTTGAGAAATATAAAATCCTGTCGTCTAGCCATGCGGAACGATACTGGAATGTATCTCACCTCAAATGCCTCCCGGAATGTGTTCCAGGTGACATGCTCCTCACCAATAATGGTCTGCTGCGTAGTCCACCAGGCATATGCCTGATCTCGCAGGTGATAAATGGCCAGCTCAGCTTTCTCCCATTCTGAACACGTCAGGTAACGGAAGGTACTCTCAAGTGTCCTGATCCACTCTCGGGCCACAGCTGGATCTGGTCCTCCCTGGAATAGAGTGAATCGGCCCTTTACGGATGCCGCCAACATCGGAATCCGGGCTCGATCTCTAACGCTGCCTGTAAGAGCAAGTGCCACAGGGGGCACGGTGGAACATCCTGGGGCAGGAATCATAGAAGGAGCCGCAGGCATAGACGGGGTGGACACCACAGGTGGTACCACAGGTACAGTAGAAAATCCCGGGGCAACAAATGCCGGTGGAACTGAAGGGAGCCCCGGGGTCTGCATCGTAGTCGGAATAGTGGGATACGCTGCAGTAGTCATAGCCGGGGGTGCAGTAGCATACGACGGTGCCGGTACGATTGATGGCACAGTTTGATAGTATAGACCCGGTGCTGCTGGGGGAACTGTAGAGTACATCGGAGCAAGTATAGGCGTCTCCGATGGTGTAGGGGGAATAACCGGGGCAGGTACCACCGAGGTAACTGCGGGATTCGTCGGAATAGATGCCTCTGATGGAACTGCCGGGAACATCGGTGCAGATCCTACAAGTATTGAAGGTGTCGGCAGTGGTACGGCTGCTGACACGGTAAATACTACCGGAGTAGACACTGCAGGAGGGGCAGTAGGAACTGCTGATGGAAAAGGAGTAGGGACCCTCTGAGTCGGGGAACCCTGACCTCTCTGTATGTCCTGGGAAGTCTAACCTCGGCTATCAGACTCTCTCTCTACTGGCTCTACAGCCGAAGGCTCTAAAGTCTCCTTACGTGGCCGTCCCCGACCACGTCTCAGTACAGGAATATGAGCATCTTGCGTCATACCTGTTAAATTATTAACGAGTATTAAAACCCAAAACCAAGAGGCTAACCTTAATTTACCAAGTTGCTGCCTGGAGATGTCCTGTCGTTGCCAAGTCCCAAATTGCCGTCGCATCGCAACCACGGCTTTAAAAATCCGTATTGTACTCGGATGAATAACATCATACCTGAGCTCCGACACCTACCAATACAGTGTCAGATTTAAATTCCGAGAAATCCACGAATCGATGGTATCCCGCATCCTGGGCTTGATACCAAAAATACCAAAAATAAATTGGTACCAGATAAACACCGTAAATCCCGTAAAACACGTAGCCATCGGAACCTACGCTCTGATACCAAAAATAAATTGGTATCAGATAGACACCGAAAATCCAAAAGCACTCAAGGTATCCGACAACCTGAGCTCTGATACCAAAAATAAATTGTCACGCCCCAAGACCCAGGAGCCGATGATCCAATAGAAAATCGGACAACACCTCCCCTGTCCGACGGACAATTTACACATACACACAGATAATACAACACAACCACGCAGTTTAAAGGGCCTCTGCCCTCAGATATATGCAAAAATAACAGTTATATGATTATAACTATCGAAAAACCAAATCCGAACTCACCTGAGCTGCCAGGGGGCAGGATCAAAACCAAAATCGAACGAAGTCCAACATAGGACTCAAAAGTACAATACCATCCAATAAAACGTGCATACATGGTTAAAACATCACAACGGAAGCATAGGAATACTACAGGGTCCATAACAAAACAACGAAAAACCAAAAAGAGCTCCTCTGGAGCTGGGGACTGGCGGCTCGGGATCTCCTCGCAGACATCAACCTGAAATAAACATATATGGCAACGGGGTGAGTCCATAGCTCAGCGAATACCCAACAGATATGCATAGAAGGTTATACCAACACTAAGAGTTCAGCTAATACAGACTCATATCAACAGTAGGGAAAGACTAGTACTGAACATACTGAGGTAGATACATACCTGAATCCATCTAACCTGGAAAGAGGGTAAGAAATACCAAAGGAAAACAATAGGCATATAAGCACAGATAACAAGTCTCCAGTATATGCGATGTCAAACAAGTGCAGCAAATAAGTGCAGCATACAATGCACAATGCAAAATATGCACATGGTGCAATGGCATGTGTCTCCCCTGACACCAGACAGATCATCGTACACCTGTCATAGGGACGGCTGAACGGGTAGGTCTCTGACAACTGTACACCCTGCTATCACTGCTCCTGAGTGACCGAGTGGACAGGATGCTGGCGAGGGACCACCCCTCTACCCCAAGCAATGGGGGAGCTCCGCTCTCATCTCCTCGTGGCTCAGTACGAGAAGGGATCCCTGCTTGCTACCACGCCCGCGCTCACCCTCCTCATAGTGGCCGAACGGAGCAATACAGGGCAAATGCACACATCTACGGTATCCACTAACCCATGAGTGGCCATGTGTGCAAGTCATGTACCGGAAGACGATTAGGCTCAACCACAAGGGAGTCGCTGATCGCCGGCATGCAACAGTGCAAGGATGGTGTATGATAGATACACATACCTCCCTCCCAAGTCCTCCGTATACTAAGTCTCAGTCTAAAATCCTATAACAGGAAATACAGGTAACCTACAAGGTATACTGGCCTGAAACTACAGATCTCTCAAGGTCAAGTGCAAGAGTTACATCCCGATATCTAAGCATAGATACAGATATGACAATACCTGAGACCGAAGGGAACCAACAACATGATTACTCAGGGATAAACAATAAGTATCCAGAACTGGCATAATAAACAGGGATAAACAACAATATCCAGAACAGACATAATAACCAGGGATAGCGTAGAATCTTACTGCTATCTATAACATTCTATGCATAACAAAATGACAATATCAAGATAGATAAGTCAAAGGGTACCCGCCTCCAAATAGGTGAAGTCTGTATCAACGAGACAGAACCACCCGCCAATAATAAGCCAAATCAAGCCCCTGTATCAACGATTTACTTAATTAGCTATTAACAACAATAACGTCTAGCTAATTAATCCCTAATTCATTTTAGGTTTAACCAAATCCATTTAATTTCCTTTAATTAAATAGAAGGTTCCTAATTACCCCATGTAATTAAGATCAAGTTCCTAATTAATTAGGATCATTCTAATTATCCTTGTGTCATCTAATTAACTATAATTAGCTGATTGACCTTTAATTATCCCAATTTCCCTAGGTTGGATCCTCTTTCGATTGCGGAATCCGAATTTATCTGGTTTAGATTTATTAGGTTTAATCCCGAATTAAACCTATGTAAATATCATGATCAGAAATCCCAATCAATTACCTTATCCAATTAACATTTCCACTACAATTCGTGGTATTGAAGAACCACTATGAACATAGCAACCACCCACACTGTTATTCTAGCTCACAGGCAACCAAATCATAGAAACATATTACCTATGCAACATAACTCATGGTATTCCCTGGAAATCCACTCAAATCAATTGCTCATGCTAGAACTCCCCAGATTTCCAGAACCTTGAACCTGCCCAGAGGCATCCAACATCATTCACGCACAAAATATTTAATGACAAACCACCAAATTCTTACCTCAATTGGATCGTTGACTGGAAATCCAAATCAGAGCAGCTAGTTCCAGCAACTGAGGAAGACACTAGCCCAATTAAGCTACAATGAAACCAAATACCCAACATTAACTTAGTAGTCCTCACCTGTGCCCGACAGGTCTCCATAGCAGCCAACTCCCTTCGATAGGAGCTAACATCGCCAGAGAACTCCACGCGAGACTGGGATCGGAAGCTGGTCTTGGTAATCAAGCTCCGACGATGCTGTAAGACCCAAGAGTTGGCCGGAATGAACGCTGGCTAGGGCAACCCGCACTCACACGTGGAGAAGGGAAAAGGAGTGGTCGTCGGGTAGCTTCGGCTGCGAGCTATAGCTCGTCGACTCCGGGGGGTCCCTCAGTTGAGGCCCGATTGGAGAGGAAGGGATGGGGAGGAGTCGGCGGCAGTTGTAGCCGCAAAGGGCACGCAAGGTGAAGGGGAGAAAAGAAGAAATGGGTGTTGGTTGTTGGGTTCGGCTAGGGCAGCGAGCGTAGGAGAAACTAGGCAGCTTTATTGTGGGCGCATATGCATTTTAGTCCCTGCCAAGTTTGGGCCTTTTGCAATCTCATCCTTAGGGTTAAAATTTCTTGCACAATAGCCCTTGTAACAATTAGTTCTATTACATTTTGGTCCCTAAGTTTGTGTCTAAGGACTCGGAAACCCCGGAACCTATCTGGTAATCCTCCAAAAATTACCGGGAGCTAGTCGAAAGTGTCGGATTTAACAGTATCAAAATAATATTGATGATTATTCTGAAGATTCTGGTGAGAATAATAGTCAATCTTTAGTTAATTTTACTGATTTGGAATATAATACTACAAATTTAATAAATACCCCTGAAAATTACTCTACGTATTTTGAAGATAATAACACAACTCTTAATAATTTTGAATTCAACCCTGAAGATGAAGAAGAATGTGATTTTAAAGATAAAGAGGAATTTAGTAGAATTAATGTTATGTTCAATAGGGCTTACAAGAAATCAAATAAAATAGAAGTGTTAAACAAAATTGAAAACTTAAATTCAAAAGAAATAATAGATGAATAAGAAATTGTTGAATTAATGAAATAATGCAACTAGACACAAAATGCTTAACAACTTTAATAAGTTAATTTTAAACCTTCAAATAATTCTTAATTAATTAAATCATAATAACTTAAATCTTGATTAATTCTTAAATCTTAATTAATCATTAAATAAATCTTAAAAACTTTAATTAATACTGAATAATCTTAACCGTAATTAATTTTAACCTTAGTTAATTCTAAAAAATTTTAACCTTAATTAATTTCTACTTTAATTCATTCTTAATAACATAAAGAATAATTAATCCTTAATTAATCTCAACATTATCTAAATCATAATAATTTAAACATTAATTAATTCTTAATTAATTTTTTTTAACTCTAATTAATCTTTAATAATTTAACTCTAAATCTTAACAATTTTAACTCTCATTAATTCGTAACAATTTTAACTCTAATTAACTTGTAACAATTTTAACATTAATTAATTCTTAATAATTTTAACATTAATTAATCCTTAATAATTTAAAAGATAATTAATTTCAAACTTAATTAATTATTACAACCTCATTAATTCTTAGTTCAATTACCAAATTTTAATTAATTAATAGTTCAATTTCAATTCAATCCTTAATTTAACAAAATCAATGAACTAAAATTCAATGAATTACCTTCAATTATGAAACTAAATAAAATCCTACTCAATTGAAACAATCATCTAAATAACAACAAATATGTCAATGTGGGTTGACATATTCGCGGGTTCACACGGTCAGTATCAAATCGAGAATTTGATACATTATTAGAAACCTAATAAAATGTTTTGACTTGATTAACTCATGCATAAATGTCATGTACATGCATCTGCTTATTTTTCCTTAAATATTTGTCATGTCATTCATGATTATTTTTCAGCATTATTTAGAACGGTTAGTTAGGAAAAAGATTGGTTGATACTTGCCTAACCTAGTACCAAGGTGGGGCGAGATGATAATACGTTAGGGAAACTTAGCCTAGCTATGTGGAACTAGCCGAAGCTACCTCGCTACATCCTTGACTAGTTAGACCAGAGTGTTTCAAAAAGTAAAATAAAAGTATTATTTCTTTAAAAGGCTTTGTCTAAGGAAAGGGTTGATGAGCAAATAAGGTTACTGCCAAAGAAGGCCTCTATGCCTCGCCAAGACCTGGAAGCCGATTATTGAAATCTACTTTTAATTTACAAATTGATTAAACTCGAATCTAACTCAAGCTCAAGAAATCTATAAATTAAATTGAGAAAAATTATTCAAGCATCTCATAAACACCCATAAGACAACCATGCTTGCTTGTATTACAACACTTAGAATGGGTGAGATGTTAAGGACTAGTCAGTACCCTCTACTCCCATAGAATTGTGAAATGGGCGTAAGCCTAGTCTGTGACATATTCAGATTTTGGATAGTCCAACACATGTGCTAATGGGAGATGCTGATAAGTTGGAATCTCGTACAAAAGTATGCTTGTTTGTAGGCTATCCTAAATGAACGAAAAGTGGTTTGTTTTATAGTCCTAAAGATCAGAAGGTCATCATTAGCACAAATGCCCGATTTTTAGAAGAGGACTATGTAATGAACCACAAGCCCATGAGTAAGATTGTTCTAGAGGAAATGAGAGGAGAAGTTCTTACTTCAGTACCAACAGTATAGGAGGATATACCACATGTGATTGCACCATGTGTCACACATGATACACTGGTAGTACCTCGATGTAGTGGGAGGGTTGTTAGACAACCTGACAGAATCATGTTCTTAAGAGAGCCTTCGAACTTGGTCCCTAGTAAACATGAACCTGATCCTTGGACCTATGATGAAGAACTCCAAGATAAAGATGCGGTATCTCGGCAAAAGGCAATGAAATCTGAGACAGAATCTACGGATTCTAATCATGTTTGGGAGCTAGTAGATCTACTCGATGGTGTAAAAGCCATTGGATGTAAGTGGATCTACAAAAGAAGGAGTGGATCAGACGGAAAGGTGGAAACCATTAAAGCGAGGCTTATTGCGAAGAGGTATACTCAGAAAGAGGGGATCGATTATGACAATTTAATTCATTAATATCTAACTCTATGAGTAGTACCACTCAACCTTATCATCATGTAGGACCAAGTCCACCTGTACGATTTCCATGATGAACATTATGAGCTCCTCAAGGGGACATCATCAACCTGACGCATCAGGACACAGTTTCCTTCTAGAATCAATGACACACCATGTAAATAATATTATTTCCCAATTTACCGGGCCTATCGATTTAACCAATAAATATCACCCATGGGTAAATCAAAGAAATAGATATTAAAAACATGTGTCCATTATTATTTCCGGATTAAGAGCATGTATACCATAATATCTGAGGTCTAATTCAATTATATAGTCAGTATAAATTGAATCATCCTATATCGATCCTGCTCAATACACACAAAGTGTACTAGTCTAATTCTATGGTCAAGATAAACCAATACCAAATTATACTACAACCATGCCAATGGCTTGTCCAAAACCATCTAGGTTGTGAGCCTCTACTTATACTCTACAAAGGACTGATAACATGATGTTTTGTGTGACACCACACACAATGTTATCTACAATGTAATGTATTAAACAATATGCACTCAAATAATAAATATAAAATGCAAACAATGATCTAGTGATTCTCATTCCCAAATGTAGATGTTCATACAAAAGCTAGGCTTTAAGTATACATCCTAACAATCTCCCACTTATACTAAATGACTATGCTGCCATCAAACTGCCATACATCTGACTCCCATACCATCCACATGCCTATCAAAATCTCTCGCTGGAAGGGCCTTAGTGAAAGGATCTGCCAGGTTATCCTCTAATGCAATCTTGGCGACAACAACTTCTCCTCACTTTACAATCTCTCGTATCAGGTGGTACATGCGCTGTATGTGTTTACTTGCCTTATGGGCTCATGGTTCCTTTGAGTTTGTAACTGCACCACTGTTATCAGAATAAATTATGATAGCTCTGGGCAAACCAGAAATCACATCCAAGTCCATCAAGAAGTTCCTAAGCCATACAGCTTCTTTGGCCGCCTTAGAGACTGCCACATACTCAGCTTCCATGGTAGAGTCCGCCATGCATTTCTGCTTGACACTCCTCCATACTATGGCCCCACCTCCTAAAATAAACAGATACCCCGAGGTAGACTTACTTTTATCCCTATCTGATTGGATGTCTGAATCCATTTAACCCACAGGGAGTAATTGATCAGTCTGGCAAACTAGCATATAATCCCAAGTCCTTCTTAGGTACATCAATATATGCTTTACTGCAGTCCAATGTCCCAGACTTGGATTACACTAATATCTGCTAACCATGCCCATGGCAAAGCAGATATTCGGTCTTATACATAGTATAACATACATGAGGCTTCCTACAGCCGAAGCATAAGGAACCACCTTCATCTCCGCTATCTTCTTTGATGTTTTAGGAACATCTCCTTAGATAGAGGAACTCCATGTCAAAAAGGTAGAAAACCGTTCTTGGAGTTTTGCATGCTAAAACGAGCTAGGACAGTGTCTATGTATGAAGCTTAGATAAGCACAACATCCTTTTCTTGCGATCCCTTATAACTTTGATCCCAAGGATGTGTCCCGCTTCTCTCAAGTCCTTCATATCAAACTGTTTGGACAACCATACCCTTACATTTGATAATACATTGATATTTTTGCCAATGAGCATAATATCATCAACGTATAGTACAAGAAATACCACTACGTTTCTGTCACACCTCTTGTATACACAAGACTCATCGGGACTCTGAATAAATCCATAAGACTGGATTACCTCATCAAAGAGGATGTTCCAAGATCTCGAAGCTTGCTTCAATCTATAAATGGATCGATTAATCTTACACACAAGATGCTCTTTTCCCTTTGCAAGGAATCCCTCTGGATGCTTCATATAGATGTTTTCATCAAGACTTCCATTAAGGAAAGCTGTCTTTGCATCCATTGGTTAAACCTCATAATCCAAATGAGCAGCAATAGACAAGAGAATCCGGATCGACATAAGCATGAATATCGATCGTGAAATCTTTCGTAAATATTTCGTAAGACTTCTGGACTCAGAGCGTTAGTGCAGCGGAAACAAAAAAGTAAAACAAAAGAAAACAAAACAGGGGACACAGCAGGTTTATTTACTTGGTTCCCAACCCCCCAGGGTCAGTACGTCCAAGGCCTATGTACTCGGCGTTGAGTCCACTAATAGTCTCCTTTCCGGAATTTCCGGAGGCGGAGAATCCCGTCTTACAGTGTAGAAGTTACAAAGACAAGTATTGAAAAATAAGTACAGTAACTTTAAAAGCAAACCGAACACAGAAAGTGAAGCTCGGCCGATCTGGACCTCCGAAGTGCCGCGCACTTCCTCCTGGAGCCTCCCGGTCATAGAACCACGTCTTTAGCGCGTTGTCGTCGGTCGGAATGAATAGAATCGTAGTAAAGAAGTGTCTTGGAAGCAGAGGGGTCGAAGCCCCTTTTATAGCCCTCCTGGGGGCGTCCTGGTCGACGGGGGCGCCCCGGAAGACTCGGTCAACTCTTATCCTTGCGCCTACCTCGCCGTAGGTGATAAGAACTTTGACCAGGGCGCCCCGGATGACTCGGGCGCCCCCTTGAGGGCTTATCCTGTGTTCTGGCTTCGAAACAGCAAAACAACTACTAATTAGGGCGCCCCGGACGCTCCGGGCGCCCCGGTTGACACCTGTTCTGCAAACACACGTTTGCTGCATGTATTAGTACTGCCTGGGGGCGCCCCGGACGCTCCGGGCGCCCCGGTTGACACCTGTTTTGACTGCATCACGAAACTGCATGTTTAGTACTACCTGGGGGCGCCCCCAACAGCCTTTTTCAGTAACTTGCTTTGTCTCCGGTTCTTGGTACCTACAAGAGACACAAATACAAAGCACATATACATACAATGTAGGCTTAAGGACTTGGTTCGGACTTCGGATTGGCAAGCAATCCTAGGTCGAACCGACGCAAACTCCTACCCCCGAGAAAGCGCCTTTCACCTACTCCTTTCAGGAGATGGTTGCCGCCCGGTCCTTCGAGTGGACTTTTGCCTAGCCGCCCTTCGCTAGGTCTTGGATACCAAGCATCCCTTCGCTTGGTGCCTAGCAGCCCTTCGCTAGGTCTTGTTTCCCTGACAGCCCTTCGTCAGGTGCCTAGCAGCCCTTTGCTAGGACTTGTTCCCCTGACAGCCCTTCGTCAGGTGCCTAGCAGCCCTTCGCTAGGACTTATTTTCCTGACAACCCTTCGTCAAGTGCCTAGCAGCCCTTTGCTAGGTCTTTTCTTTCTGGCAGCCCTTCGCCAGAGCCTAGCAGTCCTTTGCTAGGTCTTTTTCGTTCTGGCAGCCCTTCGCCAGAGCCTAGCGGCCCTTCGCTAGGTCTTAGGGTTTCCATGCCTAGCTTAACTAGGACTTTTCTCAGGCTTAGGTTACTTCTCCTTTGCTCCCCTTTGTCTGTTCAACATATTACTGACTTAAGTACATTGTCAAACATTAAAACACATAAAGGAGAACATCATTGATGCAACTTGCACCAACAATCTCCCCCTTTTTGATGTTTGACAATAACTTAAGTTAGATTGGTTTAAGGGGCTAAATTGCTATCCTTGGGATAGAATAAAAGGTATAGGTTTTGGGAGAGTAAAAAATATTCTAATTGAAAAAATTCTAACTTAAGCACTCTCTCCCCCTTTGTCATGCATCAAAAAAACTTGCATCAACAATAAAAAACTTTGAATTTTTGTTTTGAAAATACTTAGTGCAATTTTGTTTTTAAAAAATTGCATAAATTTGAAAAATGCTCTAGGTTTAAAATATAAGTACTTTGAAAAGATGATTTGTAAGGAGTGCAAGTACTTTTAAAAGATTATTTAAATACCTTTTTGAAAAAATATAAGTATATTTTTTGAGAAATTAAGTACTTAACAATACATTTGAAAATATTTTTTTTTCAAAATTAAGAATATTGGTTTTGAAAGACATAAGTACCTTTTTTTTTTTTGAAAATATTTTACTTGATTGAGTTTCTTTTCCAGTCTGACACCATCCTAGGAAACCTTGTTGACCACAAGGGCATTTCCTAAGTGTCCTGGAAAGTTTTCAAACAAGTAAATATTATGATAATATTTCACAAAGTATGTGCTGAAAAACTGTGTGATTTTTGAAGATCTAATATTTTACTTAACTTGGTCTATTTTCCAGTCTGACACTATCCTATGAAACCTTGTTGACCACAAGGACATTTCCTAAGTGTCCTGGGAATTTTCCAACCTAAGTAACTATTATTTCAAAATCATTTCATAAGTCACACAAATTTTAACAAGTGGTATTTTGAAAAACATAGATTTTTAGTATTTTAAAAGCATGTAATTGAATAATTCTTTTAATTTGACCTCCCCCTAAACTTGACTCAGTCCTGGGAAGCTTGTTGACCACAAGTACTCTTCCTTTGAGTCTTAAGGTTTGATTCAAATCAAAGGAATTCTCTAATAATAAAAAATAGTTTAAGACTTGAAAAAAATTTGACTCAGACTCCCCCTAAATCTGACACATCCTAGGAGTCCTTTTTAGATTATGAAGTGGACCTTCCTCTGTGTATTTAGGGTTTATCAGAATCAAAAGAACAGGTAAACATTTGATTTTTGCAATAGGTAAAATCTTTTTCGAAAAGCCACAAGTGATAACGATTAAAGCATGATTTTCGAAAAGATATTTTCAAATAATAGTAATGTTTTTAAAGTGCAGTTTGAAAAATATGAAAAGCACACCCCCTGCATCAATGCCGTTTGACTCTATCTAAGTGCCCTAAGGAACTTTAGTGTTGTCCTAAGAGGCTTGTGTCTAATTGCGTGAGTCAATCAATTTTTGAAAACAATATACCTTTTTTGAAAAATGTGTAATATATATAATCAATCAGACAAGCATGAATTCCATAAAAACATTATTATGTTAAACCTCTATTTTGAAAAATATATTTTTAGGAAAATATTCTAACAATTTTGAAAAACAATTTTGAAAAATATTTTTCAATGCATTAGTCCTTAACATCTCACCCATTTTAGATATATCAAAACAACAAGCATGATTGCCTTATAGGTGTATTGTGAGATGCTTGAATCATTTTCCATAAATTATTAAATCTAAGATTTAATTGAAATTTATGTTAGATTCGAATTTGACAAAAGATAATTTGAATTTGAATTTCAGAAATTGGCTTCCAGGTCTTGGCGAGGCACTAGGCCTTCTTTGGCCGTAGCCTTATGGGATCATCCACCCTTTCCTTGACAAAGCCTTTTAATGAAATTTCATTTTCAAATTGAATTAGGTCATTTTCTGGTCTAACTAGCTTGGGTCTTGGATCGGTAGCTTCGGCTGGTTTCACCAGTCTAAAGAGACCAAGTAGACTTGATCTTATTAGAGTTGGTTTCCCCAACGTACTATCATCTCACCTCCTCCCAATACTATGTTGCCAAATTTCAATTATCTTTCTCTTATGACCTTTCTAAATTATGCATAAAATTTAAATATGAATGACATGTCATATATTTTAAGGAAAATAGCAAATGCATGGCATGGCAATTATGCATGAGTCAAACAAGTCAAGGCATTTTATTTTTGTTTATAAAAATGTATCAAATTCTCGATTTGATACATATCGTGTGAACCTGCGAATATGTCAACCCACTTTGACATATTTGATTTTATTGAATTAATTGTTGCGGTTTGGGTAAGGTTTTAGTTTGATTCAGGTTTAAGTGATTTAAGATCTTGATTGGATTTAGTTGAATTAAAATTGAGTTGATTTGAATTAACTGATTTAAAGTGAATTTAATTGAATTAATTTGAATTAAAGTGAATTGAATTAATTTGAATTAAGGCGAATTAATTGAATTAAGATGAATTAATTGAATTAATTTGAATTAAGGTGAATTAATTTGAATTAAGGTGAATTAATTTGAATTAAGGTGAATTAATTGAATTACTTTGAATTTAATTGAATTTAATTGAATTATATGAATTAATTCGAATTTAATTGAATTATATGAATTAATTCGAATTTAATTGAATTATATGAATTAATTTGAATTTAATTGAGCTTAATTGAATTATTTAAGATTTAATTAATTAATTTGAATTTTTTAGGAATTAATTAATTTGAATTTGAATTATTAAGAATTAATTAATTTGAATTCGAATTATTAAGAATTAATTAATTTGAATAAGAATTAATTAATTCGAATTAGAATTATTAAGATTTGATTTGAATTTAATTAATATTTAATTAAGATTTAATTAATTTGAATTTAAATAATTAAGATTTAATTAATTCGAATTTAATTTGAATTTAAATAATTAAGATTTAATTAATTCGAATTTAATTTGAATTAATTTGATTTAATTTGAATTTAATTAGGATTTAATTTGAATTAAATTGGATTTAATTTTAATTAATTTGAATTTGGATTTAATTTGAATTAATTTGGATTTAATTTGAATTTAGATTTAATTTGAATTAATTTGGATTAATTTGGATTTAGATTTAATTTGAATTAATTTGGATTAATTTGGATTTAATTTGAATTAATTTGGATTAATTTGGATTTAATTTGAATTAATTTGAGATTTAATTCGAATTAATTTGGATTTAATGATTAATTAATAATTGTGGGTTTAAGTTCATCATTTTCATTATTTCAAAAATTTCTTCTTCTTTTTTGTCTTTCTTTTCAAGTTTCTCTAATAATTTTGATTTATTTGAATTTTTGTAATTTTTATTGATTATGGCCTTTATCTTAGAAAATTCTATTTCCTCCTCAAGATTAAGTTTTTCAATATCCTCACAGTAGGTGGAGTAAATTGGACCACTAGTTAGAGTTTTATAATAATATTCAATATTATCTATGATTAAGTTATTATCTAGGAGAATTTTATATTCAAAATTATCCTTAGAATTATCCTCAAATATATTTTCAATATTTTTAATATTTATCTCTAGATTATCTTTAAGAATTTTAGAATTAATTTCTGAGTTAATCTTGAGATTTTCAGAATTAATTTCGGATTTATCCTTAGGATATTCGAATTTGAATTTGGATTTATCCTTAGGATTTTCAATTTCGAGTTCGGGATTGATTTCAGATTTAGATCCAGAATTAGTTGCATCATTATCTGTAGAATTATAAGAGTTTATTTTAGATTTAATATCAGAATTAATTTTAGCAATTATTGAATTGGTATTAATGATTAAATAATTTATTTCTGACATTTTAGCCATATTCACATTATGTAACTTATTATTTAAAATATCTAATTGACTATGCAATAATTCTAACTTCTCAGGAAAATTATCTAAATTATTAAACGACATTGCAGGAATATGTAAAGTTTTTGGAACATACATTTTTCGTACCTTTGCCGGACATTTATTTTTGTAGTGTCCGAATTTTTCACACTTGAAGCATTGCACGTGATCCTTGTTTTTCCGGACTCCTGGCGCTGGTATCTCCTTTGCCGCCGGTGACGAACGATTCTTACGAGTAGGGCACTGATTTTTGTAGTGCCCTCTCTCCCTGCACGTGAAACAAATAATATGGAATTTAAAATTTGACATTAAAATAAATATACCTGATTCACCCCTGAGCTCCCCCTCAACTCCTGGCGTCGTTGCTCCGTCGGCGGTTAGTCCGGTGAAGAGCGGCTCGGCTCTGATACCAATTGTAGGACCGGTGCCGTCGATAGAGGGGGGGTGAATATCGATCGTGAAATCTTTCGTAAATATTTCGTAAGACTTCTGGACTCAGAGCGTTAGTGCAGCGGAAACATAAAAGTAAAACAAAAGAAAACAAAACAGGGGACACATCAGGTTTATTTACTTGGTTCCCAACCTCCCAGGGTCAGTACGTCCAAGGCCTATGTACTCGGCGTTGAGTCCACTAATAGTCTCCTTTCCGGAATTTCCGGAGGCGGAGAAACCCGTCTTACAGTGTAGAAGTTACAAAGACAAGTATTGAAAAATAAGTACAGTAACTTTAAAAGCAAACCGAACACAGAAAGTGAAGCTCGGCCGATCTGGACCTCCGAAGTGCCGCGCACTTCCTCCTGGAGCCTCCCGGTCGTAGAACCTCGTCTTTAGCGCGTTGTCGTCGGTCGGAATGAATAGAATCGTAGTAAAGAAGTGTCTTGGAAGCAGAGGGGTCGAAGCCCCTTTTATAGCCCTCCTGGGGGCGCCCTGGTCGACGGGGGCGCCCCGGAAGACTCGGTCAACTCTTATCCTTGCGCCTACCTCACCGTAGGTGATAAGAACTTTGACCAAGGCGCCCCGGATGACTCGGGCGCCCCCTTGAGGGCTTATCCTATGTTCTGGCTTCGAAACAGCAAAACAACTACTAATTAGGGCGCCCCGGACGCTCCGGGCGCCCCGGTTGACACCTGTTCTGCAAACACACGTTTGCTGCATGTATTAGTACTGCCTGGGGGCGCCCCGGACGCTCCGGGCGCCCCGGTTGACACCTATTTTGACTGCATCACGAAACTGCATGTTTAGTACTACCTGGGGGCGCCCCCAACAGCCTTTTTCAGTAACTTGCTTTGTCTCCGGTTCTTGGTACCTACAAGAGACACAAATACAAAGCACATATACATACAATGTAGGCTTAAGGACTTGGTTCGGACTTCGGATTGGCAAGCAATCCTAGGTCGAACCGACGCAAACTCCTACCCCCGAGAAAGCGCCTTTCACCTACTCCTTTCAGGAGATGGTTGCCGCCCGGTCCTTCGAGTGGACTTTTGCCTAGCCGCCCTTCGCTAGGTCTTGGATACCAAGCATCCCTTCGCTTGGTGCCTAGCAGCCCTTCGCTAGGTCTTGTTTCCCTGACAGCCCTTCGTCAGGTGCCTAGCAGCCCTTTGCTAGGACTTGTTCCCCTGACAGCCCTTCGTCAGGTGCCTAGCAGCCCTTCGCTAGGACTTATTTTCCTGACAACCCTTCGTCAGGTGCCTAGCAGCCCTTTGCTAGGTCTTTTCTTTCTGGCAGCCCTTCGCCAGAGCCTAGCGGTCCTTTGCTAGGTCTTTTTCGTTCTGGCAGCCCTTCGCCAGAGCCTAGCGGCCCTTCGCTAGGTCTTAGGGTTTCCATGCCTAGCTTAACTAGGACTTTTCTCAGGCTTAGGTTACTTCTCCTTTGCTCCCCTTTGTCTGTTCAACATATTACTGACTTAAGTACATTGTCAAACATTAAAACACATAAAGGAGAACATCATTGATGCAACTTGCATGCTTGTTTTTAGGCTATCCTAAATGAACGAAAAGTGGTTTGTTTTATAGTCCTAAAGATCAGAAGGTCATCATTAGCACAAATGCCCGATTTTTAGAAGAGGACTATGTAATGAACCACAAGCCCATGAGTAAGATTGTTCTAGAGGAAATGAGAGGAGAAGTTCTTACTTCAGTACCAACAGTATAGGAGGATATACCACATGTGACTGCACCATGTGTCACACATGATACACTGGTAGTACCTCGATGTAGTGGGAGGGTTGTTAGACAACCTGACAGAATCATGTTCTTAAGAGAGCCTTCGAACTTGGTCCCTAGTAAACATGAACCTGATCCTTGGACCTATGATGAAGAACTCCAAGATAAAGATGCGGTATCTCGGCAAAAGGCAATGAAATCTGAGACAGAATCTACGGATTCTAATGATGTTTGGGAGCTAGTAGATCTACTCGATGGTGTAAAAGCCATTGGATGTAAGTGGATCTACAAAAGAAGGAGTGGATCAGACGGAAAGGTGGAAACCATTAAAGCGAGGCTTATTGCGAAGAGGTATACTCAGAAAGAGGGGATCGATTATGACAATTTAATTCATTAATATCTAACTCTATGAGTAGTACCACTCAACCTTATCATCATGTAGGACCAAGTCCACCTGTACGATTTCCATGATGAACTTTATGAGCTCCTCAAGGGGACATCATCAACCTGACGCATCAGGACACAGTTTCCTTCTAGAATCAATGACACACCATGTAAATAATATTATTTCCCAATTTACCGGGCCTATCGATTTAACCAATAAATATCACCCATGGGTAAATCAAAGAAATAGATATTAAAAACATGTGTCCATTATTATTTCCGGATTAAGAGCATGTATACCATAATATCTGAGGTCTAATTCAATTATATAGTCAGTATAAATTGAATTATCTCTATATCGATCCTGCTCAATACACACAAAGTGTACTAGTCTAATTCTATGGTCAAGATAAACCAATACCAAATTATACTACAACCATGCCAATGGCTTGTCCAAAACCATCTAGGTTGTGAGCCTCTACTTATACTCTACAAAGGACTGATAACATGATGTTTTGTGTGACACCACACACAATGTTATCTACAATGTAATGTATTAAACAATATGCACTCAAATAATAAATATAAAAATGCAAACAATGATCTAGTGATTCTCATTCCCAAATGTAGATGTTCATACAAAAGCTAGGCTTTAAGTATACATCCTAACAATCTCCCACTTATACTAAATGACTATGCTGCCATCAAACTGCCATACATCTGACTCCCATACCATCCACATGCCTATCAAAATCTCTCGCTGGAAGGGCCTTAGTGAAAGGATCTGCCAGGTTATCCTCTAATGCAATCTTGGCGACAACAACTTCTTCTCACTTTACAATCTCTCGTATCAGGTGGTACATGCGCTGTATGTGTTTACTTGCCTTATGGGCTCGTGGTTCCTTTGAGTTTGTAACTGCACCACTGTTATCAGAATAAATTATGATAGCTCTGGGCAAACCAGAAATCACATCCAAGTCCATCAAGAAGTTCCTAAGCCATACAGCTTCTTTGGCCGCCTTAGAGACTGCCACATACTCAGCTTCCATGGTAGAGTCCGCCATGCATTTCTGCTTGACACTCCTCCATACTATGGCCCCACCTCCTAAAGTAAACAGATACCCCGAGGTAGACTTACTTTTATCCCTATCTGATTGGATGTCTGAATCCATTTAACCCACAGGGAGTAATTGATCAGTCTGGCAAACTAGCATATAATCCCAAGTCCTTCTCAGGTACATCAATATATGCTTTACTGCAGTCCAATGTCCCAGACTTGGATTACACTAATATCTGCTAACCATGCCCATGGCAAAGCAGATATTCGGTCTTATACATAGTATAACATACATGAGGCTTCCTACAGCCGAAGCATAAGGAACCACCTTCATCTCCGCTATCTTCTTTGATGTTTTAGGAACATCTCCTTAGATAGAGGAACTCCATGCCAAAAAGGTAGAAAACTGTTCTTGGAGTTTTGCATGCTAAAACGAGCTAGGACAGTGTCTATGTATGAAGCTTAGATAAGCACAACATCCTTTTCTTGCGATCCCTTATAACTTTGATCCCAAGGATGTGTCCCGCTTCTCTCAAGTCCTTCTATCAAACTGTTTGGACAACCATACCCTTACATTTGATAATACATTGATATTTTTGCCAATGAGCATAATATCATCAACGTATAGTACAAGAAATACCACTACGTTTCTGTCACACCTCTTGTATACACAAGACTCATCGGGACTCTGAATAAATCCATAAGACTGGATTACCTCATCAAAGAGGATGTTCCAAGATCTCGAAGCTTGCTTCAATCTATAAATGGATCGATTAATCTTACACACAAGATGCTCTTTTCCCTTTGCAAGGAATCCCTCTAGATGCTTCATATAGATGTTTTCATCAAGACTTCCATTAAGGAAAGCTGTCTTTGCATCCATTGGTTAAACCTCATAATCCAAATGAGCAGCAATAGACAAGAGAATCCGGATCGACATAAGCATGACTACTGGCGAAAAAGTCTCCTCATAATCGATACCCTCTTTCAGAGTATACCCTTTCGCAACAAGCCTTGCTTTAAAGGTCTCTATCTTCCCGCCTGATCCTCTTTTTCTCTTGTAGATCCACATGCATCCAATGGCTTTTACACCATTGAGTGGTTCTACTAGCTCCCACCTGATTAGAATCCATAGATTCTATCTCAGAATTCATCACCCTTTGCCAAGATACCGTATCTTTATCTTGGAGTTGTAGGGTATGGCTCGGCGGTTTCCATGACAACCAAGTGGTCGTATCTGTGAGACCACTCTATGGCTACGGATTAAAAATTTTATCCGAATAGAGACCCGTCCCTCTAACGACCGACTCATCGTCGTGTTAATTAATCCAAGTCACAACTTAGCCGAAATAGATGTTAGGGTCTTGTAACTTTTCAGATTAATTAACCACGGAAAAGACAACGGTTTGGATGGCCGATTTTTGTGATTATCTTCGGGGTCTAGTTAATTAATTATTATCTATGATCGAAAATCAAAATAACTAATTAACATGCATGAAATGATGAGACAAAACATAATGACACAAATAAAACATGCGATAAGAAAAATAGAGCTCGGGAGAGTTATACCTCGCTGTTTACCTCGCAGTCTTCTACATTATGACCCTCCCCTCCTGGACGTCATGTGGGCGATGATCTTCCATGTCGCGAAGTCACCAAGGCCCTTGAATTGATCACCTTTCTTCTTCCTCTCACTTGCGCCAACTAACCCTAACCCTAGGGATTACCGCCGCCCACCCTTGCTTCTCCTCCGCCTTGCGCCGCCGGCCATGGACCTTGCCAAAGATCATCGACCGCAAGGCAGCTCTAGGAACGAGCCAAAGAAGAAGAAGAACCAGATGAAGATGAGGATGTAACCCTCTTCTCCTTCCCTAAACCTGCTGTCCCTCCTCCACCGTCGGCGCTGCAAGAACAAAGGTCCTTGCAGCCAGTTGAGCTCCGACCTCTTCCTGGGTGATCACGGTGAATAGGAGAAGAGTAGAAGAAGAGAACCAAAAGGAGAAAGCACTCCTTCAACCTCTTCCAATGTCTTCTTCTTCTTCTTCACCGCCGCCGACCACCCTTGCCGAGAGCCTCCTTCACGCCTCCGACTCCCTTGCGATCCTTGCTGCTGTGGGTTCCTCATGAAGGGATCGAGCCCTCCATATCACTAGCCACCACATGGATCGGAAGAGGAGAACCAAAGGGGAAGAAGAAGAAGCTTCTTCTCCCCTCTTGTGCGTGACCTAGGAGAGAGAGAGAGAGAGGAGGGTGTTGGGTTCTCCCGGCACAAAACAATAAAAACGCAGCGGAAACAAAAACTCACGAGCGATCCATGCGAAAGAAAACTCGTACAAAGCTATCTATCTAATAGTTTTATCTACTGTTTATACCTTTGAAGTGTGCCCTTCGGTTATCCCGCTCGTCCAAGATGTGCCAGATCTCTTGCACGTTCAAACGTTCGTGCCTCTATTCGTATCCACACGGACACAATCTCTCAACTTCGGGAGAACTACCTTAGTTGTGCTAGCAACTTGAGGTAGCTCGAAAACACCAAGAACCTTACAGTAAGGTTTCGGCCAAGAGTGGAGGAGAGGAAGAAGAGAGGAAGGGAAGAAGGAAGCACACTTAGTTATCATTCAAAATGATTTGACCCCTTTTATATTCATCCAATGAATACCAAGAGTCATTTGACTCTTTGACTTCCCTTCATTAAAACCAATAAAGAGCACATCTTTCCATGTGACTCTTCACCTTCTCTTCATCTAACGAAGAGAGATTTTTCTCTTTCCTGCATGCAACTCCGACCGGGTGCCGACCCAGTCTGCCGAGTGCCGACCCAGTCTACCGAGCTCCGACTCAGTCTGCCGAGTGTCGAGCCCCCGACCTGCGCTCTCGAGTTCCCAACTCGAGCTCAGATCTCCCGAGTTCCCAACTCGGGCTCGGACTCCCCGAGTTCTCCAACTTGGGCTCGGACTCCCCGAGTTCCCCAACGCGGGCTTGGATTCCCCGAGTTCTACAACTTGGGCTCGGTCTCCTTGAGTTCTCCAACTCGGGCTCGCGAACTGCCCTCCCGAGTTCCCAACTCAGGTTCAGGTCTGTCAATCTGATTTCCCAAAGCATTGTGTCCATTGTGTGTGACCCAATAGGTTCTCGTGATGTTGGTAATGTGCTTAAATAGTTTAGACACATAAACAATGAGCGACATCTTGCAATGCATCATTGCTACGCAAGTAACAAGAAAAGTCGAGATCCGACTAAACCTCTTTTTTTTTTATGAAAAGAAGGATCTTATTCCAAGAAGTAAGAAAATAACCATATTAGAAGGGGGGCCAAACCTAACCTTCTAATATAGTTTTACAGATGAAGACCAAACTGATATTACAGTTATAAAATCAAATGAAAATGTTAGCTAGAGAAATTTTACAATTATATAATCGGCCAGCTCTTTTGGAAAAGCCTTTTATGATGAACAAACCTTCTAAACATTAGCAGGGACTTCTTTTCTAGGTAGACTTCTCCAACAAATACCGCTCAGAATTCAGAAAGAATGAAGTCCAGAAGAAAATTTTGAATAACCATCAATCAGCATATTCCGCAGCAAAATACGTTAGACTTTTATAATATTCTGTCAGCTCATCATTTTCCATCTAGCATATTGTACCATGTAATTTTGCAGTCATAAGTCCAAAGGAAGTCCATTCGATACCATTTCTGCCAAGTAACTAACAACATGATACCGCTCATAAATCAGTAATAAGGAAATCTAGAAGAATATTTTGGATAGCCATAGATCAACGTATTCCGCAGCAAAAATCAATACTGCTAACAATAAATCCAGAGATACACAAATTGAAGATTTCAGCAGAAATTTTGTCAGCCAACATAAATGACCACCTATATAAGATTCATATAACCTCTCAATATATCTTGCCTCTTCCACCTTAAGCATCATTCAAAAGCATCTGCTGCTTTCTTGTAAATCAGTATTAAGAAAACTTTTCACCACTCCACAAATTTGATAATCATTTTTGAATAGGGTCTCCCTGTCTGCTCTGACAAAATACTTCACAACAGCAGCAAATAATTTCAGATATAGACAAATACCAATCTTTCAACAGGGCTTTTCAAGATTTCAGATACGAAAGCAACAATATTGAAAAAAATCAGCTTCGGTTTTCAATGTAGTATCAAAATACCACGGCAATACCAACTTATCTGATCAAATTTTCAAACAATCAGCTTCAGTTTTCAAACCCCAGCAGTACAGCATAACTAATCAAAATCAGATAGAACTGCCCTGTAAGATAGAACAAAGAGATACCATACAGCCTAAGCAGATTCAAACCGACAATCAGTTTCATAGAAATCAGATAGAACATTCAGATAGAACAAACAGATCCAGTAGAAATAGAATTCAGATAAATCAAAGGGATACCATACAGCCTTAGCAGATATTCAGTCATAATCAAACCGATAATCAGTTTCATAGAAATCAGATAGTATCAGTACTCCCTTTCACCGTATCAGCATACTTGATAAAACTTTCAGAAAAATTGCCCAGTAAGCTGCTAATTTGCAATACATAACAGAACCAGCAGAACATTCTGACAAAATTAGACAAAATTCTAATGAAACATTCAGGCAAAACTGACCCAGGAGATCCAGAAGAATTAAATTCCGATATAACTACCATACTGACAACAAAATGCCTGACAAAAAATAAGTTTAAAAGCACAAACATATTTTCCAGATCAGCCTTTGATATAACGGAGCAGACATATTTTGATTGTAATTCAGAATTAGAACACACCAATGAAACTGATACAATCAGCCCTTGAGACTATCCTTTTTATGAGGAGGTTTGGAGGTCCATCTAATATATGGAAGCCGAATCCTGTCTAGTTTGCAAATGTCATAGAGCTCTTTGTCAATATCCTTACCATACATAACCCTTTCTTCATTATATTGAAACGCACTGTTTGCAAGAAAATCAGCAGCAGCATTTGCTTCTCTAAAAGTATGTGAGCAACGGATATTATGTGCAGTAATATATTGTCTAATCTTGAGCACTATATTCCTATATTCCCATCCAATAGAGGAAGCATTGATAATCTGTAAAGCGGACAATGAATCTGTTTCTAGCCAAATAGGGAGAAAATTGTTCTCAATGCATAATTCCAGGCCTTTACATAACCCATATAGCTCTGCCCGGATATTAGTCCCCTCCCCTATTGTACCCATTTTGGCTCTCATCACATGTCCAAATGAGTCTCTAATAATTGCACCATATGACGAGATACCTGGGTTACCCTTTGCACAACCATCAGTATTTAATTTATATGTGCCATGTATTGGTTTTTTCCATCTGACAATAGCAATAGTATTCACAATATAACATCGAACCTGCATTCCCAAATGTCGAGCAGCAGATTTGTAACCTTTCCAGTGAGAATCATTAATAATACCAGCTGCCACTCCATCTGAGATGTATCTAATGATATGTCCAATAATCTTTTGTGCCGACGTCTATGCACATCTGTGTTTAGCATCATTCCGCGCCATCCATATGAACCAAATAATTAGAAAAGGACAAGCTTCTCTCATATGCCCTTGCTTTATCCATTCCGTGCCAACCATCCATTTATCCAGTTGATTATGATTGTTAACATCAAATATCTGAGCAAAGTGTGACCACACCTCCCTTGCAATTTTACAATAAAAAAAAAGATGATCCCATGTCTCCTCATCTTCACACCAAATGCACTTTGAAGCTAAGCAAGTTCCTCTTTCTTTAATTACTTCATCTACTGGTAGCTTTCTTTGTGAAAATCGCCAAGCACAAATGGAGATTCTTGGAATCAAAATTTTACTCCAAATAGCTATCCATATCATGCTTGATTGCTGGACATTTCTGATGTTATGCCATGCAGATTTCAAGGAGAAATTACCATCTTTCGAGAGCTTCCAAATCAGCCTATCCTTATCTCCCCATTGTACTGATGTTTCCGACACTTCTAATGCCAGACTTTCTGGTATCACTTCCTATATTTTCTCCATATCCCAGCCTTGCTCATTTCTATATTCAAGAATCATTTGATTTGAAGAACTTATTACATCGCATACCTGATATAAAGCTCCACTGTCTAGCCAGTTTTCATACCAGAAATTTAACTTTCCATTGCCCACAATCCAACCCATGTTACGTTCTGCCACACTACGAATTTTAATCATTCGTTTCCAGACAGGAGATGAATTACTTTTTAGAGGAACAATTACAGGAGAGACTTGACCACAATACATTTTCATAAGGAAGTTAGCCCAAGGGGTGGTTTGTTCCCTGAATCTGTACCAAAGTTTTATCACCATTGCTGTGGCTACATCTGCTAATTTCCTTATGCCTAGACCCCCTTCCATTTTCAGCTTACATATAGCTTCCCAAGCAATCCAATGTTGTCTCTTTTTTTCATTTGTAGTACCCCAAAAAAATTTAGCAAAAATCATTTCTAACTGATGAAAATTACCAAAGGAGGAAGAATAACCTGTAGTAAATATAATGACATAGAGGCCAATACACTTTGAATTAATTGTAGTCGACCACCAAAAGATAGACTTGAAAAATTCCACCCAAGGAGCTTTTTCCTTACCTTCTCTAAAAGAGGCATATAGTATACTGATTTCTTGTGCCCCGAAAAAATAGGAACTCCTAGATAAGTGATAGGGCTAACTCCTTCTCCATAACCCGTTACAGCTGATATCATTTTCCTTCTGGACATAGAAATTCTTTTTGCAGGATTAAAATACACTTTTTCCAGCATTTACTAACTGTCCAGATTGTGTTTCATATTCATCGATGAAAGCATTAACCTTTTTGACACAGTTAATTGATCCATTCATGAAAATCATTATGTCATCTGCATAGGCTAAATGTGAAACCTTCATTCCATTCCCTGAGACATAGTCTAGCTTAGGATACTTTGCAAAGAGGTCATTTAAACCCCTAGATAAATATTCTGCTGCAATGATAAAAAGAAGGGGAGATATAGGATCCCCTTGTCTCAAACCTCTTTTTGCTTGAAAGAAACCTGATAGATGTCCATTAATACGAACAGAAAACCAAGGGTTTGTAATACATCTTCTAATAATATCTATGAAACCTTCTGAGAAGCCAAAAGCAGACATTATTTTGAGTAAAAAACTCCATAATACCCTATCAAAAGCTTTAGCCATGTCCAGCTTAAAAATTACATTACCTCACCTAACATGATAGTTCAGCTTGTGATTAAGTTCTTGTGCTAAAAGAATATTATCTGATATCAAACGTCCCTCTACAAAACCACTCTGCGTTGGAGATATAATCTTCCCCATAATACTACTTAACCTGGAGGCCAACAATTTAGAGATTATCTTGTATGAAACATTACATAAGCTTATGGGTCTGAAATCCTTCCAATTTTGTGCATTACTAGATTTGGGTAGAAGTACTATGGTGGTTGCAGACATTCCTGTTGGTAGAGAGCTTCCCTTAAAAAAATCCAGCACTGTCTGATATACATCTTCCTTTATAATATCCCAGCATACCACATAAAAAGCTGCAGAAAAACCGTCGGGACCGGCTGCACTGTCTTGACACATATCCCATATCACCTTTTTTATTTCTTGAATAGTAGGTGTTGCAATCAAATTCTTATTCTCTGTTGGATTTACTAGCATAGGAATCTGATCCAAATTTAGAGAACTACAATCATAACTTTCCCCAGATAACAAATCTTCAAAAAAATTTACTCCAGAGGACCTAATGAGTTTCGGATCTTCAATGCACATCCCATCATCCCATATTCTAAAAATTCTATTTTTTATTCTTCTTATTTGCACCATATCATGGAAAAATTTTGTATTCCTATCACCTTCCCCTATCCATCTTACAGCTGCTCTTTGCTTCCAAAATTCCTCCTCCATACTTAAAATTTTGAAGAGATGAGCTTGACTTTTTGCCTTCTTTATTTTGTTCTCTTCCGTGGGATTAGAATCAAACATTTTCTCAACTACTTAAAATTCCTCTTCAGCCATTTTTACATTGTCCTGTATATTCCCAAAAACTTCTTTATTCCACCATTTTAAATGTGTCTTGAGCCTCTTGAGTTTTATTTGCAATCTGTAAAGACCATAGCTGCTACATGGCAAATTCCAGTTCAATCTGACTGTCTGTAAAAAACCATGATGCTTAACCCACATTTTTTGGAACCGAAAAGATGCCACTGGTTTTTTAAAATTAGGAAAAGATATAAGTAGAGGGCAATGATCAGATGCTGCTCTATTAAGATGCTCCACTCTTACAGAAAAACCATAATCTTTCCAAGATGGAGAAATAAGTATCTGATCTAAACGCTTCCAAATTTTGTTATTCGTCCAGGTGAATCTATCCCCAACAAAACCAGCATCAACTAAACCAGCCATTAAAATAAAATTATTGAAATCTTCTACTGCACCCTGTCGCAAGATACACCCTGCAGAATGTTCATTAGCATTTGCAATAATATTGAAATCACCTCCTACTAGCCAATAATCTTCAATATTCGGTTTAAATTCAAGAAGCTTCTCCCACAAAACATATCTTTCTGTTCTTTCACATTTGGCATATACCACAGTAATTATCAAATTTACGGGTAGAAGAGGAGATTTTACCTCAAGATGAAGGAATTGATCATGATCTTCCAATATACGACAGTCTATATTAATGACATAAACAACCCAAATTTTTCCAGAATGATTTCAAATTGCAAAATTAAAACCTAAACTTCAGGTAATTGAAGCTTCATCCAAGGATATAAAAGGTTCAAGAATACCTATGAAGTTCAAATGGTGTTGTTTCTTGAGATAGTGTACTCTTCTAAGGGAGGCTGCATTTCCTATGTAGCGACCCGCCTTCTCCTGTCTTAGACGGATCGTTACTTTTCTCTACTTCTCGACTTTAGATACATGACTAAAAATGCGGAAATCTTTTTTTTTTAAACTTTTAAATTCATCTAACAATCATATCCTAACTTGAGCAATCATGCATATTAACATATCACGCTTACTATCTCAAAAGCTCGCATATGGTACACTTTGAAGCTTGCCTCGCCCAACACCACAGTCGGGTATCAGTCGACTGATACTGTATCAGTAGACTGATAGCCTGAAATCTGAATTTTCAGGTTTTCGGCAGTTGCTTCACAGCTCCTCCAAACTTATAATTTCGAGCCATATGGAATCATGACACCATTTCTACACTCTATGACAGTTTTCAAATGAGTTTAGCCAATCAAAACGAATCCATAAACTTGAAATTTGGACTTTTGCGGAAGAAAATAAACTATACAAGTTATATGAACTTTAACACTAAAGTTTGTACCAATCTTGACTTCTATACATTCATAAACCAAATACATGTTCTATGACCTTGCTAAAGTATCATGAAATGTGAATGCAACTTTTCTAAACATATTTAAGCAATGAAACTTAATTCAAAGAAGAAATTGATACTATCTTGGCACATGCATCTATTTCTCTAACAAAGTATCAATATCTCTAACTACTCACAATTCTACTCATCCAGTGCAATCATAAGAATATATAGGCTAAAAGAAATGACATGGAATCTTTACTCTAAGAAATGGAGTATGTAAAACTATCCAAAACTTAAATGTTCGCTAAACTCCGTAAAACAAAAACTTGAGATTCAAATGAACTATAACATTGTGAATTAAATAACTAAATTGTCTTGTGCCAAAGATCTCTCCATAATCCGCCACCACACAAACTTTTCTCAGCACCGCCTCATCGTCTTCCTTCAGAATTGCTTGCCTTTACCTTTATCTGCAATAAGAGGAAATGCAACTAGTAAGCAAAAAGCTTAGTAAGTACTATCTAGCTCACAAAATCTCGAAATGTGCAAACATGCTTCTAGAACAATATGAAAATCATATGAGATACTAATATGCTCGAAAGAAACACTAAGAACATGTATAATTCAAAACATGCATACTCAAGCAATAATAAATCTCAATTTACTTTTCTTGGCTCAACTTGAAACTTTAGCTATTCTTTAACTTTTGAAAACTTTTTAAATTTTCGAAACTTTGCTAAAGCATATAATTGAAAATAATAATCACTTGGATCCACTGAAGACGTAAGTACCATCTCATATGCGCGTTCCCTAAAAGGTTGGGGTAGCGAGCCACCAATCCTAATAGAGCAGACCTTGGTCTACCAGGGCCAAGACCTTGGAATTGGACACCTGGATTTCTTTAACGACGCCCTTGGACGCCGGGTACTAGCCTTATAAAATAAAATAGCTTTTCTTTCTTTTCTTTCTTATCTGTAAATGCTTGGCATTTTCTGGAGCACCTTGCGTGCTAAAATCCCTAAGTCTTGACTTTTGGAGATTTCTTAAGGCCTTGGCCTTTTCTTTTCTTATCTTTATCTTTTCTTTTCTTTTCTCATAGCTTTTCTTGGACCCTAAACTCACATAGGGTATTAATCAACATATATAAGCATATAATGAACTAAGATCACATGCAAAAACTCAAACAAAAAGGAAATATCTCTTTTAAAAACTTTTAAAGGAAATTCTCGCGGAAAAACCGCCTCTTACTGCAGGTGAGCAATACTTACATTGATATCTTGGACTTACAACCAAGATTGACGTCTAGAGCTCGGGAGAAACTTGAGATCTCGGAGAATTCTTCGCGCCTACGCGTTCCTCTCGTCGCGGGGATCCCGAATATAGGAATATCTCTTGGAGGAAAGCCTTGGCCGGCCCTCTAGGGCTTGATGTGGCGTGCGCACAAGAGAGTAGAGGGAGAGGGGTCGGCGCAACCTTGGGAGAGGGAGAGGGTTTGAGAGAAAATAAAACTTCTCTCTTTAATAACCTATTTATACCTATGGGGCGGATCGACCTAACTGCCCCTTAAATATCCTTCTCTCCATCCCTTATTGTGCTTGATACCCCTAGCCCAGCCGGTTGCGCGCTTGTGTGGTCCCGCGGTGGTCGCGGGTTCGATCCACCCGCTGCACTTAATTGGTTTTTCCATTTTTTTTCCTTTTTTCCTTTTTTTTTCTTTTTCCAAAAATACCAAACGGACTCGGAAAATTCCATAAAAATACTCTAAAAATTCCTAAAAATATCTAGAATATTTCTAAACCATTTCTAAATAATTCTAAGGACTTTAAGAACTAAAAATGGAAATTTTGGGGCGTTACAATCCCCCATACCTTATAAAAAGTTCGTCCTCGAACTTAGAATAATTCTGGATATCTCTCTCTCATGCTGTCCTCACGTTCCCAAGTAGCCTCTTCATGCTTTTGATTCTGCCAGATGACCTTCACTAGTGGCACTTCTTTGTTTCTTAATCTTTTAACTGCTTTGTCCACTATTTGTGTCGGTCTGCTCTCATAGCTAAGATCTTCTTGAATCTGTACTGACTGAGGCTGAATCACTTGGCTAGGGTCGTGAACACACTTCTTTAGCATAGAGACATGAAATGTACTGTGGATAGCTGACATATCCTCTGGTAAGTCCAGCTCATAGGCTACCTTCCCAACTCTCTTTATAATATCATAGGGTCCTATGTAGCGAGGACTTAGCTTGCCCTTCTTGCCAAATCTCACCACTCCCTTCATGGGAGCGACCTTGAGAAATACTGAATCTCCAACTTGGAATTCAAGTGGCCTACGGCGTGTGTCAGCATAAGTCTTCTGTCTACTTTGGGCAGTCTCAATCCTCTGGTGGATCGTCTGGATAGCCTGAGTGGTCTCATCTATAAGCTCAGTCTGGCTATCTAGTCCTGACTCCATCTCTTTCTTCTCACCAGCTTCTTGCCAACTTATGGGTGATCTACATTTCCTGCCATATAATGCCTCATAAGGTGCCATCCTGATGGTGGCCTGATAGCTATTGTTGTAGGCAAACTCAGCTAAACACAGAAATTTACACCAACTACCCTTAAAGTCCAACGCACAAGCCCTGAGCATGTCTTCTAAAATCTGATTTACTCTCTCTGTTTGTCCATCTGTCTGGGGATGGAAGGCTGTGCTGAACTGAAGTTTGGTGCCTAGGGCGTCCTGAACACACTTCCAAAAATGGGAGATGAATCGCCCATCTCTGTCAGAAACGATCGACTTCGGGACTCCGTGAAGCCTGATTACTTCTTTCACGTACAGCTGTGCTAATTGCTCTACCGAATGCGATAACTTGATGGCTAAGAAGTGGGCAGACTTGGTCAATCTGTCCACTATCACCCAAATTGCATCGTGTCCATGGGTGGTTCTTGGAAGACCTGTGATAAAGTCCATGGATATTTCTTCCCACTTCCACTCTGGAATGGGAAGAGGCTGTAGAACTCCTCCTGGTCTCTGGTACTCGGCTTTGACCCTCTGGCAGGTCAAGCAGGTACTGATATATCTGGCCACGTCTCGCTTGAGTCCAGACCACCAGAACCTTTGCTTTATATCTTGATACATCTTGGTAGAACCAGGATGCATAGAGTATGGGGTACTGTGGGCCTCTTCTAGAATATTCTTTCTTAGTTCCTCATCATTGGGGACGCAAAGGCGGTCTCCAAAATAGAGGATGCCACTGTCTGATACTCGAAACTCTGAATTTTCTGCCTCTTGGATCCCCTGCTTGATCTTCTGGATCTCTGGGTCTTGATCTTGCTTTTCTTGTATATCCTTAAGCAGGGTTGACTCTAGGGTCAATGCAGAAAATTGCCCAACCATAACCTCGACTCCAAAATCTTTTATTTCTTTCTGAAGTGGTAGAGACAGTGATGATAAGGACATCAGTGCTGCACAGGATTTCCTGCTCAGTGCATCCGCCACTTTATTAGCTTTACCTGGGTGGTAGAGGATTTCACAGTCATAATCTTTGACCAACTCTAGCCACCTGCGCTGCCTCATATTCAGATCCTTCTGAGTGAAAAAGTACTTCAAACTTTGATGGTCTGTGAAGATTCTGCACTGCACTCCATACAGGTAGTGTCTCCAGAGCTTCAGTGCGAAAACCACAGCTGCTAGCTCAAGGTCATGCGTAGGATAATTCTCCTCGTAGTCCTTGAGCTGTCTGGAGGCATATGCTATTACTTTACCATCTTGCATGAGGACAGCTCCAAGGCCCATCTTGGATGCATCACTGTAGATGTCAAAGGCCTTGTCACTCTCTGGAACAGTCAGGATGGGAGCACTGGTCAGTCTCCTCTTCAGCTCTAGAAAACTGTGCTCGCATTTATCTGACCATTCAAACTTCTTGTTCTTT
>JAGFNQ010010605.1:0-102151 GCA_024364735.1 Boesenbergia rotunda
TTGAACTTCAAGAGGTGGCAGCAGAAGATGCTCTTCTACCTGACCACGCTCAATTTGGCTCGGTTCTTGACCGAGGACCCTCCCGAGCAAGCTGAGGCTGTTGTGGTAGAGGCTTGGACTCATTCTGAGTACCTATGCCGAAACTACATTCTCAACTGTCTGGCCGACTCGCTGTATGTTGTGTACAGCACGAAGACAACGGCTAAGGAGCTATGGGAGTCCCTGGATAAGAAATATAAGTCGGAGGATGCTGGGGCCAAAAAGTTCATCGTGGGCCGATTCTTGGACTACAAGATGGTTGACACTAAGATTGTGATCAGCCAAGTCCAAGAGCTTCAGGTGATCCTACATGAGATCCACTCAGAAGGTATGGTTCTGAGTGAAACCTTCCAAGTAGCAGCCATCATTGAGAAGCTGCCCCCCGGCTGGAAGGATTTCAAGAACTACCTGAAGCACAAACGGAAAGAGATGAACGTGGAGGAACTTGTTGTGAGACTTCGCATCGAAGAAGACAACAAGGGTTCGGAGAGAAAACTATTCTCTCAGGCTACTGTGAAAGCCAACGTGGTCGAGCACGGACAAAGCTCGAAACGGAAGAATTCTAAATCTTCCAAGCTGGCACCCAAAGGAGGCATCGCCAAGAAGTTCTGTGGGAAGTGCTACAACTGTCGCAAAGTGGGCCACAAATCTTCGCAATGTAAGAAACCGAAGAAGAAGCAGGAGGCCAACCTGAACGAGGGACCAGAAATGGAAGACCTCTGCGCTGTGGTCTCCGAGTTGAACCTGGTGGGTTCAAACCCGCGGCAATGGTGGATCGATACTGGAGCCACCAGACATGTATGCTGTAATAAGGAGCTGCTCCACAATTTTGAAGAAATTAGTGGAGAGAAGCTGTTCATGGGGAACTCGGCAACCTCGGACATCGTGGGCCAAGGGAAGGTGGTTCTGAAGATGACCTCGGGCAAGGATCTGACTCTAACCAATGTACTGTATGTTCCGGAGATTCGAAAGAATCTAGTGTCCGGATCACTCTTAAGCAAGCATGGCTTTCGCATTGTGTTTGAGTCCGACAGAGTTGTTCTGTCGAAGAAGGGAATGTTTGTAGGAAAGGGCTATGTATCTGATGGGCTGTTTAAGCTCAGTGTAATGGCCATTAAGCCTAAGATAAATAAAACTGAAAGCTCTTCCACTTATATGCTTGAGTCTTCGTGTTTATGACATGGTAGACTAGGACATGTGAATTACGATATGATTCGTAGATTAATGAACATGCAAAGCATACCGACATTCCACCTTGACCCGACACACAAGTGTGAGACTTGTGTTGAAGCGATGTTGACTAGGTCATCCTTTCAACACGTTGAAAGAAGCACCGAACCTCTCGGCCTAATTCACACCGACGTATGTGACCTTAAAGGCACACCGACGCGTGGTGGGAATAAGTACTTCATCACTTTTGTAGATGATAATACAAAATATTGTTATGTGTATCTTCTCAAAAGCAAGGATGAAGCTATAGAGAAATTCATTCTCTATAAGAATGAGGTTGAAAACCAACTTAATAAGAAAATTAAGGTGGTTCGAAGTGACCGAGGTGGTGAATATGTATCACCATTCGCTGAGTTGTGTGCTGAACATGGGATCAGACACGAGACAACAGCTCCTTATACCCCTCAGCAGAATGGGATTGCTGAGCGAAAGAATAGAACTCTTAAGGAGATGATGAATGCTCTTCTATTGAGCTCTGGACTGCCAGACTTGATGTGGGGGGAAGCTGTGTTAACAGCTAATTACCTTTTAAATAAGGTCCCTCGGAAGAGAATATATAAGAGTCCTTATGAGTTATGGAATGGAAGACAACCATCCTACAAATACTTGCGAGTGTGGGGGTGTCTTGCCAAAGTTTTGGTGCCTGACCCAAAAAGGGTTAAGATAGGACCAAAAACTGTTGATTGCATATTTATTGGATATGCACATAACAGCAGTGCATATCGGTTTTGCGTTTATGAATCACAATTACTGGATATACACAAGAACTCGATAATAGAATCGAGAAATGCCTCATTCTTCGAGCATGTATTTCCATATAAGACCCGAGAGGATGCTAGCTCCTCAAAAAGGGTAAAGGAAATATTAGAGGAAGAAAAAGAGGAAGATGAACCAGTTGAGAATGCACCTCGACGGAGTAAGAGAGCTCGGGTGGAAAAATCTTATGGATCAGATTTTATCACTTTCATACTGGAAGGTGAACTCAAAGCTACTCAGAAGCTGTGAACTCCTCTGAGGGACCTCACTGGAAAGAGACAATTGCATCGGAGATAGAATCTATCTTGCAAAATCACACTTGGGAACTTGTGGACCTTCCTCCGGGAAGTAAACCATTAGGTTGCAAGTGGATTTTCAAGAAGAAGATAAGATCAGATGGCACAATTGACAAGTATAAGGCCAGGTTGGTAATTAAAGGTTACCGACAGAAAGAAGGCCTTGATTACTTTGATACATATTCTCCTGTGTCGAGAATAACGTCCATTAGAGTGTTGTTAGCTATTACTGCTCTATGGAACCTGGAAATACATCAGATGGATGTAAAGACGGCCTTTCTAAACGGAGATTTAGAAGAGGAAATCTATATGGAGCAACCAGAGGGGTTTTCTGTGCCAGGACAGAACAACCAGGTTTGCAAATTGGTAAAGTCGTTATACGGCTTGAAGCAAGCTCCAAAGCAGTGGCATGAGAAATTTGATAATGCCATGCGAGAAGGTGGATTCAAAATCAATGAATGTGATAAATGTGTCTACTCGAAAGCTACAGAAGATGACTTTGTCATCTTGTGCTTGTATGTAGACGACATACTTATCATTGGGAGTAATGATAAGATAATCAAATCCACGAAAGACATGTTGAACTCAAGATTTGACATGAAAGACATGGGCCTAGCTGATGTGATTCTAGGAATCAAGATTCTTAGAACAGCTGAAAGACTTGTTCTTAGTCAGTCCCACTACGTGGACAAGATTCTTGAGAAATTCACCAATGGTGATACTGCGTTGGCACGAACACCGATAGATACAAGCCAACATCTATCGAAAAATCGAGGCGAAAGAATCTCTCAGGTAGAGTACGCTCGGGTGATTGGAAGTCTGATGTACTTGATGAATTGTACACGACCAGACTTAGCCTACGCAGTAAGCAAATTGAGTAGATACACGAGTAATCCCGGTGTTGAGCACTGGAAAGGGATAACAAGAGTACTAAGGTACTTGAGATATACTCATGGAAATGGACTGCACTATATGAGATATCCTGCTGTTATCGAAGGATACAGCGATGCGAGTTGGATATCTGATATAAAAGACTAGAAGTCTACGAGTGGTTATGTGTTCACTCTGGGAAGTGCAGCCATTTCATGGAAATCTTCTAAGCAAACCGTAATAACCAGATCCACGATGGAGTCTGAGTTTGTAGCTCTTGACAAATGTGGTGAAGAGGCTGAATGGCTACGGCAATTCTTAAAAGATGTACCGAGATGGCCTAAACCCGTGCCGGCAATCTGCATACATTGTGATAGTCAATCTGCAATTGGTCGGGCCCAAAGCCATCTATATAATGGTAAGTCTAGACATATACGTCGAAGACACAATACCATTAAACAACTACTCTCAACTGGAGTTATCACTGTTGACTATGTGAAGTCAAAGGATAACTTAGCAGATCCGCTAACCAAAGGGTTAAATCGAGAGTTAGTTGCAAGCTCATCAAGGAGGATGGGTTTGATGCCGATAGAAAATGTTGGTGCAAAGGAAACCCAACCTATGCAGACTGGAGATCCCAAGAACTAGGTTCAAAGGGACAACCTAATTGCACTGACAAAAGTGTTCACTATAAGGGAATGACCCTTTGAAACAGTGAAGGATGAAGGTTAAGCATACGACTTTTAATGATTCAATAGAGTTACGAGGAAAACTCTTAAAAGATCACCTATGTGAGAAAGAAGTGGGGCCGCTTCGAAGAGAATTGGAGGCACAATTCTTAGAACTTCTCGCAGAATCAGGCGTGTTCATGGCCAAGAAAGAACACACTCATGAGAACTGAGGTGTATCAGGGAGAGTCCTGGGTGAGATGTGTCAATGCTTACGCAAACGGCAGCACAGTTCAAAGACATCGTGTCTACTGTCAGCCAGGAAGCAAACAGATCTGCACAAGGGAAGGTTCAAAGGGTGAAACCTACCTATCCTATACACGACTCAACTGCTGAATGCTATCACCATGTTTTCATTCATGTGGGAGATTGTTATATATCTTAGGATATATGGTGTGAATGGAAAAGAGGTGGAGGGACTTTTAGTCCCACATTGTTACTTTCTCTTGAGTAGAAAGTGAGGAGGAGAATAAAAGGGCCCCCTTGAGAGGGGGGGGCTTTAGTCCCACATTGGGAGTTTAAGGCAAAATATTTGGTTTATATTGTATCACAAGCATGGTAGTTGTGAACAAATGCTAGGGGAGAGGCTCTCTCTCACGCGTGGGTGCGCAGGGGGGGTGCAAATCCAGGGCCCGGATTTGTACTGAACTAAGTGAACTCGTGTGCATGCACGACCCGCGCAAGTCGAATGTCGGACCGGTCGGGGCAAAATTTGTCCAAGCAGATGAACCAAAGTTTTGCCAATTTGATTTTTGCTCGAATGTAACTGATGCATTAATTTTGTTTAATGCGAGATCAGTAACCCCCAGACGTTTGGATCTGGTCGGGTAAATGCCATTAAAATGACGATTAATTCGTCATTTAATACTGTGAGGTCTGAGCCTATAAAAGGAGGCCGTGACCGAGAGCAAAGAAATAGACGCACAGGCAGAGACGCAGTGCGAAAGTCTTCTCCACTCCACCTCACTCCCGACCCCGCTGATAGCAGTTGGGTACCTCCTCAGTTCGCCACGAGCAACGAGTGCTCCGTTGTGCCCGTGGTCTGCTGTTGTATCCTGAGAGACGGAAGTCCATCTGAGCCTCGAAGCACCGCCGGAGGAGGACGAATCTGTTTCAAGGAAACTGCGCTGCGCAGGCCTCAGCAACTCCCCGGTCGGGAGACGTCCTACTGCTGTTCGGGAGATTCCACTCGGACCTCACTCGGCCACTCGGGAAAACCTGCTCGGGTCGGGAGATTCCACTCGGACCTCACTCGGCCACTCGGGAGCTCACTCGGCCGCTCGGGAAACTTCATTCGGGAGCTCACTCGGCCGCTCGGGAAACTTCATTCGGGAGCTCACTCGGCCGCTCGGGAAAACCTGCTCGGGTCGGGAGATTCCACTCGGACCTCACTCGGCCATTCGGGAGCTCACTCGGCCGCTCGGGAAACTTCATTCGGGAGCTCACTCGGCCGCTCGGGGAACTTCATTCGGGAGCTCACTCGGCCGCTCGGGAAACTTCATTCGGGAGCTCACTCGGCCGCTCGGGAAACTTCACTCGGGAGCTCACTCGGCCGCTCGGGAAACTTCATTCGGGAGCTCACTCGGCCGCTCGGGGAAACTTCATTCGGGAGCTCACTCGGCCGCTCGGGAGATTTCACTCGGATCTCACTCGGCCACTCGGGAAAACCTGCTCGGGTCGGGAGATTCCACTCGGACCTCACTCGGCCACTCGGATCTCACTCGGCCACTCGGGAAAACCTGCTCGGGTCGGGAGATTCCACTCGGACCTCACTCGGCCACTCGGATCTCACTCGGTAGCTTCGGTTTTCAACTCGGCCACTCAACAGAGATAAGTTGAAATTGTTTTTTGTAATTTCAATTTAGTATAAAATCTCGGAAAAATCCTCCAACACGATCTTGATGAGGAACAAATAAGGACAACCTCCAAGAACTTGAATACAAATATATAGCAAAGTGTATTGAGACAATGTGTTGTATCATTCGGCAGCAGCAACTGTGATCGTTACATCCAGCAAGAAGAGGAAAAGAGGAAAGCTAGACCTCAAGCGCACTTGAAGAGGAAGGAATATCCACGACCTCCCTAGATTGAGGATGAAGGAAGGCTCGTGTGGAGAAGGAGTTGTCATCGGTTTGCTCTCGCGAGAATGAGGAACCACAAGGTTGCGGCGTTGGGCGAAGAGGGAATCGTCAGAGGAGAAAATCGCAAGGTTTGAGATGGGGAGTCGGAGGAAGAGGAGAAAAGAATTTTGAGAGAAATTTTAGGTTTTTAGAAAAACTAAATAAATTTGTATATAAATAGTGGTGGTATTTTTTTATTTAAACCCTCCTTTTCTAATATTTGCAATCTACACCCTCTTAATTCTTGATATTTAACATTCTACCTCATTAAAAAAATTTAATTCCCAAATTTTGCTCTTAGACTGTAACAAATACTATCAACTATTATGCAGTAATAGTATTGAACGCAAACAAATTATATGTATCTCAGGTAAATAGATGAAGATAGCGAGCTTTAATTATGTCTTCAAGCTCCCATGTCACCTTAGAAGTCAGTCTCAGTCTTAGAAGTCATCTCAGTCTCAAAAACATCTTAGTATCAGAAGTCATCTCAGTCTCAGAAGTCACCTCGGCTTTAGACATCGCCTCAATTTGCCCTGTTGCCACAGGCGAAGCTATATGCTACTTCCTAAAAAAGTCACTTCATACTAATGTTAGCTCCTCTATCTTTGAAATAAATTTGCTTCTGTATAAACTCGTTAACTATAACAAGGAATATTTTTAGACGTGTGACATCTTGAGAATGGTTTGACAATTACGAGACTGTCAGACTTTGTCCACTAGATGCCACCCTAGTTAACATGCGACGTTAAGTAAATAAGGAAGCAATCAACGATTATCATATCTGGTTTTTTTTTCTTTGCCTCATCATTAGCAATGATGATATTAATGTGGAAATGCTCTGGGAGGGAGCCATATAAGAGCTCCTCAGAGGAAGAAAAAAGAGATTTTTTTGAATCCTTGACATAAACTGCACTATGTTCTATCTCCTCTTCCCTTACTTCATTTTTTTTATATATCATCTCAAACAAATCCTAACTTGAATATCGAAATGGCCTTGGGATCCATCCTACGACTAATCTAACTCTTTTTTAGAAGTGTGTCCATCAGACCCATCTATTACCTCAACATATTCATTGACGACTGATTACTTAATCATTCATGATATTTTAGTCTGAATAGCTATAATGGTTATTAGCGTACTTTTGGCTTTTCTTTAATCAATTATATTCTAATTTCATTGTTTGTAATAATAAAGTTCAATTAACATTTTATCAGACAGAAATTCATAAAAAGGACTTTTTTCGGTTAATTAAAGAAAACACTCTAATCTCAAACTGATCTTTACATGCACTCTCTACTTGATAAATTCTTTGAGCAATGATAGAGAACGTGAAATTTTAACGTGAAATTCAACGTGAATGACGTGGCACTTTTTATATACACGTCCGATTGTCGCTCGGACAGTGACGGCGGCCTCCGGCCGCCGCCCCGAACAAAACTATAACCTGGGGGGACGGGTGAACCCGTCAAAGATTGGTGCAATTGGGTTTCATGTTGGATTCACGTTGAGTTTTTCATATTCCCAATCATTTTTCAAATTCTTTACATTCACTCCCTGATGGATTGAGTATAAAAGAGTGAAAACTCAGTATACATTGTAAAGATTTGAGTATAAATTGTTTGAGATTAAGTACTAATTCAAGAAATTTGAGTACAAAGTTTCGGTGACCCCTCATGTGAAAATCTTGATGTGGTGAGTATAAAAGAGTGAAAACTCAGTATACATTATAAAGATTTGAGTATAAATTGTTTGAGATTAAATACTAATTTAAGGAATTTGAGTATAAAATTTCGGTGGCCCCTCATTTGAAAATCTTGATGTGGTGGATGCAACCTCATATACTCAAATTTCTAAATTTTATACTCAAATTTTTTCAAATAATACTTAATCTAAATCAATTCATACTTAAATTTTGATAATGTATACTGAAATTTTTACTATATACTGAAACAATATATACTCAAATTTTTTAAAATAATACTCAAATTTCTTAAATTAGTACTCAATCTCAAGCAATTTATACTCAAATCTTTACGATTTATACTGAATTTTTACTCTTTTATACTGATAAAAAAAAATAACACACAAAACTGTCTTGTCAATCCCATCAAGGAGTGCATGCAAAGAAATTTTTAATTGGGGAGTACATGTAAAACCCAGTTTGATGTTGAAGAGTTTTCTCAAATTTTTTTATTTTTTTTTCAATCTCACATGGTTAAAGGATTTACCTTCTAGATTTATTTTTTCAAAAAGTCACAAAATAAGACAAAATATGATTATTTTATGTGAAAAGTAATGATAACTCAAAGAAAAAGTCGACAATAAAATTGAACATGATTATTTTCTAAGGGATCTTTCAGCCTCCGAGTGTGACGGTTTACGGGGGAAGAAGGTGATGGCATGGCCCAGTGGGCGAGTGCAAATAGTAAAGCAGATTAGAAGAATCACTTGGTATGTACGCATCATGAGTGCTGGTGCCCATTAGGAGCCAAGTATTGCCACTCTTACAGGACGCCTATATCTTTACCCAAGCCGATTAATCTCCCGGCAATAATTAATATTAAATATTATTTAAAAATTTGAGAGTGAAAATCTAATAAAATTAATATATCTATCATTTTCATGTATTAGTCATAACATCCGAATTAGTAGTCTTTATAATTTACTTTCTACATATTAATTTTGAGATGAATTGACGAAGACTAAAACGGTAAACGAATCATCTTTTATCATTTACCCACGCTAATTAATATTATGAGGATCGATTTAATCCATAAAATTTTTCATTACTTATCAAAATAAATTCAAAAATACTCGTATAATAGTTTAACTGTAACGATCCGGCCCCTTGGCCCCTTGGGCGGCCCAACTGGCGGCCCCTTTGGCGACCTCTTGGGCGGTCGTTACTCACAAGTACTTCCCACCCCTGGCCAGTGGATTTTTGCCTTCCCCAGGATTCGAACTCTAGACCTCCAAGCTAAGTACTAAAGTTTATGAATCCTGGTACCTAGCTCAATTGGTATCAGGATTCATAAACTTTAGTACTTAGCCTGGAGGTCTAGAGTTCGAATCCTGGGAAAGGTAAAAATCCACTGGCCAGGGGTGGGAAGTACTTGTGAGTAACGACCGCCCAAGAGGTCGCCAAAGGGGCCGCCAAATGAGATTTGGCCGCCCAAGGGGCCGAGGGCTGCCAAGTGGGCCGCCAGTTGGGCCGCCCAAGGGGCCAAGGGGTCGGGTCGTTACATTAACATTCTAATTTTATTATTCTATTAGGGAAAATATCTATATTACATCATAAATAAAAATTAAATTATAAATATTTAGGAAACAAGCACCGCACACCGATAGCGCCTATATCATATAGGCACGCTAAGGACATTTGAATTTCATATAAGCGACTCTGATAAACGGATTAAAAAGTAAGAATGTGAATGAAATATATTTTATTTTTATTTATGATATTTGATATACGAGAATCAAAATTAAAATATGAATATGATACCTCCGATTTTATAACCTGACCCCTACTAGGTTATCACTAAACTCATAAACCCCTCAATAAAATCTATTACCATTTTCATTGCCGAATGCATACCAAGCACCCCCTTAATATTTTTATGATTTGAAATTAGGGCTCTGATATACACAGTGAAAAAACTCAATGAAACGCTCAGTGAATGACATGACACTTTACATGCACACGTTCAATTATCGCTCGGACACCATCGACGGTCTCTGGCCGCCATCCCAAATCAAACTATACCCTGGGGGCATGATGAACCCGTCGGGGATTGCTACATGTAAAGCATAGTTTGTAAAATCGCGATTCTGGATCGTAGGATCGTACGATCCTACGATCCTAGATCACAAATCGATCCAGAAATGTGCAGAATCGATTTTCGCAGCAGGATGAGTAGGATCGTAGGATCGTAGAATCGTAGGATCGGACAAGATCGTACAGAATCGTATAGGATCGGACAGGATCGTAGTAGAATCGGAACAAGATCGGTGAAAGTTTTAAAAGATCATAACTTTTGATTCAGATTGAACCACGTGATGTATAATATATGAAATCGAAACTCATTCAAAGATCTATAGTTATTTTTAAGGTTAAATTTCAAAAAAATATTATTTAATGTCATTTCAGATGCCTAGAATCTTTTTATTATTATTTTTTTTTATCTTTTATAGAGTTAGTGTTAGAGTTTTAAGATTATTTAAACATCTGTTTACTTATTTTTAGTTAGTTTTTTATCAATAATATTATGTTATATCATTTTCCTAAAATGATAAATTTTTAGATGTCTATTATCTAATAGGTTGACAATTAAATTGGATCATCTTGTAATCAATGCAATATTTTTGAAGTTGAACGTGATTATTATCATTACAATGTTAATAGAAATTGTATCTTCTTTCATTTTAAGAGTTTTTACTAGGATCGTACGATTTTACGATCCGATCCTGATCGATCCGATCCTAATCCCAAATCGATCCTGTGTAGGATCGCGATTCTACGAACCTTGATGTAAAGTGTCATGTCATTCACTGAATTTTTCCTTGAGATTTTTTATTGAGCATATCATTTTCCTTAAAATTATTTTAGTTTGAATTTTTTTTACTTAACATTACTAAATTGAATTTTTTTTATACTTATAATCGTTAAATTCTAAAGATAAAATTCTAAACGGCAGAATCACATATTAAAAAAAATAAAATAAAATCTAAATACACTTGGTTCCCATGAATTTACATGATAAAGTCGTTAACATAATATATATATATATATATATATATATATATATAATTTCGGAAGGAATCAACGTTGACAGTCAATCACCACGGTTTAACCCACGTGGATGCTGACGCTAGAGGAGGAACTCCACACCCTGCGAGATTAACACGAGCGTTAGGGGAATACGCCGGAGGTTGTCCGGTGGAATCCACTCCGACACTCAAGTCAGTGTCTCGATGGAGAAGATGAAAAGAAGGCAAGACAGTATGTAAGTAGTAGAGAATGCGTAACCCCCCCCCCTTACCAGAGGGGTTGGAGTACCTTTTATACCTGCGGTGGCTGCCTTCATGTGTCCCCATGATTTATGTCACGTCCCCTCGTTTGTCGGTTACCAGATAATCTTTGAAACGGTCAACGCCATCATTAAGTTCGACCCACTGCGATATTTAGGGGTCATGATGATTCCGCGATAGTGGAGATGATTATCCACAGATCCGAAAAAAGGGAGACCGTTATTTGAGGTCGAATGCTTCTTGGGCTCCGCTCCCCCGAAGTGAACTCGGGGTCTTCTGGCCTGGGGTCCCTGACACTCCGCTTCCTCGAGGCGGTCTCGGGGACTGGTTTCCCGAGGTGATCCCGGGAGGGATTTTCTAATCTAATCTCCGGGGCATGTTTACCGCCGGGGGGGGGGGGTCGGGGGATCCCCTTCCCGAGAGGGTCCCGGGAGCTCCAAAAAGAGGGTCGCCCATACTCGCTATATCTTGCCACCCAGCTTCTTCAGCTCACGTGTCCGGCACGGGATATTCAACCCCATCACAAATCCCTCCCTTCAAGTTTGATCGAAGGAAGTGTTGCTAAGTGACCGGACTAGTATGGTGATGAAGAAGTTGTGTTCCAGTGGGTCCTTGCACCCATTAATGCTCCCTTGGCAGTTATACTAGGTCATAGGATTGTAGAATTTGTCTCGAGTCCCGAGGCAATCCCTTTTTGGGGTTGTCTCTCCCAAAAGGCTTTTATGGCTTTCCGAGGTATTGCAATGATACTTGTTCATCCTTCATAAAGGCGTATGACGCTCTTTGATGGCAACAAAGTCCCTTCGCGAATGCTTCGTCGCCACGTGCCACAACTACTCTCTTCGCGACCTCTTACTGACGTGTACAGTTGTAGCCGGCTCACATCAAGCGACTGTTCCCTGACGCTGCCCCGATGTGGCGGTTCCTTGCCTTCCACGTGCCTCGCCCCCGATTGCACACATGCGGGCGCCTTCCTCTGTATAAGATGGGGAGGCAAAGACGTTCAGCCACCTTCTGGCTTCGTGACTTAGTGCACCTCGTCTTCATCTTCTTCTCTAAGGATTCTTATTAACGTAAGTCTTCTGCCTCCTTCTCATCTTTTCCCTTAGGAACTATGGAAGGTTATCGGGTGGAGTGGTATGAGTTCGCCTTTTCGAGAGTAGGATGGAGACTCTTCAGGCGGCCATTGAGGCCTACGACATTCCGGTCGAGATGGCGGTGGTGATCCCTAAAGTAGACCAGACGCCAGTGGAGCCTCCCGTAGGCTTCTTTACCTTCTTTTTAGGGCAAGTAGAGTCGGGGCTCCACTTCCCCATTCCCCCTTTTTTCATGAATGTGACCTCCTATTTTGAAATCCCCCTCCACTAGATGGCTCCCAACGCCTTTGTTCAAATGGGTGGGGCGTGCATTATCTTCAAGCTTTTCGACATCCCCTTGACCCCTCGTCTTTTCCATTCATTCTTCATTTCGATCGGCTCACGCGGACTTTTTAGCTTTTCAGCGTGCCCCGGCCATAGATTCCTAGTGGGGTTCCCTTCCTCGCATAAAGGGTGGAAAGAGAAGTTCTTCTTCATCCAACTATCCACACAACCCTTCAGTCATCTCCGCTGGACGGAGGATCTGTTGACTCCTCCATCCTTAGGGGATATCCTCTAGAGTCCAGTCTACCAACGCGCCAGGAACATACTCTCTGACATGGAGTTCAGCGGTTCGGGTCTAGTGCAGAGTGAGGAGCTTATGTACCGAGTGAACCTTAGCTCTAAAGTGACTCAGATCAACCCCAACCTTGGTGCGTTCATCCTTTTCAACAATGCTTAGTAGTTCTAATTGATATCCCTTTGCCTGACTATTGCATAGGAACTCATGTTTCCAAGGGCAATGTATCGACTTATCAAGTGGGAGGAGGCCAACAAGGAGGCGCTGGCTCCTCCCCCCCACCGCTCCTGATGCATCCTCTGCACCAGCCGAGTCCTCTGAGGGGACTGCCGAATCGTCCCGTGGGTCTGCCTCGCTAGGACGGGTAGAGGCTATTGCTGCACCCTCGCCATTTGCGAACCAGGGGACTTTCGGTCTGTCGGTTGACCCTTGGGTGGGCATCCCTTCCGAGGGTGACTCGCCCCCGGCTACTGTCCATCCGGAGGGGGTCACCGAGGAGTCCTCACCTCCTACTACCCCCTCAACAACCCAATTCTCTGGTCGGCAGAAGAGGCGGGTTCCCGAAGGCTCAGGTCCCAGATGGAATAGGCTGCGCTACGGTGGCCCAAGCACCCTTCCCTCTGTCTCTGAGGAGGATGCTTCACCTTCCGATGGTGGGGAATCCATTCCCCTATCTCCACCCGTTCCGTCGGCTACTATTATGGAGGCAGGTGTCCAGGCCTCTGGTTCTTCTTCAATTGACCATGCCGAGTCTCCTAAGGGTAAGAGAGTATTGCCCACCCAATACCGAATGCAACTTGACCACCTTCAAAAGAGGCTAGATGCGGCGTTGAAGGCTTCCATGCAATCTTTCCCCCTGGTGCAGCTGAAGGAGGTTCCTGCCGAGGGCATTTCATCTGAGGGGACTTCCAGCTCTGAGGAGGGTGATTTCGACCCTTCTACATTGCCACCCGGAGCTCCTACGGCCTAGCTACTTCCTCCACGCAGGGGTTTGTTTCCTTCTGAGAGTCGGGCTGACACCTCGAGGTCTCAAGGGGGAGCAGCCGTGCGAGTCTCTACGGGGCCTCTCACCACTCTCCGCGAGTCCCTTCTGAAGGTGTGTGTTCCCGGTACATAGGATGTCTTCTTATACGTTTGATAATTCCTTGGTGCAATGCTAGGCAGCTAAAGACTGCCTGATAGCCGGTCGTGGCTTGTACGCCTGACCCTAGATTGAAGTCATGACCCGTTGGGCCCTGAGAGCAGAGGCCGCAGCTAACCACGAGCACAGAGTGGGACTTATGTAAGCGGGGGTCAACAGAGCTCTCCGCGCGAAGACAGATGGACACCTTGCTAGCCATGAAGTACTCTCTTCAGAGTTCTAGGCACCGGGAACGTTTGGCATCCGAGAAAGCGGTGGTCATCACCAACAACCTGCTCCAGGTGACTTGGGAGTGAGACTAGCTTCAAGTGAAGGAGAAGAGGTTGTTGGGCGATATCCGCCTTCTGGAGGCCTCGACCGAGAGGTCAAACGAACATGTCAAAGACCAAGCGTGTCAGCTTGCCCAAAAGGAGTTCGACCTCTTGATGGCGGCTGATCACCTGTCTTACTTCGAGGAAGATCTGGCCCAGGCACGGTCGAATGTGTGTGCCATCTCGAACAGGCTCAAGGAAGCTCTGGCAGACCAAGACAAAATGGTTGCAGAGATGAAGCATCTAAAACGTGCCAAGGAGGCTGCTGAGGTCGACGCACGCAACTTTTGGGTTGTCGAGGCTTCTCGCATAAAAGATATCGAGGCAGACTTCAAAGCTAAGTACCTGGAGTCGGATGTGTTTGGCGACATCATTGCTGGCCAGGTAATGAAATGCTTGAAGCAAGTCTTCCACGGGGTCATTGACCAGCTGAAGAAGGGCCAACTCTTGCCTCCGGATGCTGACCTGGGCTTCATGAGCATCAACCAAGTTTGGGAAGACGTCCCTCCCGAGGACAATGAATTATAGGATCATTTGTTACCCGGGGACTTGGCCTTGATGTACTCGTTCTGATTATAATGACAATATTTCTTTGTCTTATTGTCCTGTGCATGCTTTTGCGTTTGGCTCCCTGTATCATCTATCTTTGTCTCGAGGGCTCAGAGAGTAGAAGGATCGGTAGTTTTCCTTGACTATAGGGGCAAGACAACAAATCAACTTCTTTTAGAGGATAGACATTCCCTCTTCGCCCTTGGGGTAAGGGAGACAGGGAGCCACTGCTCGTCCCCAGCATCCCCTTGGGTTGGTCCTAGGGACCCAACACCTCCTGTGAAGTCAGGCGCCTTCAGAGGGTTTTCGGGTCTGATTTTGGGTGTGGATCCCCTAGGCTAACCCCGCAAGCCTAACTACCAAATCTGCAGCTACTCTTCTGCGGGACCCGTGTCGACTCCTTTCTCTAGGGAGTGTTTGCGATTTCCGAACCGTCATCTCCGGTCTCCAAGCAATCCATTAAATTGACCCATAAAGGGTCACGAATTCCTAGGTGTCGCAGAGGCATACCAATTGACGCGATGCCTCAGGATTGGCGTCCATCACTGCTCCTGCGTCGTGCCTGCATTAAATGCAGATGGGCATCCCCCTCTATAAAGGTGGGAGGCCAACATGCTCGTACCCCTCCATCTCTCCTTCCCCTTCTCATGGACCGGAAAGGAGAACAAGGTGTTGGTGTAGTTTACACTAACGGTCAAACTCAAGTTTTGATGAATGACGAACAGGTTAAAGTTAGGTTGTTATGGTTCTAACCTCTTTACCAAGTATGCAGGGTTGAAAGACTTAGGACCAGACACTAGGCTGAAGTCCAGGATGGTTGAGTCCTGGCAGAAAGTCCAGTTGGGTCCGCGAGGCCTGACAACTGGCTGAAGACCAAGTTGGTGGAGACTTGGCAGAAAGACCAGGGTGGTTGAGTCCTGACAAAAAGTCCTGGTAGGTCAAGAAGTCAAGTAAAACTGCACAAAGGGTAAGTAAGGTAAGTCACTGGAGGAGCGAACCAGTAAGGACGGGTCCCATTTTGGGACTTTAGGCGTGGTCCAACTTAGACCCATTTGGGTGATCTAAGTTGAGTCCTGGTTAGATCCTGGTCCGGATGTGGACGGGATCTAATTACCTTTGAATATTTCACATTTTAGTCCATTTTATTATTATACTAACTCTGGTTTACAGGGTTTATTTGGTATATGGACTAAGTTGATTTTGCAGGTGAATTCTGCAAAATTACTCCTCATTATTTTTTAATTTGAAATTTTATTAAAGAATAAATTTATTCTTATCAATAATAATAAATTCATTCCTATTATTATTATCCACAGCTTGGGTAAGATGAATTTCAATTCCTATTATTTTTTTTATTAAAGTGAAGCCACATAAACTATTAATTGATCTATAAGCCACGTAAGTATTTTTCATAAGCCTACAATTCCTCGCTTGCAGTAGCAAATAAAGTCAACATCTGCGGCTTGATATGGACGAGTGCAGCGGCGAGATCGGCACAGCAGATTGAGTTGTGCTACTTCAAATGATGGATAAAGTGCTGCACACACAAAAATAGGATCTGGATGAAACTCAAAGCTCGAGAAGTCCTCTATAAAAAGCATGAGAATTAGCACAAAAAATATTAGAGTTCGAGCGAAGCCAATTTTTGGAAACAGTACGCTAATTAAACAATTCAAGCAGTGAGGTGATAATTCGAACAGTGCCATCATCTCTTCTTCACGCATTCACGCTCGGTGCTTCCACGCTCTTTTGCTACGGCCTGTCTTCCAACTCGTCTACGTCCAATTACTGCTGGAAGACCACCCTTAACATCCAAACTCATTCAGATAATTTTTTTTTGTAACGATTTTATTACTGCATTATCTGTACTCATTTCTATTAGAGAGTGTGAGGTTGTCACACTCTCTATCATCTGTATTCGCCTACTCTACCGGGGGTCTCCGGTAGAGAGTTTTAGTGAATTGCCCACAAAAAAGGTCCGAGGGACCTGGGCCTTTGAGTAGGAGTCGCCGAAGGCTCCGAACGAAGTAAAACTCGTTCGTGTTTTGTGTGTTCGTTTTTTATCGTTTCTTTTGTTTCCGCTGTGCACGACTTTACAAACACATTCTTTTTACTCTGAAAAATATATTTTTTAAAACACACGTGATTCACCCGCCCCCCTCTCACGTGCATTCCGATCCTACAAGTGGTATCAGAGCAAGGTTCGCTCTGAATCGGTGCAACCACCGTAAGAGCAGGGGGAAATCTGTTTTGTGTCTTTTGTTGCATGATCTAAATTTGGTATTCTTGCCTAAATTTAGTTATTTTTCTCGTTCGTTGGTTTTACTTGAATCTGGTGCAACACCATTCAAGTTGCTTTTCGTTAGTTTATCCTTTCCCGCACTACTAATCCAAGACCCAGTCTTGGGATATTTTTTTCTACTTTTATTTCGTGTGCACAGAATTTAAATGGCCCAAGGTGAAGGCTATAGCACTGCCCGCCCTCCCCTCTTTAATGGGGAAGACTTTCCCTACTGGAAGAGAAGGATGGAGGTTTATCTGAAGACCGACATGGATCAGTGGTTTGCAGTTCAAACAGGCTACACACCGCCAATGGATGAGGGAAATAATGCTCCACTGAAGCCAGACAGATGGAACCCGGAGATGAAGAAAAAGGCTCAGACCGAGTTCAAAGCTCAGAACACCCTCCAGTGCGGACTTACCAAAGAGGAGCTAAACAGAATTGGACCAACCGACTCGGCGAAGGAGCTATGGGACAAATTAACAGAATTACATGAAGGCACTTCTGATGCGAAGGTAACAAAGAGAGATCTGTTATTGAATAAGTTATTTAACATAAAAATGCAGGAAGGAGAATCAGCAAGTCAACTCCACGCCCGGATTAAGAACATATTGAATGGACTCCACATGATCGGACACAAACAAGAGAACCAGGACATCATAAGGTATGCGTTAAATGCGTTCCCTAGAAATTCACTATGGGCATCTATTATAGATGCCTATAAAATTTCTAGGAACCTTTCAAAAATTAATCTGGATGAACTATTTTGTGAATTAGAGCTGCATAAGCAAACTCACGCCAAGGTCGAGAAAGGGCTAGCTTTATTTGCAGGTTCACCAAAAGAAGCCAAATCAAAGAGAAAAATTCAAGAAGAACCTGAAGATGAGTCAGACTCTGACTCAGATGAAGAAGAACAACTGGTGAACTTGGTAAGAAAAATGTTCACCAGAAGGAAGAACAAATTTTCAAAGAAAGATATTCAAAAGGTAATGAAGCCCTCCAGCACTGAAGGTAAAAACAAAATGATTTGCTTCGACTGTAACAGAAAAGGGCACTTCAAACATGAATGCCTTTACAAGAAGGAGGACCAACCCACTAAGAACAAAAAGAAGAAGGCTCTTCAAGCCACGTGGGATGAAAGCTCGGACGATTCCGACGATGAACAACCAAAGAACGCAAGCTACCTCGCACTGATGGCAACCGGACCAGAATCGGACTCGGAGCAAGACGAGGATTCCGAATACGAATCGAGCCAAGAGATCGGACTATTTTCGGGCGGCTTGACTAAGGTATATTTAGATTCAGTGAATGAAAAGTTCTTTAAAATTATTTCTGTCTTAAATAAGAGATTAGATGCATCTGAGCTTAGGACTGATCAACTCCTTAAGGAAAATCAAGACCTTAAGGAGCAAATTCTAAATCAAAACACAACTGAATTAAACTTAAAAATTTCTGAACTTGAAAATGAAAACTCCACCCTTAAGGGTGAAGTTCAAAAACTTAAGGATCTACTAGCAACTTTTACAACTCGATCCAAGAACCTTGACCTTATACTTGGATCACAAAAGGGCATGTACAATAAGTCTGGGATAGGTTTTAAATCAGGATCGGCCCAAAGATCCTTTTTCTCCTTTGTCCACTCACGCAAAAAGCAATGTAAGGCATGGGTCCCGAAAGCTTACCTAACAAAGCAAGTAGGGCAGAATCAATATTATGTTCCCAAAAAGGACATTCATTACATTGACCCTAAACACCCCACCTATCATTTAGGGGGAGGCTCCAAACTAGTTGGCACCTCAAAATCAGCCTTTGCCCATTGGGCACTTAGGACTAGTCTTAAAAGTTAATCTGACTCTTGACCTACTTAGTATTAGGGTGGGTCGAGATAACGGTACGCTAGACAGACTCTCGGGGAGAACTAGCCGAAACTATCTCGACACATCCTAGACTAGTTAGACCAGGGTGTCTCAACAGGTAGGGTTAAAGTACAACTTCCTTAAGCAGCTTTGTCTAGAAAGAGGTTGTTGCTCCAATAAGGCTTCGGCCAAAGAAGGCCCCTGTGCCTCGCCTCCCGCCTGGAAGCTAATTATCGAAGTATACTTTTAAACTACTTCTTGTCAAACCCGAATCTAACAAAAGGTCAGATTAATTTCTTTTATGAATCAAACTCAAACTCATCTCACACAAATCATAGGATCCCTTTGTTTGATAACTTAGATCAAGTGAGATGAATAAGGATAATAAGTTCAAATCATTGATTGATAATTTAAAACTCAAACTTGAATTTAAAATCTTACCTTTTAAATCCAAATTTAAATATCAATTAAATCAAAATTCAAAATTTAAACTTAGCTCTTAATTAATTCAAATTTAATTTTAAGTAATTCAAAATCAAATTTAATTCAATTTTTTTAAAATTTTTAAGTTTTTTTTCTCAAATTTTTTTTCAAATTTTTTTAAGTTTTTTTTAATTTTTTTTTCAAAATTCTTTTTAAGTTTTCAAAATTCAAATGTTTTCTGTTTTCAATCTTTTTCAAAAATGTAAACTTAACTTAAAATTAACCTTTTCAAAAAGATTAAACTGAACTTCAACTTGAATTCTAACCAATCCTACTTAACTGTAGGAAAATAAATGGATTATCGACAGTGGGTGCTCCAGACACATGACTGGGGATCCACCAAGTTTACAGAACTCAAGTACAAACGACAAGGGACCGTTGCTTTTGGAAACAACGGTAAACTTAAGGTAATTGGTCTAGGCAATATTGAACTTGAATCTGATTTTATAATTAAAAATGTCTTACTTGTTGAGAACTTCTATTTTAATTTACTAAGTATTAGTCAATTATGTGACACTGGATATAAGGTTAAGTTCTTATCTAATGAATGTCTGATCAAACACACTGACAACCCCGACATCACACTTAGAGGACATAGGCACAACAACATTTATGAAATTAGATTAACCCGACCCTTAGCAAACTGCCTTTTAACCCATAAGGATGAGAGTTGGCTTTGGCATAGAAGACTTGCACACATTCACTTTAGAAAACTACCTACACTAAATGGCTTAGTTAGAGGCCTACCAAAATTACCTAACCTTGAGTCAACCATATGTAATGCTTGCCAACAAGGAAAACAAACTAGATCAACTCACAAACCAACTAATCGAACTCAAACTAAATCAATTCTTGAATTAATTCACCTAGACCTGTTTGACTCACATGGGGTAAAATCAATTAGTGGGAACCTATATTGTTTAGTAATCATCGATGACTACTCAAGATTCACTTGGGTCAAATTCTTAAAAAATAAAGATGAAACATTTGAAATATTTACTCAATTTTGTAAACTAACAAAAAATGAAAAAGGGGTGAAAATTAAAAGACTTAGGAGTGATAATGGCGGAGAATTCAAAAACCAAAATTTAACCAATTCTGTTTAGAAAATGGCTACCACCACGAATTCTCCTGCCCTAAAACACCTCAACAAAATGGAATTGTAGAAAGGAAAAATAGAACACTACAAGAAGCAACCAGAACAATGCTCAATGAATTCAACCTACCTAAATACCTTTGGGCTGAGGCTGTCAGTACAGCCTGTTATGTACAAAATAGAATAACTATAAATAAAAATTTAGGAAAAACCTCATTTGAAATTTACTATAACAAACAACCTAATGTTAAATATTTAAAGTATTTGGATGTAAAGTGTATATACTAAATACGAGAGAACACTTAGGAAAATTCACATCTAAGGTTGAAGAAGGTATCTTTTTAGGTTATTCTCTTACCAGTAGAGCCTATAGAGTTTATAACAAAACAACTCTAAGGATTGAAGAAACTACAAATGTAAAATTTGATGAAAAATCTAGTCCAAACAAATCTGATCAAACCATCTATCAACCCATTGATTTTATCAGGTCCAGCACCAACCCAGATGAAAACCCAACTGAGGACCAAGACCATGATCTAATTGAACCTGAACCTGAACCCAACCAAACTAGAACTGTTCGAGTTAGCTCAGCCCACCCAACTGATCAAATCATAGGTGATCCAGAATTAAGGGTTCAGACTAGGTCAGCTTTTAGAAACCTTAGCCAGATTGCCTTAATTTCCAAAATTGAACCCAAGTCTGTAGAAGAGTCCTTACTTGACCTGATTGGATCATAGCTATGCAGGAAGAGTTAGCCCAATTTGAACGTAATCAAGTCTGGGATTTAGTACCCTTACCTAAAGGTAAAAAGTTTATTGAAACTAAATGGGTCTTTAGGAACAAGCTTAATGAACAAGGTGAAACAGTTAGAAACAAGGCCAGGTTAGTAGCTAAGGGGTTTAGCCAGGTAGAGGGACTTGATTATGATGAAACCTATGCACCTGTAGCTAGACTTGAGTCCATTAGGATGATTTTAGGTTATGCAGCCCATAAGGGATTCAAGTTGTATCAAATGGATGTTAAGTCAGCCTTCTTAAATGGTCTAATTAAGGAAGAGATTTATGTAGGTCAACCCCCAGGTTTTGAAAGCTTAGAATATCCTGACTATGTTTTTAAACTTAAGAAAGCTCTGTATGGACTTAAGCAAGCCCCTAGAGCTTGGTATGAAAGACTGTCTAACTACCTAGTATCTAAAGGCTTTAACCAAGGTAAAATTGATCCAACTCTATTTGTTAAGACCTTAAAATCTGATATTTTTATAGCCCAAGTATATGTAGATGATATAGTATTTGGCTCAACTAACTCAAATTTTTTGCAAGAATTTATAACTTTAATGGAAAATGAATTTGAAATGAGTTTAGTAGGTCAATTAACCTTCTTTTTAGGGCTACAAATAAAACAAACTAGTGAGGGTACTTTTGTCTATCAACAAAAATACACTAGAGAACTACTTAGAAAATTTGGAATGGATAATGCAAAAGAAATCAAAACACCTATGTCTACCAATCAGACCATAGACAGTGACCCAAATGGCAAACCTGTTGATCTTAAGTATTATAGAAGTGCATAGGCAGCCTCCTTTACCTAACTGCAAGTCGACCTGATATTCTCTTTGCAGTTAGTATGTGTGCTAGGTATCAAACCTGTGCTAAAGAATCACATCTAACCCTAGTTAAAAGAATATTTAGGTATCTTAAAGGGACAGAAAATTTAGGAATTTGGTACCCTAGAACAGCCCAATTTGAACTTATTGGATTCTCTGACTCAGACTATGCTGGCTGTAAGTTAGATAGAAAAAGTACTAGTGGTGGGTGTCAACTACTAGGACCCTCACTAGTTAGTTGGTTCAGTAGAAAACAACATTGTGTTGCCCTATCTACCACTGAAGCTGAATATATAGCTATGGGAGAATGTGTAGCCCAGTTACTTTGGATGATGCATACCTTAAAAGACTTTAACTTAGAGTTTAAGAAAGTTAAAATCTTTATAGATAATCTAAGTTCAATTAACCTAACCAAAAACCAGTCCACCACTCTAGGACCAAACATATAGAAATTAAGCACCATTTTGTTAGAGATCATGTAAATAAAGGGGAAATTGAACTTAATCATGTTGAATCTAAGGCTAACTTAGCAGATATATTTACTAAACTGCTCCCTGAATCTGAATTTAGCAATTTAAGGAGGTTAATAGGAATGTGTGTTGTAGACTAGGACTAACCTGATCATTTTTACCTTTTTGATAAATCAACTCACATATTCTGCTTGACCTTAATTTTTTTTAATTAACTTAATTTTAGTATTCAAACTTCAGTTTTCAATACTAACCTGATCATGTATTTTTAATTTTTTAAAAAAACTTGATTTCCAAAATTGAGTTGGATGTTTAAAACTTGACTTCGAAGTTGGAGGACTTAGCCTAAGTTTGACCCCTAGAACTGCATGAACCTATAGATCTAGTAGCGCATCTCACAAAACACATTAAGGTTAATTTGCTTGTGCCTGCAAACATAGAACGGTTGTGAGATGCATAGGACTTTGCCTGGACTTCAGAATGCTTAAGTCTGTGCATCGTAGCAAGTCTGGGCATTAAATACCAACTTCATATTGATCAAGTCAATAGTTTTTCTTAGCTAGACACTAAAACTTGACTTGACTAATCTGGTGAACACTACTATTCTTTAGATAGTTAGCTAGTAACTAAAATTAGACATCTAGAATGGACTAAAATTCTTACTTAGTTTAGGAGGAGCTTAAGTCAAAATCTTTCTTATTTTGTGTGTCTTTCAAATATGTTGGTTGAAAATTATTTTGAGAATTTTACTTAACCTTGAAATTAGTTTTCAAACTATTCCTAAATTTTTTTAAGCCTTTTTCTCTCTTTTGAAAACAGTGTTGAAAGAATTTTTTTTGGAAAATTATCCTTAGCTTTCACTTATTTTGTTTAAACTAGCTTTATGAAAATCGTTTGAAAATATACTTTGAATCTAGCTTGTTAAAACCATGCTTGAAATTTGGTCTTACAATCTTATCCTTAAACACTATCTTCAAGAAAGAAATAAAAACACTATCTTCAAGAAAGAAATATACATGGGGCGAATTTTCTTTACAAAATACTTATTACCCCTATCTTCTACAAATGCCTTAACCCTTGAAATATTTTTTTAATATTTTCACCTATTTTGAAAAACTCTTGTAAACATGTTTGACTATTTTGTTACTCCTTGAAAATATTTTGGAAAATCCTTTTTGCTAAACAATCATTTTCTGTGGTTTCAAATACTTAGATTTTTGTCTCTAAGCATTACATCTATATCTTTTGAAAAAAAACATGATTTATTGAAGTCAAATTTAGACACTTATGTTTTTAACCTAGTCCATTTTATGTTAAATTGAGAATTTGACTTCCCCCTTCTGGATTAGTTCAGAATTGGTCTGTTTTTTAAGCACCATTTTTATTTTCTTAATCCTTGAGTGCTTATTATTTGTTTAAGACTTGGTTGCCTAATATCTCTTTATGTTGATGAATGCCAAAGGGGGAGGGTTATACGGTTAAGAGTTAGAAATTAAAACAACCTTGATTTTAGAGCATGTCATTTACATATTATGGGTGTACTTATTGCTGTTANTTGACTCTCTGGCAGGTCAAGCAGGTACTGATATATTGGCCACGTCTCGCTTGAGTCCAGACCACCAGAACCTTTGCCTTAAATCTTGGTACATCTTGGTAGAACCAGGATGCATAGAGTACGGGGTGCTGTGGGCTTCTTCTAAAATATTCTTTCTTAGTTCCTCATCATTGGGGACGCAAAGGCGGTCTCCAAGGTAGAGGATGCCACTATCTGATACTCGAAACTCCGAATTTTCTGCCTCTTGGATTTCCTGCTTGATCTTCTGGATCTCTAGGTCTTGACTTTGCCTTCTTTGTATATCCACAAGCAGGGTTGACTCTAGAGTCAATGCAGAAAGTTGCCCAATTATTACCTCGACTCCAAAATCCTTTATTTCTTTCTGAAGTGGTAGAGACAGTGAGGATAGGGACATCAGTGCTGCACAGGATTTTCTGCTCAGTGCATCTGCCACTTTATTAGCTTTACCTGGGTGGTAGAGGATTTCACAGTCATAATCTTTGACCAACTCTAGCCACCTGCGCTGCCTCATATTCAGATCCTTCTGAGTGAAGAAGTACTTCAAACTCTGATGGTCTGTGAAGATTCTGCACTGCACTCCATACAGGTAGTGTCTCCAGAGCTTCAGTGCAAAAACCACAGCTGCTAGCTCAAGGTCATGGGTAGGGTAATTCTTCTCATAGTCCTTGAGCTGTCTGGAGGCATATGCTATTACTTTACCGTCTTGCATGAAGACAGCTCCAAGGCCCATCTTGGATGCATCACTGTAGATGTCAAAGGCCTTGTCACTCTCTGGAACAGTCAGGATGGGAGCACTGGTCAGTCTCTTCTTCAGCTCTAGAAAACTGTGCTCGCATTTATCTGACCATTCAAACTTCTTGTTCTTTCTGGTCAAGGCTGTGAGTGGAGAGGCTATTCTGGAAAAGTCCTCCACAAATTTTCTGTAATATCCTGCCAGGCCTAAGAAACTCCTGATTTCACTGGCATTCTTGGGTCTACACCAGTTGCTGACTGCTTCTATCTTGGCTGGATCAACTTGAATGCCTTCTTTGGATACAATGTGACCTACGAAGGTCACCTGATCTAGCCAAAACTCACACTTTGAGAACTTTGCATAGAGCTTCTCCTGCTGAAGGATCTGCAGCACTATCCTCAAGTGTGTAGCATGGTCCTCTGGAGTCTGTGAGTATATGAGAATATCATCAATAAATACAATGACGAATTTATCTAGATACTCCCTGAAGATGTGGTTCATCAGCTCCATGAAGACTGCTGGAGCATTGGTTACTCCAAAAGGCATCACTACAAATTCGTAGTGGCCGTATCTTGTCCTGAAGGCCGTCCTGGGGATGTCACTTTCTTTAACCTTTAGCTGATGATACCCAGAACGCAGATCTATCTTCGAGAACACTGTCGCCCCTTTGAGTTGATCAAATAAATCATCTATTCTAGGAAGGGGGTACTTGTTCTTGATGGTTACCTTGTTCAGAGCTCTGTAGTCTATGCACAGACGCATAGACCCATCCTTCTTCTTGATGAAAAGTACAGGAGCTCCCCAGGGTGAATGACTCGGGCGAATGAAGGCCTTGTCTAGTAGCTCCTGGAGTTGCTCTTGTAATTCCTTCAACTCTGCTGGAGACATACGATATGGGGCCTTCGAGACTGGACCGGTACCTGGTACTAGCTCGATCTCGAATTCCACTTCTCTGTTGGGAGGTAGTCCAGGTAGTTCTTCTGGGAATACATCTGGATACTCACAGACTACCCGTACATCCTCCTGCTTGCGCTCTTCCTTTGCTTCTATGTCCACTATGCGTGCAAGAAAACCAGCACACCCTTGTTCTAGCATCTGGTGGGCTGCCAAGGCTGAGAGGAATTTCTGAGTCTTCCTCCTTGGGGCTCCTTGAAATTCGAACGGTGGTTCTCCTTCTGGACTGAAAACCACCTTCCTCCGGTGACAGTCCACTGAAGCGCTGTACTTACTGAGGAAACCCATGCCCAGTATGACGTCGAAGTCTTGCATCGCAAGGACTATTAGATCGACATATAGCTCTCGGTCTGAAATCTTGATTGGCATAGCCCGGAGCCTCTGGGTGGATTCCATGATTTCCCCTGAAGGGAGAGTTGTCAGGAATTTGGACTCCCAACTCTCTGCAGGCACCTGTAACTTACTAGCAAAAGGTACTGATACGAAAGAATGGGTCGCCCCAGTGTCAAACAGTGTAGTAGCTAAATGCTGAAAAATAACTATTTGACCTGTTACGACCGTGGAGGCGCTGGCAGCTTCTTCCTTCGTGAGGGAAAAGACTCTGGCATTGGTTGAAATTGGTGCTGCTTCCAACCTTCCCTGACTGATCTGAGGTCCCTCCAGTATAGTAGGCATGTAATGTAACTGAGACTTGCCGCCATACTGTACGGACTGCTGAGGAAGTACCTTAAACTTGTTTGGGCAGTCTTTGGATCTGTGTCCCTCTTGTCCACATGAGTAGCATCCAGTTACACCCAAAAGACATGCTCCTGGATGGGTCCTCCCACACTTAGGACAAGGTGGATACCTAGCTTGCTTGTTCTCAGGGTTTCCTTTTTGGCTGCCAGGCCACTGCTTCCTTTTGTGGTTCTTGTTCTTCCAGTCCTGGTTATTTGGCTGAGGCTTCTGGCCTCCTGTGATCTTGGTCTCAATCAGGACTGGCTTCTGCTGTGTTTGTTGTGCCTTGATGCTATTCAGATAGTGCTCTGAGATTAGAGCACTACTGACTAACTCCTCGCTGGTCTGGGGTCGGTGCGTCCCGCTGTTCACGTTGAGTGCTATTTCAGGGTTCAGCATGCGGAGCATCAGTCTGACTCGCTCCTTCTCTGTGCTGACTAGCTCTGGGCAGAGGCGAGCTAGTCTGTTGAACTTCGCGACTGCTTCTCCCACTGGTAGGTTACCTTGTCTGAACTCCATGAAGTCCTCGTAGTGCTTGTTGGTAACCCGCATGTGGAAGAACTCCTCATAGAACTCTTGCTCGAAATCTGTCCAGCTCATTTGGTTGACTATCCTCTTACTCTTGACCCGCTCCCACCACATACGAGCATCTCCAGTTAGGCAGAAGGAGGCACATTTGACCTTCTCGACTTCTGGCCAGTCAAGAAGCTCCATTGTGCTCTCTAAAGTCTTGAACCAAGCCTGGGCATCCCAGGGCTCAGTCGTGCCTGAGAAGCTTTCAGGTTTCAGCCTCTGCCACTGGACGAGGTATGATTCTTGTCTTCGGTTCACGGCAGGGGTCTCTTGGGTGACTGGTGGAACTTCAGCCACCACTGGAGTTTCCACTCCTGCTGTGGGTGGTGTAGGGGGCACTGGGTACTGATTTGCCATCAGTGTGGCGATGGTCTTCTGTTGCTCTGAAATCTGAGCTTGCATTTGAGCAATGACTGCCATCAGGTTTGGCTGTTCTGTGCCAGGCTCATTGTTATCTTGAACTGGAGTGCTGTTCCTCATATTAGGAGCTCGGCCTCTTCTTGCCATCTAATAATGCATAAGGGAACAAGAAGTCACTATTACATCTCTAGGTATAAACTTGTCTTCTTACTTAGTAACCTAATACCCACTCTAGGGATTAAACATGATTCCGTGATACTAAGGTATTAAACATGCTTCCTTGTTCTATGCACATATGAGTAAGTACTTAAGCATTTCTCTATACTGCAATTAAGTAAAGGAGCAATAGAAAAACTGAAACTTAAAGCTTTCTTACTTGAAGACGGCAAGGTTGATGTTGATGTGTGTGTGATGCTGGAGAATGGGAACTGCTCTGATACCAACTATAGCGACCCGCCTTCTCTACCTTAGACGGACCGTTACTTGTCTACTCCTTGACTCTAATGCACGACTAAAAGTGCGGAACTTTCTTACTTTTTTTTTTGTATTTAAATCTATCTATGAATGATATTCTAACTTTAATAGTCATGCATTTAAACTCATCACACAAGGCTCTATAATATTGCTAAAGCATTATGGAATATGACTGCAATTCTTCTAAGCATATTTAAAGCAATAAAAACTTAATTCAAAAGTAGACTAATAGGCTCAAGAATAAGTCTAAAATTCAATGTATCAACATGCTAAACTACTCATGCCCTTTCTCGTCTAGTGCATTCACAAAAGTATGCATACTAATTGAAATGACATGGAATCTTCATTCTACAGAATTGAGCATGTAAAACTATCCGAAGCATAAATGTTTGATAAACTCCATAACACAATAACTTGGAATTTGGAAACCTTAAACATTGCATTTCAAATAAGCTAAACTGTCTCGTCCCAAGGACCTCTCCAAGGTCAGCCACCACACACACGTCGCTCAGCACCGCCTCGTCACCTTCCTTCAGAATTGCTTGCCTTTACCTTTGCCTGCAGTAAGAGGAAATGCAACTATTAAGCATAAAGCTTAGCAAGTACTATCTAGCTCACAAAATCTCGAGATGTGCAAGCATGCTTTTTAAACAATGGAAAATCACATGGGATACTTTTATGCTTAAAGGAAACGCTAAACATGTATAACTCAAAACATGCATACTCAAGCATTAATAAGTCAAATCACATGAGATACTTTATGCTTAAAAGAAACACTAAAATGTATAACTCGAAACATGCATACTCAAGCATTAATAATCTTAACTCACTTTTACTTGGCTTAACTTGAAACTTTAGCAATTCTTTAACTTTAAACCTTTCTTTAACTTTTAGAAAACTTCCTTAAATTTTAGAAAAACTTTGCTAAAGTATATACTTGAAAATAATACTCACTTGGATCCACTTAAGACGTAAGTACCATCTTATACGCGTTCCCTAAAAGGTTGGGGTAGCGAGCCGCCAATCCTAATAGAGAAGACCTTGGTCTACCAGGGCCAAGACCTTGGAATTGGACACCTGGATTTCTTTAACGACGCCCTTGGACGCCAGGTACTGGCCTTAGAAAATAAAATAGCTTTTCTTTCTTTTCTTTCTTATCTTTAAATGCCTTGGCATTTTATCGAACACCTTGTGTGCCCAAATCCCTAAGTCTTGACTTTTGGGGATTTCGTAAGGCCTTGGCCTTCTCTTTTCTTTTTCTTTATCTTTCTTTTCTTTTCTTATAGATTTCCTAGACCCTAAACTCACATAGGATACTCTATCAAATATATATAAGCATATAATGAACTAAGATCACATGCAAAATCTTAAACAAAAAGGAAATATCTCTTTTAAAACTTTCAAGGGAAAATTCTTGTGGAAAACCGCCTCTTACTGCAGGTGAGCAGTACTTACTTCGATATCTTGGACTTACAACCAAGAACGGCGTCGGAGGTTCCGGAGAAACTCAGAGTCTCGGAGATTTCTTCGCGCTCACGCGTTCCTCTCGTCGCGGGGATTCCGAATATTGGAAGATCTCTCGGAGGAGAGCCTTGGCCGGCCACCGGAGGAAAGCCTTAGGGCTTGGTGTGGTTTCGCCCAAGAGAGGAGAGGGGCGGCGTGCGTGGGTGTTGGGCGAGGAAGGGTTTGGGAGTTGCCGAACCAAAAATAAAAGAATCACTTAAGTTCTTCTATTTATACCAAGGGGTATTTCGGTTCAACTTACTACATAACTTAATATCTCTCTATCTTCTTTCAGCACACCCCTGCTGGGGCTCCTGGTTCACCCGACCAACTTAAGTCGTTGGTCCCATGGGAGGTCTCGGGTTCAAAACTCGTCCAGGCAACTTTTTGCCGAAGACTCTATTTCTTTTAATCGAAATACTAAACGGACTCGGAAAATTCCATAAAAATATTCTAAAAATTCCTAAAAATATCTAGAATATTTCTAAAATATTTTTAACTAATTTCGAGGACTTTAAGGAATTAAAAGGGAAATTTTGGGGCGTTACAAATTTGGCCTTGTTTAAATTCTTTAGAAGTTAAATAGGTTGATAGTCGTTCATACCAGGCCCTAGGTGCTTGTTTTAGCCCATATAATGCTTTGGTTAGTTTGTAAACATGGTTAGGTTTATCTAAGTCTTCAAACCCTGGGGGTTGTCCTACATAAACTTCTTCTTTAATGAATCCATTTAAGAAGGCTGACTTTACATCCATTTGATATAACTTAAATCCTTTATGGGATGCAAAGGCTAACAACATTCTAATGGACTCAAGTCTAGCTACTGGGGCATATGTTTCATCGTAGTCTAATCCCTCTACTTGGCTGAAACCCTTTGCCACTAAGCGGGCTTTATTTCTGACTATTTCTCCTTGATCATTCAGCTTATTCCTAAAGACCCACTTAGTGTCAATGATGGATTTGCCCTCAGGTTTAGGTACTAGTTCCCAGACTTGGTTTCTCTCGAATTGAGCTAGTTCTTCTTGCATCGCTATGATCCAATCAGGATCAGGTAGGGCTTCTTCTATAGTTTTGGGTTCAATTTTAGATATCATAGCTATTTGGCTAAGGTTCCTATAGGAGGACCTAGTCCTGACTCCTAGAGTTGGATCACCCACAATTTGATCGGTTGGGTGACTAAGTCTAGGTTTCTTTGTTCTTCTAGTGCTTAGTTCAGCCTCAGGTCCAGCTGGTCGGTTTGGTTCACTATTTAATTCGACTCTTTGGGCTGGTTCATTTGTTGGTTCGATTCTTGGTTCAGTTAATTCATTCATTGGTTCAATAGTTAGTTCGTGTAAGGGTTCAATTAATGACTCAATAATTTGTTCATTATTTTCTTGGTCAGAGTTTGATGAATTTGGGTCTGGATTATTAGATGTTGAATTGATTTCTTCATCGAAAATTAAGTTTGTTGTTTCTTCAATTTTCTTAGTTTATTTATTGTAAGCTCTATAGGCTCTACTTGTGGTTGAATACCCTAGGAAAAGACCGGGGTTTGACTTGGATTGAAATTTTCCTAAATAGTCTTTGGTGTTTAGGATATGAACTTTGCACCCAAAGACCCTTAGGTAATGTAGGTTTGGGAGTCTATGGTAGTACAATTCATAGGGGGTTTTGTTGTGTCGTTTGTTAATCAAAACCCTATTTTGTATATTACAGGCTGTACTAGTTGCTTCTGCCCAAAATTGGTTTGCTAGTTTAAATTTGTTGAGCATAGCCCTAGCGGCTTCTTGTAATGTTCTATTCCTTCGCTCGACTATCCCATTTTGTTGGGGGGGTTCTAGGACATAAAAATTCATGTAAATACCCATTTACCTTACAGAATTCCTCAAACCGTTGATTCTCAAACTCTCCCCCGTGATCACTCCTAAGTCTTTTTATTTTAGTGTCGTTTTGATTTTCAATTAGTTTACAGAATTCAATAAATAGGTTTAGGGTTTCATCTTTGGTTTTTAGGAACCTAACCTAGGTAAACCTAGAGTAATCATCAACTATTACTAAGCAGTATCGGTTCCCGCTTAGTGACTTGGCTCCATGTGAATCAAATAGGTCAAGGTACAGGAGCTCAAGTGTGGTTTGAGTTAAATCAGACTGGATTAGTTTGTGATTGGATTTGGTTTGTTTACCTTGATTACATGATTCACATATTAGGTTTTCATTATTTTTGATTTTGGGGATACCTTTGATTAAGCTAAGTTGGGTAATTTTTGAGATAGTTCTCAAATTGGTATGACCTAATCTCCTATGCCAGAGGTTTGTCTGTTCTAATTGTGTTAACATACATTTGGGTATAAGGGGAAGATTTATAGTGTATACATTGTTTTTCCTATTGCCCTTAAGTATGATTTCTGAGTCTTGTTCATTTCTAATCAGGCAGTTAGAATTGTTGAAAGTAACTATATAACCAGAATCACATAACTGACTTATGCTAAGCAAGTTAAAATTAAAGTTTTCAACCAATAGAACTTTCTTAATAAAGAAATCAGATTTAAGCTCAATATTACCTGACCCAATTACCTTGAGTGTAGCATTATTGTCAAATGCTACTGAGCCTAGGTTTTTGAGTTTGAGCTTGGTGAACTTCAATTTATCTCCAGTCATGTGTCTGGAGCAACCGTTATCCAACATCCATTGGTCCAAATCTTTATGTTCCTACGCATAATGAATTTTCTTGATTTGGATCCAATTAGAATCAGGAATAGCTTAAATTGAGTTTCACTGCCTAGTCTGTCTCACCCAAATCTAGGGTTTTCAATCACGTTAACCTTATAGGTTTTGTGAGATAGGTTTTGATAGTTAAAATTATTTTGAAAATTTTGATTAATTTTGAAACAATTAAATTTTAAAACCTTAATTAATTTTGAAAACAATTAATTTTAAAAAATGTTTAAATCTACAAATAACTGAAATTTTGTGTTAGATTCGAATTTGACAAAAAAAATTTGAATTTGAATTTCAGAAATTGGCTTCTAGGTCTTGGCGAGGCACTAGGCCTTCTTTGACCGTAGCCTTATGGGATCATCCACCCTTTCCTTGACAAAGCCTTTTAATGAAATTTCATTTTCAAAAAAAATTTTTGGTCTAACTAGTTTGGGTCTTGGATCGGTAGCTTCGGCTAGTTCCGCCAAATTGGCTTCCCTAACGTACTATCATCTCACCTCCACCCAATACTATGTTGTCAAATTTCAGCTAAGTTTGTTTAGTCCTTAAGCTAGCCTATGTCTAAGCATGGTATATTGCAGAAATTAAATAAACAATCAATCAAGCAATTTAGATCAAGAATAACAAGTTTATCTAATAATGAAAATAGTTTTCAGTTTGGCTCCCCCTGGACTAAAGCCACGGTGATGGTTAGACAAGATGTGAATCTTGTTCTTGGGGATCCAATACTGATTTGATCCAGTCGGTTGGTTCAGGCACAGTTTAGGTACCCTTGCCTGAACTTTACCTCTGGACTGATTTAGTACAGCAAAGTATGATCTTTGCTAGGATTTGGTTCTATGGCCCAGTCCGGATCGATTTAGAACTGATTTCTGTTTTCCAAGGATCATGTCAAGACCCTTGGAACCAGATGTAAATCGTTCTAATGCTGATCTAAGATCCTTAACCTGAGTTTTCAAGGAGGAGTTTTCCTTTTCAAGTTTTTCAACTTGAGTAGGAGTTCCTTTCTGAATCTTCTCGGTTAAGGGTTTAGAGTCAGCTTCCTCTTTCAGGAGTTTTACTTCCTGTCGGAGGGATTCGACTCGGAGTTTGGCTTTTGCCAAATCTCGGGAAAGAAATGAAATTAACTCACTTAATTGCGATCTATTAAAACCAGTTACCTTAATTTCTCCGTCTTCTGTGAAGGTCAGCTCGCCATCCTCTTGTTCTGTTTCTGACTCAGTCTCGACTTTATCTGAGGCGGTCAGAGCTAGGAGGTTGGACTGGGGTGCCTCTTCTTCTTCTTCTGAGGATGATTCGTCCCAGGTTGCTTGCAGTGCCTTTTTTCTTCTCATCCTTTTTGTCTCCTTTAGGTTAGGGCACTCTGACTTGTAGTGGCCCTTTTTCTTGCACTCGTAGCAGGTCACATTAGGCTTGTTTGCGGGTTCAGCTGGTTCGTCCTTTCTTCGGCCGGTTTTCCGTTTGTTGGTTCGGTTCTTCAGCTCCTTGTAGTAGCTTCGAGCGAGCCAGACCAGCTTAGTTTGTTCTCCTTCTTCTTCTTCAGAGTCTGAGTCTGAGTTAGACTCAGGTTCGGGTTCAGGCTTCTTCTTTGTTGTCCTTCCAATTTTACCTGCAACGAAAGCAATACCTTTCTCGACCACATTGGTGTTAGTTTGTTCGTGCAGTTCTAGTTCGGAAAACAATTCATCTAATTTTATTTTAGAAAGATCCCTAGAGACCTTGTATGCATCTACCATAGATGCCCACAAGGTGTTTCTAGGGAAGGCGTTTAAGGCATACCTAATTAGGTCACGATTTTCAACCTTGTGACCTATTGTGTGAAGACCGTTCATTACCTCTTGGATTCGTGCGTGGAGCTGGGCTGCTGTTTCGTTGTCGGCCATCTTGATGGTGCAGAGTTTGTTTAGTAGCAGATCCCTCTTACTGATCCAAGTATCTGAAGTCCCTTCGTGTAGCTCGATCAGTTTTGTCCACAGCTCCTTTGCACTGTTGAAGGGGCCCACGCGGTTCAGCTCTTCCTTTGTCAGCCCGCATTATAGGGTTTGTGTTGCTTTTGCGTCGGCTTCTATCTTGCGTTTTAGGGAGTTGTCCCATTCGGAGTAGCTCTGAGGAAGTCCTTCGGCATTTCGGGGGATCTCCAGACCGGACTGGATAATGATCCACATGTCCACCTGAGTTTTCAGGTGGACCTCTATACGACTTTTCCAATAAGAAAAGTCTTCTCCACTGAAGAGTGGAGGTCTGGCGGTGCTAAAACCTTCTTGCATAGCCATTTAATCTGAAAAAGAAAACATAAAGGATTTTCCAAGACTATGTCTTGGATTAGTAGTGCTGGATAAATTAAATAACGAGGGGTGTTGCACCAACCTCGCTTAACAAAAAAAACGAACGAAATATCTAGCGAGAAATTCGTAAGGAGGAAAAAAAAATAGAAAATAAAAATCCGAAAAAAAATTTCAAACTGGTCATTGCACCAGGTTTGAACTTCCCCGCTCTGATACCACTTGTTGGATCATGAAAACCGATAGAGGGGGGGTGAATATCGGAAACTTTCGGATTTGACTAAGAGCAGGTACGCAGCGGAAATTAAATAAAACAAGACACAGAGACACAGTCGATTTACTTGGTTCGGAGACTGTGTCGACTCCTACTCCAAGGCCCACGGTCGTTGACCGTTTACTTTGGGCAATTCTATATAGGCGCAAAAAGGTTTACAAAATTTAATTACAAAGATAAGTGCAGTAAATAAAAAGAACGCTCTTCTTTACCGACGTCCGGAGTAGATCAACTTTTTCGGAGCAGCGGGACGTCGTCGGCTCGAGTTGGAGAGTTTCCGGAGCAAGGCGCGAGAGCAGAAGAGCTTTGAGGCGTTGAGTGAACAGTTGTCTTGAAGCCTTGGTCAAATGCCCTTTATATAGGGCCTGGGGGCGCCCGGGATGTCGGGGGCGCCCCCACGTGGCTTTCGATCCGGTTCGGTCTCGGTCAGCGTCTGATCCCCTTATCTTCGGGATCCGCTTTGACCGGGGCACCCGGAGCGCTCGGGGCGCCCAGGATGACCGGGTCAAATCTTATCTTCTGGCTTCGAAGGTTTTTGGTTCGAGGTATGCGCATGGGGGTGCCCGGGACGCTGGGGGCGCCCGGGACGCTGGGGGAGCCCGGGAGCACCGGGGGCGCCCGGAAGCACGGGGGCGCCCGGCCCAGTATGTATTCGAACCACTTTTTGCTTTACCTATTTTGTATGGCCCTTGGGGGTGCCCGGGATGCTCCGGGCGCCCTACCCAGCCCTTGCCTCTCTCCTTTGAGGCTTTCTGAGCTGCAGACACACGTTCCTTCGGTCCTGCATCCAGGGTTACTACAAAACACAACAATATATTAAGTTATTAGATTATACAGCCTTAGCTGTCTTGGTTCTGACTTTGGTCTCCAAAATGGAGCCCTAGGTCGAACCGACGCCTACTGTTCCCTCGACGGGGAACGCGTCCTCACCTACTCCTCTCGGGAGAAATTACCTGATGCCAACCGTTCCTCTGGTTGGACTTTTGCCTGACGGTCCTTTGTCAGGGCTTGTAAACTGGCAGTCCTTCGCCAGTTGCCTAGCAGTCCTTCGCTAGGGCTTCAGTCCCAGGCTTTCCTTCGCCTGGAGCCTAGCAGTCCTTCGCCTGGAGCCTAGCAGTCCTTCGCTAGGGCTTGATACTGGCAGTCCTTCGCCAGTGCCTAGCGGTCCTTTGCTAGGGCTTATTTCCCTGGCATTCCTTTGCCAGTGCCTAGCAGTCCTTCACTAGGGCTTTTCCTGCACACTCGATTAACTTGTTAGAAAACAAGAAAGACTTAACTTTTGACCTGTGTTGCCATTATCAAAACACAGGTTTGACTTAGGTGCATTCTGCACCAACAGTCCCAACTGGAGGGTTAGGTGAAAAACCCTGGCTTGGAGGGTCAGGTCATAGCTTGGAGGGCTAGGTTGGATGAAGCTCTAGCTTGGAGGGCTAGATTGGAGCCCCTGGATCGGTCGGGTGACCGATTAGGGAGTTGGCACGGTGCTCCTTCGTGGATCGGTTTGGTGACCGATCCAGCGATGACTGATCTGACTGGTGACCGATCAGGGAGTATGCGTTTCACCCATTGCTTGGCTCCTGATCGGTCTGGTGATCGATCAGGGAGCACACAGTGAGGTTGAGTTCCCTTGCTGATCTGCTCCTGATCGGTCTGTGGACCGATCAGGATCACTGTGCAGATCGTTCTGAAGAATGATCCAGCGTATGATCGATCAGGACGGAGCCTGATCTATCTGGTCATGACTTGATCGGTCTGGTGACCGATCAGGAGGCTCCCTAATCGGTCTTGTGATCGATCAGGAGGTTTGGACTGCTAATGTCAGAAATCGCCCGATAAAGGGGTGGATCGGTTCGGTGATCGATCCACAACCTGGGATCGGTCTGGTGATCAATCCAGGAGAGTGCCAAAGAAATCGCGATTCCTGATTGAGCGTTGGGGATTGATCAGGACGAAGCCTGATCGATCTGGACGCCTGATTGGTCTGGTGACCGATCAGGAGACTCTCTGATCGGTCCGGTGATCGATCACTTTAATTCAAATTGCACTGTCAGACGCTCTAATCGCGTCTGACCGTATCCGATTCTCTGCACTTTACATCTGATACATGATTTGCTACTTGATATGCTTCTCTAATACTCTAATTAAGCTGCAGGTGACAGGGAAGGATTCAAACACTCAAGGAGAGTCAATGGAGACCTTTCCTTGGAGCAGGTTTGTCTGTTTTTCCATCTCAGGTTGCAACGGGCACTGGTGCTGGCTGGAGCTGCTGTCTGGGGCTGGTCTGAGGGAGGCTCAGGGAGTCTAGAAGAGCTCAATGGTAGCTGGTGGTTGCAGAGGAGCAGTTGGAGGGAGATGGTGTCACCTGATACTCAGTGGAGGAACAAAAGGAGCGGAAGAGAGTTGGCTGGAAAGAGTTCGGCTGCTTGAGTTCTCGCTGCGCTATTGTCTTCTCCACACTTTGCTTGCGTGTTCTGTAATTCCATCACTTTGAGCAAGCTACTAAAATCTTGAAGCAACCATCCCTTGCATGAGTACTAGGAGGAAAGAACAAGAGGCTTCGAGTCCAACAGCAAGAAGACACGGGGAAAGGGTTCTTGCTTGAGATCGTCGCTGGGTGGAGCTCAGGAGGAAGCTTGCTGTGTTCTTGTCTTTGCTAAGTGCTAAGTAAGATCTTTCTTGTGTTTCATTGTGCTTAAACTATATCCTTGATTGAAATGCTGTGGAGAGGTTTCTCCACCGAGAAGGAGGTTGTTTTCTATCCGGTGTTAACCAGGGCTTGATCTGCCGACGATCAAGGGATCGCCCACCTTAAGGGCACGCCAAGGAATAGGGGCAAGTTATCCCCGAACTTTGTAAACCCTCCTTGTTAGCGATCTTGTTTGTTCGTTCTAATTGTTTTTGTTTTCTGCACTTCTCAGTTTCAATTGTTTCTTCCGCTGTACTACTAACGAATTGAGTGCAGAAGTTTGTAAAGATTAAAGTCTAAGTATTTGGCTATATTCACCCCCACCTCTCTAGCCATCCGGGTTCACCTTAGGGTGTTTGGGTGTAAGGTGTGTATTCTAAACACCAAGGACCATCTTGGAAAGTTCACAGCGAAAGCTGATGAAGGGATACTGGTCGGGTACTCCCTTGTCAGCAAAGCTTATCGAGTCTACAACAAAAAGTCTAGATTGGTCGAAGAATCCTCTGATGTTGTTTTTGAAGAAATTCCAAAAGCAAATGATCAATCAGAAGATGTAGAAGGAGTTCAATTCGAACATAGGAAACTAGGTTTGGATGGAAGTCCAAGTGTTGTAGATGGTGGTGATGAATCTGATGATGGTGAGACTAGACAACTCATAGATCAGCCGGATCCTGAGGTTGAGCTTGTGTCTAGTGACACTATCCAAGAAGCACCACCAACACCAAGGCAAACTAGGTTAGCCTCTAGTCATCCCCATGATTAAATTGTTGGAGATATCCATCATGGGGTTAGAACTAGATCATTCTTTTAGAATGAGACTAATGAGGTTGCCCTAATTTCCGAAATAGAACCTAGGAAAATTGACGAAGCATTAGATGATCCCGATTGGATCATTGCTATGCAAGATGAATTAGGTCAATTCGAGAGAAGCCTGTTGGTGTAGTTTACACTAACAGTCAAACTCAAGTTTTGATGAATGACAAACAGGTTAAAGTTAGGTTGTTATGGTTCTAACCTCTTGACCAAGTGTGCAGGGTTGAAAGACTTAGGACCAGACACTAGGCTGAAGTCCAGGATGGTTGAGTCCTGGCAGAAAGTCCAGTTGGGTCCGCGAGGCCTGACAACTGGCTGAAGACCAAGTTGGTGGAGACTTGGCAGAAATACCAGGGTGGTTGAGTCCTGACAAAAAGTCCTGGTAGGTCAAGAAGTCAAGTAAAACTGCACAAAGGGTAAGTAAGGTAAGTCACTGGAGGAGCGAACCAGTGAGGACGGGTCCCATTTTGGGACTTTAGGCGCGGTCCAACTTAGACCCATTTGGGTGATCTAAGTTGAGTCCTGGTTAGATCCTGGTCCGGATGTGGACGGGATCTAATTACCTTTGAATATTTCACATTTTAGTCCATTTTATTATTATACTAACTCTGGTTTACAGGGTTTATTTGGTATATGGACTAAGTTGATTTTGCAGGTGAATTCTGCAAAATTACTCCTCATTATTTTTTAATTTGAAATTTTATTAAAGAATAAATTTATTCTTATTAATAATAATAAATTCATTCCTATTATTATTATCCACAGCTTGGGTAAGATGAATTTCTATTCCTATTATTTTTTTTGTTAATAGAAATTCAAATGATGGATAAAGCAGATTGAGTTGTGCTACTTCAAATGATGGATAAAGCGCTGCACAAAAATAGGATCTGGATGAAACTCAAAGCTCGAGAAGTCCTCTATAAAAAGTATGAGAATTAGCACAGAAAAAAGAAAAAACGCCATCATCTCTTCTTCACGCTTTCACGCTCGGTGCTTCCACGCTCTTTTGCTACGGCCTGTCTTCCAACCCGTCTACATCCAATTACTGCTGGAAGACCACCCTTAACATCCAAACTCATTCAGATAATTTTTTTTGGTAACGATTTTATTACTGCATTATCTGTACTCATTTCTATTAGAGAGTGTGAGGTTGTCACACTCTCTATCTTCTGTATTCGCCTACTCTACCGGGGGTCTCCGGTAGAGAGTTTTAGTGAATTGCCCACAGAAAAGGTCCGAGGGACCTGGGCCTTCGAGTAGGAGTCGCCGAAGGCTCTGAACGAAGTAAAACTCATTCGTGTTTTGTGTGTTCGTTTTTTATCGTTTCTTTTGTTTCCGCTGTGCACGACTTTACGAACACATTCTTTTTACTCTGAAAAATATATTTTTTAAACACACGTGATTCACCCCCCCCTCTCACGTGCATTCCGATCCTACAAGTGGTATCAGAGCCAGGTTCGCTCTGAATCGGTGCAACCACCGTAAGAGCAGGGGGAAATCTGTTTTGTGTCTTTTGTTGCATGATCTAAATTTGGTATTCTTGCCTAAATTTAGTTATTTTTCTCGTTCGTTGGTTTTACTTGAATCTGGTGCAACACCATTCAAATTGCTTTTCGTTAGTTTATCCTTTCCCGCACTACTAATCCAAGACCCAGTCTTGGGATATTTTTTCTACTTTTATTTCGTGTGCACAGAATTTAAATGGCCCAAGGTGAAGGCTATAGCACTGCCCGCCCTCCCCTCTTTAATGGGGAAGACTTTCCCTACTGGAAGAGAAGGATGGAGGTTTATCTGAAGACCGACATGGATCAGTGGTTCGCAGTTCAAACAGGCTACACACCGCCAATGGATGAGGGAAATAATGCTCCACTGAAGCCCGACAGATGGAACCCGGAGATGAAGAAAAAGGCTCAGACCGAGTTCAAAGCTCAGAACACCCTCCAGTGCGGACTTACCAAAGAGGAGCTAAACAGAATTGGACCAACCGACTCGGCGAAGGAGCTATGGGACAAATTAACAGAATTACATGAAGGCACTTCTGATGCAAAGGTAACAAAGAGAGATCTGTTATTGAATAAGTTATTTAACATAAAAATGCAGGAAGGAGAATCAGCAAGTCAACTCCACGCCCGGATTAAGAACATATTGAATGGACTCCACATGATCGGGCACAAACAGGAGAACCGGGACATCATAAGGTATGCGTTAAATGCGTTCCCTAGAAATTCACTATGGGCATCTATTATAGATGCCTATAAAATTTCTAGGAACCTTTCAAAAATTAATCTGGATGAACTATTTTGTGAATTAGAGCTGCATGAGCAAACTAACGCCAAGGTCGAGAAAGGGCTAGCTTTATTTGCAGGTTCACCAAAAGAAGCCAAATCAAAGAGAAAAATTCAAGAAGAACCTGAAGATGAGTCAGACTCTGACTCAGATGAAGAAGAACAACTGGTGAACTTGGTAAGAAAAATGTTCACCAGAAGGAAGAACAAATTTTCAAAGAAAGATATTCAAAAGGTAATGAAGCCCTCCAGCACTGAAGGTAAAAGCAAAATGATCTGCTTCGGCTGTAACAGAAAAGGGCACTTCAAACATGAATGCCCTTACAAGAAGGAGGACCAACCCACTAAGAACAAAAAGAAGAAGGCTCTTCAAGCCACGTGGGATGAAAGCTCGGACGATTCCGACGATGAACAACCAAAGAACGCAAGCTACCTCGCACTGATGGCAACCGGACCAGAATCGAACTCGGAGCAAGACGAGGATTCCGAATACGAGTCGAGCCAAGAGATCGGACTATTTTCGGACGGCTCGACTAAGGTATATTTAGATTCAGTGAATGAAAAGTTCTTTAAAATTATTTCTGTCTTAAATAAGAGATTAGATGCATCTGAGCTTAGGACTGATCAGCTACTTAAGGAAAATCAAGACCTTAAGGAGCAAATTCTAAATCAAAACACAACTAAATTAAACTCAAAAATTTCTGAACTTGAAAATGAAAACTCCACCCTTAAGGGTGAAGTTCAAAAACTTAAGGATCTACTAGCAACTTTTACAACTCGATCCAAGAACCTTGACCTTATACTTGGATCACAAAAGGGCATGTACAATAAGTCTGGGATAGGTTTTAAATCAGGATCGGCCCAAAGATCCTTTTTCTCCTTTGTCCACTCACGCAAAAAGCAATGTAAAGCATGGGTCCCAAAAGCTTACCTAACAAAGCAAGTAGGGCAGAATCAATATTATGTTCCCAAAAAGGACATTCATTACATTGACCCTAAACACCCCACCTATCATTTAGGGGGAGGCTCCAAACTAGTTGGCACCTCAAAATCAGCCTTTGCCCAGTTGGGCACTTAGGACTAGTCTTAAAAGTTAATCTGACTCTTGACCTACTTAGTATTAGGGTGGGTCGAGATAACGGTACGCTAGACAGACTCTCGGGGAGAACTAGCCGAAACTATCTCGACACATCCTAGACTAGTTAGACCAGGGTGTCTCAACAGGTAGGGTTAAAGTACAACTTCCTTAAGCAGCTTTGTCTAGAAAGAGGTTGTTGCTCCAATAAGGCTTCGGCCAAAGAAGGCCCCTGTGCCTCGCCTCCCGCCTGGAAGCTAATTATCGAAGTATACTTTTAAACTACTTCTTGTCAAACCCGAATCTAACAAAAGGTCAGATTAATTTCTTTTATGAATCAAACTCAAACTCATCTCACACAAATCATAGGATCCCTTTGTTTGATAACTTAGATCAAGTGAGATGAATAAGGATAATAAGTTCAAATCATTGATTGATAATTTAAAACTCAAACTTGAATTTAAAATCTTACCTTTTAAATCCAAATTTAAATATCAATTAAATCAAAATTCAAAATTTAAACTTAGCTCTTAATTAATTCAAATTTCAAAATCAAATATTAATTCAATTGTTTTCAAAACTCTTTTTAAGTTTTTTTTCTCAAATTTTTTTTCAAAATTTTTTTAAGTTTTTTTCTCAAGTTTTTTTTTAAAAATTCTTTTAAGTTTTTTTTCAAATGTTTTCTGTTTTCAATCTTTTTCAAAAATGTAAACTTAACTTAAAATTAACCTTTTCAAAAAGATTAAACTGAACTTCAACTTGAATTCTAATCAATCCTACTTAACTGTAGGAAAATAAATGGATTATCGACAGTGGGTGCTCCAGACACATGACTGGGGATCCCACCAAGTTTACAGAACTCAAGTACAAACGACAAGGGACCGTTGCTTTTGGAAACAACGGTAAACTTAAGGTAATTGGTCTAGGCAATATTGAACTTGAATCTGATTTTATAATTAAAAATGTCTTACTTGTTGAGAACTTCTATTTTAATTTACTAAGTATTAGTCAATTATGTGACACTGGATATAAGGTTAAGTTCTTATCTAATGAATGTCTGATCAAACACACTGACAACCCCGACATCACACTTAGAGGACATAGGCACAACAACATTTATGAAATTAGATTAACCCGACCCTTAGCAAACTGCCTTTTAACCCATAAGGATGAGAGTTGGCTTTGGCATAGAAGACTTGCACACATTCACTTTAGAAAACTACCTACACTAAATGGCTTAGTTAGAGGCCTACCAAAATTACCTAACCTTGAGTCAACCATATGTAATGCTTGCCAACAAGGAAAACAAACTAGATCAACTCACAAACCAACTAATCGAACTCAAACTAAATCAATTCTTGAATTAATTCACCTAGACCTGTTTGACTCACATGGGGTAAAATCAATTAGTGGGAACCTATATTGTTTAGTAATCATCGATGACTATTCAAGATTCACTTGGGTCAAATTCTTAAAAAATAAAGATGAAACATTTGAAATATTTACTCAATTTTGTAAACTAACAGAAAATGAAAAAGGGGTGAAAATTAAAAGACTTAGGAGTGATAATGGCGGAGAATTCAAAAACCAAAAATTTAACCAATTCTGTTTAGAAAATGGCTACCACCACGAATTCTCCTGCCCTAAAACACCTCAACAAAATGGAATTGTAGAAAGGAAAAATAGAACACTACAAGAAGCAACCAGAACAATGCTCAATGAATTCAACCTACCTAAATACCTTTGGGCTGAGGCTGTCAGTACAGCCTGTTATGTACAAAATAGAATAACTATAAATAAAAATTTAGGAAAAACCTCATTTGAAATTTACTATAACAAACAACCTAATGTTAAATATTTTAAAGTATTTGGATGTAAAGTGTATATACTAAATACGAGAGAACACTTAGGAAAATTCACATCTAAGGTTGAAGAAGGTATCTTTTTAGGTTATTCTCTTACCAGTAGAGCCTATAGAGTTTATAACAAAACAACTCTAAGGATTGAAGAAACTACAAATGTAAAATTTGATGAAAAATCTAGTCCAAACAAATCTGATCAAACCATCTATCAACCCATTGATTTTATCAGGTCCAGCACCAACCCAGATGAAAACCCAACTGAGGACCAAGACCATGATCTAATTGAACCTGAACCTGAACCCAACCAAACTAGAACTGTTCGAGTTAGCTCAGCCCACCCAACTGATCAAATCATAGGTGATCCAGAATTAAGGGTTCAGACTAGGTCAGCTTTTAGAAACCTTAGCCAGATTGCCTTAATTTCCAAAATTGAACCCAAGTCTGTAGAAGAGTCCTTACTTGACCCTGATTGGATCATAGCTATGCAGGAAGAGTTAGCCCAATTTGAACGTAATCAAGTCTGGGATTTAGTACCCTTACCTAAAGGTAAAAAGTTTATTGAAACTAAATGGGTCTTTAGGAACAAGCTTAATGAACAAGGTGAAACAGTTAGAAACAAGGCCAGGTTAGTAGCTAAGGGGTTTAGCCAGGTAGAGGGACTTGATTATGATGAAACCTATGCACCTGTAGCTAGACTTGAGTCCATTAGGATGATTTTAGGTTATGCAGCCCATAAGGGATTCAAGTTGTATCAAATGGATGTTAAGTCAGCCTTCTTAAATGGTCTAATTAAGGAAGAGATTTATGTAGGTCAACCCCCAGGTTTTGAAAGCTTAGAATATCCTGACTATGTTTTTAAACTTAAGAAAGCTCTGTATGGACTTAAGCAAGCCCCTAGAGCTTGGTATGAAAGACTGTCTAACTACCTAGTATCTAAAGGCTTTAACCAAGGTAAAATTGATCCAACTCTATTTGTTAAGACCTTAAAATCTGATATTTTTATAGCCCAAGTATATGTAGATGATATAGTATTTGGCTCAACTAACTCAAATTTTTTGCAAGAATTTATAACTTTAATGGAAAATGAATTTGAAATGAGTTTAGTAGGTCAATTAACCTTCTTTTTAGGGCTACAAATAAAACAAACTAGTGAGGGTACTTTTGTCTATCAACAAAAATACACTAGAGAACTACTTAGAAAATTTGGAATGGATAATGCAAAAGAAATCAAAACACCTATGTCTACCAATCAGACCATAGACAGTGACCCAAATGGCAAACCTGTTGATCTTAAGTATTATAGAAGTGCCATAGGCAGCCTCCTTTACCTAACTGCAAGTCGACCTGATATTCTCTTTGCAGTTAGTATGTGTGCTAGGTATCAAACCTGTGCTAAAGAATCACATCTAACCCTAGTTAAAAGAATATTTAGGTATCTTAAAGGGACAGAAAATTTAGGAATTTGGTACCCTAGAACAGCCCAATTTGAACTTATTGGATTCTCTGACTCAGACTATGCTGGCTGTAAGTTAGATAGAAAAAGTACTAGTGGTGGGTGTCAACTACTAGGACCCTCACTAGTGAGTTGGTTCAGTAGAAAGCAACATTGTGTTGCCCTATCTACCACTGAAGCTGAATATATAGCTATGGGAGAATGTGTAGCCCAGTTACTTTGGATGATGCATACCTTAAAAGACTTTAACTTAGAGTTTAAGAAAGTTAAAATCTTTATAGATAATCTAAGTTCAATTAACCTAACCAAAAACCCAGTCCACCACTCTAGGACCAAACATATAGAAATTAAGCACCATTTTGTTAGAGATCATGTAAATAAAGGGGAAATTGAACTTAATCATGTTGAATCTAAGGCTAACTTAGCAGATATATTTACTAAACCGCTCCCTGAATCTGAATTTAGCAATTTAAGGAGGTTAATAGGAATGTGTGTTGTAGACTAGGACTAACCTGATCATTTTTACCTTTTTGATAAATCAACTCACATATTCTGCTTGACACTTAATTTTTTTTGAATTAACTTAATTTTAGTATTCAAACTTCAGTTTTCAATACTAACCTGATCATGTATTTCCAAAATTGAGTTGAATGTTTAAAACTTGACTTCGAAGTTGGAGGACTTAGCCTAAGTTTGACCCCTAGAACTGCATGAACCTATAGATCTAGGTAGCCGCATCTCACAAAACACATTAAGGTTAATTTGCTTGTGCCTGCAAAACATAGAACGGTTGTGAGATGCATAGGACTTTGCCTGGACTTCAGAATGCTTAAGTCTGTGCATCGTAGCAAGTCTGGGCATTAAATACCAACTTCATATTGATCAAGTCAAGTAGTTTTTCTTAGCTAGACACTAAAACTTGACTTGACTAATCTGGTGAACACTACTATTCTTTAGATAGTTAGCTAGTAACTAAAATTAGACATCTAGAATGGACTAAGATTCTTACTTAGTTTAGGAGGAGCTTAAGTCAAAATCTTTCTTATTTTGTGTGTCTTTCAAATATGTTGGTTATTTTTGAGAATTTTACTTAACCTCGAAATTAGTTTCCAAACTATTCCTAAATTTTTTTTAAAGCCTTTTTCTCTCTTTTGAAAACAGTGTTGAAAGAATTTTTTTTGGAAAATTATCCTTAGCTTTCACTTATTTTGTTTAAACTAGCTTTATGAAAATCGTTTGAAAATATACTTTGAATCTAGCTTGTTAAAACCATGCTTGAAATTTGGTCTTACAATCTTATCCTTAAACACTATCTTCAAGAAAGAAATAAAAACACTATCTTCAAGAAAGAAATATACATGGGGCGAATTTTCTTTACAAAATACTTATTACCCCTATCTTCTACAAATGCCTTAACCCTTGAAATATTTTTTTAATATTTTCACCTATTTTGAAAAACTCTTGTAAACATGTTTGACTATTTTACTCCTTGAAAATATTTTGGAAAATCCTTTTTGCTAAACAATCATTTTCAGTGGTTTCAAATACTTAGATTTTTGTCTCTAAGCATTACATCTATATCTTTTGAAAAAAAAAACATGATTTATTGAAGTCAAATTTAGACACTTATGTTTTTAACCTAGTCCATTTTATGTTAAATTGAGAATTTGACTTCCCCCTTCTGGATTAGTTTAGAACCTTGGTCTGTTTTTTAAGCACCATTTTTATTTTCTTAATCCTTGAGTGCTTATTATTTGTTTAAGACTTGGTTGCCTAATATCTCTTTATGTTGATGAATGCCAAAGGGGGAGGGTTATACGGTTAAGAGTTAGAAATTAAAACAACCTTGATTTTAGAGCATGTCATTTACATATTATGGGTGTACTTATTGCTGTTACATGTTATTTTTCTAATTTTAACCCAGGTTGACATTGCATCAAAAAGGAGGAGATTGTTGGTGTAGTTTACACTAACGGTCAAACTCAAGTTTTGATGAATGACAAACAGGTTAAAGTTAGGTTGTTATGGTTCTAACCTCTTTACCAAGTGTGCAGGGTTGAAAGACTTAGGACCAGACACTAGGCTGAAGTCTAGGATGGTTGAGTCCTGGCACAAAGTCCAGTTGGGTCCGCGAGGCCTGACAACTGGCTGAAGACCAAGTTGGTGGAGACTTGGTAGAAAGACCAGGGTGGTTGAGTCCTGACAAAAAGTCCTGGTAGGTCAAGAAGTCAAGTAAAACTGCACAAAGGGTAAGTAAGGTAAGTCACTGGAGGAGCGAACCAGTGAGGACGGGTCCCATTTTGGGACTTTAGGCGCGGTCCAACTTAGACCCATTTGGGTGATCTAAGTTGAATCCTGGTCCGGATGTGGACGGGATCTAATTACCTTTGAATATTTCACATTTTAGTCCATTTTATTATTATACTAACTCTGGTTTACATGGTTTATTTGGTATATGGACTAAGTTGATTTTGCAGGTGAATTCTGCAAAATTACTCCTCATTATTTTTTAATTTGAAATTTTATTAAAGAATAAATTTATTCTTATTAATAATAATAAATTCATTCTATTATTATATCCACAGCTTGGGTAAGATGAATTTCTATTCCTATTATTTTTTTTGTTAATAGAATTCAAATGATGGATAAAGAAGATTGAGTTGTGCTACTTCAAATGATGGATAAAGCGCTGCACAAAAATAGGATCTGGATGAAACTCAAAGCTCGAGAAGTCTCTATAAAAAGCATGAGAATTAGCACAGAAAAAAAAAAACGCCATCATCTCTTCTTCACGCTTTCACGCTCGGTGCTTCCACGCTCTTTTGCTACNGGTGAGTTTACACTAACGGTCAAACTCAAGTTTTGATGAATGACAAACAGGTTAAAGTTAGGTTGTTATGGTTCTAACCTCTTTACCAAGTGTGCAGGGTTGAAAGACTTAGGACCAGACACTAGGCTGAAGTCCAAGATGGTTGAGTCCTGGCAGAAAGTCCAGTTGGGTCCGCGAGGCCTGACAACTGGCTGAAGACCAAGTTGGTGGAGACTTGACAGAAAGACCAGGGTGGTTGAGTCCTGACAAAAAGTCCTGGTAGGTCAAGAAGTCAAGTAAAACTGCACAAAGGGTAAGTAAGGTAAGTCACTGGAGGAGCGAACCAGTGAGGACGGGTCCCATTTTGGGACTTTAGGCACGGTCCAACTTAGACCTATTTGGGTGATCTAAGTTGAGTCCTGGTTAGATCCTGTTCCGGATGTGGACGGGATCTAATTACCTTTCAATATTTCACATTTTAGTCCATTTTATTATTATACTAACTCTGGTTTACAGGGTTTATTTGGTATATGGACTAGTTGATTTTGCAGGTGAATTCTGCAAAATTACTCCTCATTATTTTTTAATTTGAAATTTTATTAAAGAATAAATTTATTTTTATTAATAATAATAAATTCATTCCTATTATTATTATCCACAGCTTGGGTAAGATGAATTTCTATTCCTATTATTTTTTTTGTTAATAGAAATTCAAATGATGGATAAAGCAGATTGAGTTGTGCTACTTCAAATGATGGATAAAGCGCTGCACAAAAGTAGGATCTGGATGAAACTCAAAGCTCGAGAAGTCCTCTATAAAAAGCATGAGAATTAGCACAGAAAAAATAGAAAACGCCATCATCTCTTCTTCACGCTTTCACGCTCGGTGCTTCCACGCTCTTTTGCTACGGCCTGTCTTCCAACTCGTCTACGTCCAATTACTGCTGGAAGACCACCCTTAACATCCAAACTCATTCAGATAATTTTTTTTGGTAACGATTTTATTACTGCATTATCTGTACTCATTTCTATTAGAGAGTGTGAGGTTGTCACACTCTCTATCTTCTGTATTCGCCTACTCTACCGGGGGTCTCCGGTAGAGAGTTTTAGTAAATTGCCCACAGAAAAGGTCCGAGGGACCTAGGCCTTTGAGTAGGAGTCGCCGAAGGCTCTGAACGAAGTAAAACTCATTCGTGTTTTGTGTGTTCGTTTTTTTATCGTTTCTTTTGTTTCCGCTGTGCACGACTTTACGAACACATTCTTTTTACTCTGAAAAATATATTTTTTAAACACACGTGATTCACCCCCCCTCTCACGTGCATTCCGATCCTACACCCTCGGCCTACTGCCGGCGCCGCCAGCGCCCCACAGCCTGCTGCCGCCGCCGCCAGAGTCCCGCGACCCCCTACCGGCAGACGCCAGCGACCTGATGGCGATGCCGGCGACGCCAGCAGCTCGAGGGCGACGCAGCCAGCGCCCCTCGGCCCGCTGCCGCCGCCCGCCAACGGCCAGCGGCTTGAGGGCGACGCCGACGACACCAGCGGCTCGAGGGCGACACTGTTGGGTTCTCCCGGCACAAAAACATTAAAACGTAGCGGAAACAAGAACCCTCGAGCGATCCATGCGAAAGAAAACTCATATAATGTTCATCTATCTAATAGATATATCTACAGTGTATACCTTTGGAGCGTGCCCTTTGCTTATCCCGCTCGTCCAAGATGCGTCGGATCTCTCGCACGTTCAAGCGCCCATGCCTCTATTCGTATCCACACGGACACAATCTGTCAACTTCGGGAGAACTACCTTAGTTGTGCTAGCAACTTAAGGTAGCTCGTAGAACACCAAGAACCCTACAATAGGGTTTCGGCCAAAAGGGAGAAGAGGAAGAAGAGAGGAAGGGAAGAAGGAAAGCACACCCACTCCTTCAAAATGACAAAGTCCTTCTTTTATATTCATCCCATGAATATGAAGAGTCTTTTGTCTCTTTGACTTCCCTTCATGAAAGCCAATAAAGAGCACATCTTTTCATGTGACTCTTCACCTTCTCTTCATCCAATGAAGAGAGACCTTTCTCTTTCCTACACATGCAATTCCGACCGGGCCTCCCGGGCTTCCGACTAGGTCTCCCGACCAAGTCTCACGAGTGCCGAGCTCCCGACACAGTTTGCCGAGTGCCGACCCAGTCTGCCGAGCACCGAGCCCCGACCCCAGTCTGCCGAGCTTCCAGCTCAGTCTGCCGAGTGCCGAGCTCCCGACTCAGTCTGTCGAGCTCCTAGCTTAGTCTGCCGAGTGCCGAGCTCCCGACTTAGTCTGCCAAGCTCCTAGCTCAGTTTGCCGAGTGCCGAGCTCTCGACTCAGTCTGCCGAGCTCCCGACTCAGTCTGCCGAGCTCCTAGCTCAGACTGTCGAGCGCCGAGCTCCCGAACCGCGCTCCTGAGTTCCCAACTCGAGCTCCCTAACTGACCTCCCGAGTTCCTAACTCGGGCTCAGATCTCCCGAGTTCCCAACTCGGGCTCCCGAAGCATCATGTCCTTAGTGTGTGACCCAATAGATTCTCGCGATGTTGGCAATGCGCCTAAACCCTTTAGACACATAAGCAATGAGCGGCATCTAGCAATGCATCATTGCTACCCAAGTAACAAGAAAAGTCGAGATCCGACTAAACCTCCGTGACTATGATAATGTATGACCTTGTCGTTCTATCCTTGATATCTAGATTGACCAATGAGGCATAGACTGTGTCATCCTCGATCAATCTTTGTGTTTCTTGATCCCCGAGTAGACTCACTCAAACAAATGAGCTCAATATCTCATATTAACTCATTTGAGCATGGCCATGCGTTTTAGTAGTCCTACTCGATCAAGGGGCCCACAGATATCACTCTCGTCATATGGAAGGGATAGATCCCATCTACATCACTCACATCCCTCCACATAATTCATTATATATCCAGTGATTGCCTTTATAGTCCACCCTGTTATGGGTGACGTTTGACTATACCAAAGTACATAACTCCTTATGTAGGGAACCGTAGTGACTTCAGGTCTAAGAACTATTCATACTAATAGTCACATGAGAAAGTTTATGACACTCATATGACAATCTATGAAACTTTCTCATGACGGGTCAATTCAGTACACATTCTCCAATGTATATCCATGTGTCAATTTGATATCACATATCCATGACTTGTGAGCTCAAGTCATCAGTTGACCTACATGCTAGTCTCCATGCATTAATGTTGTCCTTGAATATTAATACTTGACTAGGAATGATTTAGAGTAATGTTCTCTACATCATCTCATTATCGATTCAACCAATCGATATAATGTAGATAAGAACCTACTACCCAAGGACATTATTATATTTAGTTATTTGGCACAAATACAAAGTAAGTATAATAACCATGCCTTTATTTATGACAGAATATGATACAAAATGTCCCTAGTCCCATGCCCCGTTGCCCCGTGCCCCTACTAACAGATGCAGCCAGCGCCCCGTGCCCCGTGCCCCGTTGCCGTCGCCCGCCGGAGGTGTAGAAGGTGAGAAAAGAAGAAAAGAGAGGGAGAGGTGTACCTGTGTCGCTGCTCCAAATCCGAGCGCGTGCCCCCTCTCCAACTTCAGAATTTCAGATCTAGGGTTTTGGGCGAATGAGGGATGGGATGGTTTATATAAAGTCATTTTGGGACGAATCTTTTTCGTCCTCAATTTCATCCCTAATTGAGCAACGAATATTACTTTTCGTCCCAGATTTTGGGATGAATCATAAAATTCGTCGCAGAATCTGGGATGAACTACAAGATTCGTCCTAGAATCTGGGACGAATCCAGGTTTCGTCTCAAAATTAAAATTAATTATAAATAAATAAATTATGTTCAAAACTCTACCTAGAGATATCGGAATTACACGAAATCGGTCCTTACGTGTTCGTCTACTTCTCCTGAATTTATAAGTCCTCTCAAATATAAATTTAAATTAATATATCGAAACCAATAATTTTTTTATCCGAAGTTAATTTTTTAAATAGTTTAGTATTAAAAAAATTATGTTAATAAATTAAATATATTTAATTTGGCCTCAATAATATTTGATAACATTTTATAATCAGGAGAGCTACACAAACACATAGAAATAGTTTTGTATCATTCCGAGAACTATCTCTCTAACATCAATTTGTAACTCTGACTCATATTGAACTTATGATTAATTAGCTGTATATACATTTACATATTTAATTTAACTATTAATATAAAAAATATTGGATTAAAATATAAAATATGAGGATATATATTATTAGGAAAAGGGATAAACACGTATGCATTGGTTTCGTGTAATTCCAATATATCTAAGTAGGGTTTCCGATACGGTTAATATTTATAATTATTTTTCATTCTGGGACGAATCCTAGATTCGTCCCAGTTTCTGGAACGAATCCACAGATTCATCCCAAAATCTGGGACGAATCCATTGATTCGTTCCAAACAGATTCGTCCCAGAATCAGGGACGAATCAAAGATTCATCCCCGAATTAAAATTAACTATAAATAAGTAGTGTGAGTCCGAAATCATACCTAGAGATATTGGAAATATACAAAATCGATTCCTACGTGTTCATCTACTTCTCATGAATTTATAAGTGCTCTCAAATATAAATTTCAAATAATATATCAAAACCAATGATTTTTTTAACCATATTTAATTTTTTAAATAGTTTCGTGTTATAAAAATTACATCCATAAATATATTTGACCTTAATAATATATGATAACATTTTTATAATCAGGAGAGCTATATAAATATATAAAACTAATTTCGTAACATTCGGAACACTCTCTGATGCTAATTTATAAATATAATAAATCTATATTAAAACATTTGCATGTTTATATGTGTTCGTCTACTTCTGTTGAATTTATAAGTGCTCTAAAATATCAATTTGAAATAATATATAGAAACTAGTGAATTTTTTTATCCGAATTTCATTTTTTAAATAGTTTGTATTAAAAAAATATCATCAATAAATATATTTAGCATTAATAATATTTGATAACATTTTTATAATTTGGAGACCTATACAACTAATTTTGTGTATACATATACAACTAATTTTGTGTCGTTCTGAACTTCATTAATGTCAATTTGTAACTAATTTTGTAACTATATATCAAGATAAGGGAACTAACACGTAAGAATCGATTTCGTGTAATTTCGATATCTATAAATATGATTTTTTTGACTTGATTAAATTTTAAAAAAATATTTTCTGGATTCGTCCCAGATTTAGGGACGAAAATGTATGTTCATCCCTGATTCTGGAATGAATCCATGATTTGTCCCAGAATCTGGGACGAATTCACAGTTTCGTCACAGAATCTGGGACGAATATATGATTCATCCCAGAATCTGGGACGAATACAGGATTCGTCCCAGAATCTGGGATGAATCCTGGATTCGTCCCTGATTTATAAAACTTAATTATAATAATTATTATATTTTTGAGGAATTCTGGGACGAATTTATTATTCGTCGCAAATTTTGCAACAAATATTAAATTTGTTGCAGATTCGTCGCAGAATTAGCAACGAATATTTAAATTTGTTGCTGAATTATAATAATTTTTGGGACGAAAAATATTTTGTTGCTAATTGCGACGGACGTATTTCGTTGCTAAATTCGTTCCTAATTTGCAAAAAATATTTTTTTTGTCGCAAAATTTGTTGCAATTTTGGGACGAAAAATATTTGTCCCAAAATTTCATCCCTAAATAATTATTTTTTTTGTAGTGGCCTATTTTGGTCGTGTATGCAGAGCTTATGACACTAAGGCTGCGTTTGGTAGGGTGTAATCCACCCTGTAATGTAATCGAGATTACATTACAAGTTGGATTCCTTTGTTTGGAATCACTTTAAGACTGTAATGTAATGTAATCTCGATTATAAAAGAGGTTGACGATTTGTAATCTGGATTATAAACCAAAACCTTCGTAATCTGGATTACATTACAGCTTGTAAAGTCGTCGGTCGGGCGGCGACAGTCGTCGGTCGGGCGGCGACAGTCGTCGGTAGCTGCTGGTCGACCGCCGGCGACCACCGCCGCCGGGCGCCGGCGACCACCGCCGCCGGGCGCCGGCGACCACCGCCGCCGGGCGCCGGCGACCACCGTCGCCGGGCGCCGGCGACCACCGCCGCCGAGCGCCGGCGACCATAGCCGCCGGGCGCCGGCGACCACCGCCGCCGGGCGCCGGCGACCACCGTCGCCGGGCGCCGGCGACCACCGCCGCCACCGGGCGCCGGCGACCACCACAGCCGGGCGCCGACGACCGTCGCCGGTGATCGCCGTCGGCCGCCCGATCGCCGTCGTCGGCGGTCGGCGGCGTTCGCCGGCAGTCGGTGGCGTTCGCCGGCAGTCGGCGGCGTTCGCCGGCCGGTCAATGGTCACCGGCCGCTCGGCGACGGTCATCAGTCGTCAATCTTGATTACATTACAGGATGGATTGCCCCTCACCAAACAAAAGAATCTAACTTGTAATGGTTATCAAAGATTACATACAATTCATTACCAAACATAACAATGTAATCAAGATTACATTACATTACATTACATTACAAACTTGATTACATTACAGACCGGATTACATTACCCCCTACCAAACGTAGCCTAAAGGCAGGCTTCCAGTTGATTTGGGATAGGAGACTTCATCATGTTCTAGCTTTTTCTGATTCACAGATGGTCATGCAAGCAAGCAGTCATGAACCCATCTATGATCTTGGAAACACTGCTGGCTTGTGTACTCAGGAAATCAAATAAATGCTTGTGAAGCCAATTATAGTTAGCTTGAGACATTCTAGGCGTTCTGCTATTATAGTAACTCATTCTTTAACCTGTTTTGCTCTTTTATCTCCTATATTTTTTTGTTGGGTGAACGGATAATTTCCCTCTTGGTTGGTCAATATTGTATCATCAAATATTATTCTTTAATAAAATGATATGTCAACAAAACAAAAAAAAAAGATTTCAGTCATTTTGAAACCATGGGTAAACTTTAAACATCTTATAAAGTGTATCTATCAATTTTTAAAATGCATGACTATATAGTTATTTTCTAGTGTTTTGCTCAATTTTAAATGTTTGAATGAATTTCAATAACTTCTTAGCATGTATTTATCTATTCAATTTCAAAATGTGAGAAGAAAATATGCATATAATAGTTTTAATTTAAAATGTTATATAAACATTTTTGACTAATTTAACTTCTATGAAGCCTGAGTTAACTTTAATGTTCTAATTGAATTCATTTATATATTCGAATTCAATTTTTTAAAAAATATATAAATATAATAGTTTTAGCTAAAATTATTAACTGATTAATTTTGATAAAAAAATATTTTTTAAATAAGAAAACTCATTATTCTCATTAAAATAATGGCATATTACAAGTTTTCCAACCAAACTGAGAAATTCTCATTCTCCCAAATAAGTGTGGAAGCGAAAGAAGAAATAAAATGGGTTATACGATGGGTAACAAAGTTTGTCGTGTGTCCAATATACATGAGAGCAATAGTGTGCGTTTTCTCCATAAACTTGCAAATTTATAAATCCGAGTTCCCGTATAATGTAAACTTTCATCACCATCCATGATTGCCTGCACAGATGTTAACGAGTCAGAAATAACCAAAAATCTTCTTAAGTCCCAAGCCTTAGCGAACACTAGTCCTTCATGAATTGCATTGAGTTCACCTTCTATAACCGAGTGTAGTGCTTGTGTGTGCCTCCCAAATCCATAGATCCTCCTTCCATGATGATCCTGTATCACTCCACCAACTCTATAATGGTTCAATTTCTTGTTGATACAACCGTTAACCTCCAACTTTAATGTTCCCGATAGTGGATCCATCTGTTCTGTGGCTCTTCTGTAGCTTGATTGATTCGGTGGGTTGAGGTCTCAATTCCGCTCCACATTGTTAAAAATCCTGGAGCAGATCATCACACCATTCCAGGCTATGTTTCAGTGACCCGAACTCATTCCCATAAGTATCTCTCATGCGCATTCTCCACAGCTCCCACGTCCATATGGCCAAGCTCTCGAATTGTGTCTGCACTTAGTCTTTAAGCACATACAAACATCCAGTGTTTTCATATCTCGTACCTCTGAAATAACACCCCAGAGTATTGATTCTTTCCAAACAATCTGCACCATAGGACATAGGAATAGAGAATGTATAAAACTGTCAAAATGAAAGCCACACAACGAGCAAGATTCCGAGCATGGAACCAATGGAGATGGAGATTAGCAGATGTAGGGATGATATCAAGCGATAGTCTCCACCAAAATATTCAGATTTTGGGAGGAAAGTCTAAATTTCATATGAGACTGTGTCAACTGGTTTTTCGGAGGATCCAACATTCCACACGTTAAATGGTATTCACTCCATACAACATATTTTCCCTTCCTAACGAACTTCCAAAATCTCTTGTCATCCATATCTCTCAAAATCAGTAGAATCTTTAATATCTAATCTGCTATGTAAGGAGCAAGCTCACTTGTAATTTGTGCTTTGGGTTTTAAAATACTATGGTTTTTTTAACAACCACCTATCTTTGTATATCCTGATTTTCCTCCCATCATCGACTCTCCAACATACTCCCTATTCTAAGAGATTTTCGTAAAAAATGATTAATGAAGTTTTTCTAACCTCGGGTGATCGGCTTGGCCCTATGGAAGTTTTCCACCGGCCGCTAGGGTAAATCGGGAAGTGTTCGCGACGGACGATCTAGAAGCCCAACGTCCTAGGGTTCATGTCCCATTTGAAGAAAAAATTTAATATATAGAATAAGAGAAGCAGAGAGAGAGAGATAGAGAGAGAAACAAAATAACTTTCTTACTTGAAAAAACTTATATATGAAATACACAATTTATAGAGGTCTTAAAATACTTAGTCAAATGAAAAATTAATAAGGAAACTGTTAATTAACATATTCATAAAGAAACTGTCAATTAACAGATTAATAAGAAAAATATAATATCTAATAATATTTGACAAGGTCAATAATATTTTATTTTCTTTTATCCCCCGACAAACTTAACGAGAGATCTCTGACGTCGAGTTTACATGATAATATGCTAAAACGTTGTCTGGATAATGGCTCGGTAAAGATATCAACAATTTGATCTTTTGCAGAGATATAAGATGTTAGTAATATGAGAGAAGTGTCCTAAGGCAATCGCCTTATCATTGTAAATATTTATTTTAATAAATGAATATTCACTATTTGAGTATACATGTCTGTGTATTTGATTGGGATCTTAAACTCATTTACTTAATGTCCACAATACAATTCACAGCATGAGAGAATTTGTGATGAATTCACAACTAGTGATTATCTCTACATGTGCAATTGTGAAGTATTGAAAATGTCCCTAGTCGATGAATTGATAAATAAAGACACTATCAATTCTGTTGAGACTAGCATGAGTTATTCTTTAATCAGCTGATTCTCACTGGCTGGTGACATTGGGATGTCCGGAGATAAACATGAATGCTAGTTAAGGGAACTAGTTCATTGGAGTGACTAGCTGTAAAACTTCATATGGTAATCTACATATAGATATGTCAATGAAGTTCTTACTGCAGCATAAGTGCGATGTTCCTTTGACTTGCGGTGTTCAAGTCATCTTGGTCATGGAGACTTATACTTTGACATCTTAAGCAAGCATCTCTAAGGAGGTGTGGACCCGGGATGGTTGGGTATAAGCCAAAGTGCCCGAAGATGTTTGAACAACCTATAAAGGATTCACCACTCCTTGCGAGGAGATGTATACCCAAGGCCTATCGTCGGATTGTTACTCAAAGCCTCTGGCCAGGGCATCACATGTTCAGAGTATGAATCTCTCAGAAACATGAGAGTAACTAGAATCCGTTGGACGAGAAAGACATTACTTGAGCTAGGTGTGACGTAGTCAGCCTAGTGGGGACTGACACACATAGACCGTGTCCTGAACCAAGTGGGTATAAGATGGTGAAGGGAATGAGGCACGATTCATTAGAGCTGCTGAAGGGTTTCAGAATAATTTCTGAGGTCAACCGTTGATCTTTCGATTAATTGGGGATCATGATGTACTACTAGGTGTCACTCATGATCGTTCTATAATTGATGAATTATAGACGACCAACATAAATCGAAAGCCTATTTAGTCACACGCACTACGAGTAATCCGAGGGATTTAAAACGAGTTGAAAATTGGATTTTCCGATCAAGAGAGATAAGTCGAATCTGAATTTTCAGAGACGCATCGGAAGCTTAAAATGGCTAAGTCTTTTGAAGGCTTATTGGACGAATTAAATGAGTTTAATTCGTAAGGGTTTCGGCTTGGTGTGGCCGGCCAAAGAGGGTGCCCACCCTCTTTGGTTTGGCCGGCCACAAGGAAGAGGGGAAACCAAATTGTTTGGTTTAAATTATAAAATAAATCGAGCGTGATTTGTTTTATAAAATTATGGATAAAGAAATTTATATAAATAATTTATATAAAAGAAATTTTATATAAAGAAATTTATATAAAGAAATTTATAGAAATTTATTCTTTTTATGGAAATTAAAATGAACCATGGATTGATTTATTTTATTTTATAAAATCAATTATGAATTGATTTTTTCATGATAAGAAAAATTTGTATAATAAATTTCTTGGATAATTTTTATTCCATAATAAAAGGGGAGACATGGTTGTTTTTATTATAAATTAAGTTATATTAAAAACTTGGCATAACGGAATAATTCATAGAAAAATTTATAAGATAAATTTCTTATGAATTCCGTTAAAAGGGAGACTTGGCAATGGAGAGACTACTATATAAAGGAAGCAAGGCAAGACTTGAATTCCAATTAAGAGATTAAGAAGCAAGCTCTCTCTCTCTCTCTCCTTCTCTCCCTTTACCTCCTCTAGGGTCGGCGCCCTCTCCCTCCTCTAGGGCCGGCGCCTCTTCTAGTTGCCGTGAGCCATCTCCACCAAGAAGGTGCCGAAGAAGAAGAAGAAGCGGGTCGCGACTCCTTCCTTCCTCCCGGAATATTGATTTCGTTTTTCCGTTTGGTGGTTAGTTTCAATCTCTCTCTCTCTTGATATTCTAGTCGTGTCTTTGGAGAATCTAGTAGTTCTTGTCGGCACGAAACTCGTGGCTTTGTGAAGTCATCCCGAATAAAACTCGGCGTGGACGCGAATAGAGGCGGAGCTTCCAAGGGACGTTACGGTTGGATCTCGTCCCTTTCTACGAGTTACGCGAGGTATTAAGTAAATTAGTTTTCTTTTGTAAAAAATTTAAATGTATGATCATGTCTCCACAACGTAAGGTTGCATGCTAGATACGTGGTTAAAATAATTTGAGAAATTATTTATGCTAAAACTTCCGTTGCACGTAATAAAATTTTAAAATTACGAACCCGTATCCATGTCAACATGCACCCGATCCCAACAGTGGTATCAGAGCCGGTTAGTGTTCGACATAATCATATAATTGTTTTGTGAAAAACTTTGTCATGATCTAAATTTTGAAAAAATTTTCAATTATGGAAACTTTCCAATTATAATAAATTTTAGATTTAGGAATTTCAAAGTTTGAAAATCCTCATGAAATTTCGCAAACGTTTGAAATATCCTAGTTTCTAAAATTTTATGATAATTGTGAAAACTTCCCATTTTTGGAAACTTTCAAATTTTGGAAATTTCCTATTTTGGAAAATTTCTAATTTTGGAAATATGTAAGTTTTCTTTGTACCAGAAACTTACAATTATTCTGAAAACCTATTATGAAATCTCGCAATTTTGGGCACTTTCTTTCTAGAAAGTCTAGACAAATTTATGGATTATTAATTGACAATTAAATTTGAATTGGTTTTAAATTATTAATAAAATTCTTTATTTTGGATTTAGCCTCGGGGAGCCGTCCAATTTAAAGTTAGTTGTTGTAATTTAATTTCCTATTTTTTTGTCATGTTTAATTTGGTTACGCCTCGGGGAGCAGACCAAATTAGATTTACAACAAATTCTTTTTTTTGGGTATCTGAGCCTCGGGGAGCCACCCAAAGAAAATAATTTGTTGAAATTAATAAATCCATAAATATAATATGTAATCAAATCTTGGAAATTTTGAGGTGATTCTCAAACGGTAATTTCCTTATTTGATTTAAGAGGTGATGCTCTTACATATTGTTGTCTCCGAAATTAATTAGGAAAATGGTTTCCTATAGAGTTTTCTTAAATGAGATTTTCATGAATTAAGGGAATCTGTCTCTTAATTTAATAAGATTTGATTTAGAGAAATCAAAGTCTTAAAAATATTATTTCCGAAATTGATTATGACAATTTAGGAAATTATTTCCCAAAACAATTCCTTGAATAAAGTATGAAATTAGAATTAGAAAATCCGGTTCCTAATTCAAATAATGAGACTTAATAAATTAAGTCACATACATACTTTATTAAGGATATCGTTAGTGTAACGACCCGGCCCCTTGGCCCCTTGGGCGGCCCAACTGGCGGCCCACTAGGCGGCCCTCGGCCCCTTGGGCGGCCAAATCCCATTTGGCGGCCCCTTTGGGGCCCTCTTGGCCGGTCGTTACTCACAAGTACTTCTCACCCCTGGCCAGTGGATTTTTGCCTTCCTCAGGATTCGAACTCTAGACCTCCAGGATAAGTACTAGAGTTTATGAATCCTGATACCAATTGAGCTACAGCTCAATTGGTATCAGGATTCATAAACTCTAGTACTTATCCTGGAGGTCTAGAGTTCGAATCCTGAGGAAGGCAAAAATCCACTGGCCAGGGGTGGGAAGTACTTGTGAGTAACGACCGGCCAAGAGGGCCCAAAGGGGCCGCCAAATGGGATTTGGCCGCCCANTGTTTACACTAACGTCAAACTCAAGTTTTGATGAATGACAAACAGGTTAAAGTTAGGTTGTTATGGTTCTAACCTCTTTACCAAGTGTGCAGGGTTGAAAGACTTAGGACCAGACACTAGGCTGAAGTCCAGGATGGTTGAGTCCTGGCAGAAAGTCCAGTTGGGTCCGCGAGGCCTGACAACTGGCTGAAGACCAAGTTGGTGGAGACTTGGCAGAAAGACCAGGGTGGTTGAGTCCTGACAAAAAGTCCTGGTAGGTCAAGAAGTCAAGTAAAACTGCACAAAGGGTAAGTAAGGTAAGTCACTGGAGGAGCGAACCAGTGAGGACGGGTCCCATTTGGGACTTTAGGCGCGGTCCAACTTAGACCCATTTGGGTGATCTAAGTTGAGTCCTGGTTAGATCCTGGTCGGATGTGGACGGGATCTAATTACCTTTGAATATTTCACATTTTAGTCCATTTTATTATTATACTAACTCTGGTTTACAGGGTTTATTTGGTATATGGACTAAGTTGATTTTGCAGGTGAATTCTACAAAATTACTCCTCATTATTTTTTTAATTTGAAATTTTATTAAAGAATAAATTTATTTAATAATAATAAATTCATTCCTATTATTATTATCCACAGCTTGGGTAAGATGAATTTCTATTCCTATTATTTTTTTTATTAATAGAAATTCAAATGATGGATAAAGCAGATTGAGTTGTGCTACTTCAAATGATGGATAAAGCGCTGCACAAAAATAGGATCTGGATGAAACTCAAAGCTCGAGAAGTCCTCTATAAAAAGCATAAGAATTAGCACAGAAAAAAAACAACACGCCATCATCTCTTCTTCACGCTTTCACGCTCGGTGCTTCCACGCTCTTTTGCTACGGCCTGTCTTCCAACTCGTCTACGTCCAATTACTGCTGGAAGACCACCCTTAACATCCAAACTCATTCAGATAATTTTTTTTGGTAACGATTTTATTACTGCATTATCTGTACTCATTTCTATTAGAGAGTGTGAGGTTGTCACACTCTCTATCTTCTGTATTCGCCTACTCTACCGGGGGTCTCCGGTAGAGAGTTTTAGTGAATTGCCCACAGAAAATGTCCGAGGGACCTGGGCCTTCGAGTAGGAGTCGCCGAAGGCTCTGAACGAAGTAAAACTCATTCGTGTTGTGTGTGTTCGTTTTTTATCGTTTCTTTTGTTTCCGCTGTGCACGACTTTACGAACACATTCTTCTTACTCTGAAAAATATATTTTTTTTAAACACACGTGATTCACCCCCCCCTCTCACGTGCATTCCGATCCTACAAGTGGTATCAAAGCCGGGTTCGCTCTGAATCGGCGCAACCACCGTAAGAGCAGGGGGGGGGGAAATCTGTTTTGTGTCTTTTGTTGCATGATCTAAATTTGGTATTCTTGCCTAAATTTAGTTATTTTTCTCGTTCGTTGGTTTTACTTGAATCTGGTGCAACACCATTCAAATTGCTTTTCGTAAGTTTATCCTTTCCCGCACTACTAATCCAAGACCCAGCCTTGGGATATTTTTTCTACTTTTATTTCGTGTGCACAGAATTTAAATGGCCCAAGGTTAAGGCTATAGCACTGCCCGCCCTCCCTTCTTTAATGGGGAAGACTTTCCCTACTGGAAGAGAAGGATGGAGGTTTATCTGAAGACCGACATGGATCAGTGGTTCACAGTTCAAACAGGCTACACACCGCCAATGGATGAGGGAAATAATGCTCCACTGAAGCCCGACAGATGGAACCCGGAGATGAAGAAAAAGGCTCAGACCGAGTTCAAAGCTCAGAACACCCTCCAGTGCGGACTTACCAAAGAGGAGCTAAACAGAATTGGACCAACCGACTCGGCGAAGGAGCTATGGGACAAATTAACAGAATTACATGAAGGCACTTCTGATGCAAAGGTAACAAAGAGAGATCTGTTATTGAATAAGTTATTTAACATAAAAATGCAGGAAGGAGAATCAGTAAGTCAACTCCACGCCCGGATTAAGAACATATTGAATGGACTCCACATGATCGGGCACAAACAGGAGAACCGGGACATCATAAGGTATGCGTTAAATGCGTTCCCTAGAAATTCACTATGGGCATCTATTATAGATGCCTATAAAATTTCTAGGAACCTTTCAAAAATTAATCTGGATGAACTATTTTGTGAATTAGAGCTGCATGAGCAAACTAACGCCAAGGTCGAGAAAGGGCTAGCTTTATTTGCAGGTTCACCAAAAGAAGCCAAATCAAAGAGAAAAATTCAAGAAGAACCTGAAGATGAGTCAGACTCTGACTCAGATGAAGAAGAACAACTGGTGAACTTGGTAAGAAAAATGTTCACCAGAAGGAAGAACAAATTTTCAAAGAAAGATATTCGAAAGGTAATGAAGCCCTCCAGCACTGAAGGTAAAAGCAAAATGATCTGCTTCGGCTGTAACAGAAAAGGGCACTTCAAACATGAATGCCCTTACAAGAAGGAGGACCAACCCACTAAGAATAAAAAGAAGAAGGCTCTTCGTGGGATGAAAGCTCGGACGATTCCGACGATGAACAACCAAAGAACGCAAGCTACCTCGCACTGATGGCAACCGGACCAGAATCGTACTCGGAGCAAGACGAGGATTCCGAATACGAGTCGAGCCAAGAGATCGGACTATTTTCGGACGGCTCGACTAAGGTATATTTAGATTCAGTGAATGAAAAGTTCTTTAAAATTATTTCTGTCTTAAATAAGAGATTAGATGCATCTGAGCTTAGGACTGATCAACTCCTTAAGGAAAATCAAGACCTTAAGGAGCAAATTCTAAATCAAAACACAACTGAATTAAACTCAAAAATTTCTGAACTTGAAAATGAAAACTCCACCCTTAAGGGTGAAGTTCAAAAACTTAAGGATCTACTAGCAACTTTTACAACTCGATCCAAGAACCTTGACCTTATACTTGGATCACAAAAGGGCATGTACAATAAGTCTGAGATAGGTTTTAAATCAGGATCGACCCAAAGATCCTTTTTCTCCTTTGTCCACTCACGCAAAAAGCAATGTAAAGCATGAGTCCCAAAAGCTTACCTAACAAAGCAAGTAGGGCAGAATCAATATTATGTTCCCAAAAAGGACATTCATTACATTGACCCTAAACACCCCACCTATCATTTAGGGGGAGGCTCCAAACTAGTTGGCACCTCAAAATCAGCCTTTGCCCAGTTGGGCACTTAGGACTAGTCTTAAAAGTTAATCTGACTCTTGACCTACTTAGTATTAGGGTGGGTCGAGATAACAGTACGCTAGACAGACTCTCGGGGAGAACTAGTCAAAACTATCTCGACACATCCTAGACTAGTTAGACCAGGGTGTCTCAACAGGTAGGGTTAAAGTACAACTTCCTTAAGCAGCTTTGTCTAGAAAGAGGTTGTTGCTCCAATAAGGCTTCGGCCAAAGAAGGCCCCTGTGCCTCGCCTCCCGCCTGGAAGCTAATTATCGAAGTATACTTTTAAACTACTTCTTGTCAAACCCGAATCTAACAAAAGGTCAGATTAATTTCTTTTATGAATCAAACTCAAACTCATCTCACACAAATCATAGGATCCCTTTGTTTGATAACTTAGATTAAGTGAGATGAATAAGGATAATAAGTTCAAATCATTGATTGATAATTTAAAACTCAAACTTGAATTTAAAATCTTACCTTTTAAATCCAAATTTTAAATATCAATTAAATCAAAATTCAAAATTTAAACTTAGCTCTTAATTAATTCAAATTTCAAAATCAAATATTAATTCAATTGTTTTCAAAACTCTTTTAAAGTTTTTTTCTCAAAATTTTTTTTTCAAAAATTTTTTTAAGTTTTTTTCTCAAGTTTTTTTTTCAAAAATTCTTTTAAGTTTTTTTTCAATTTTTTTTTCAAAAATTCTTTTTAAGTTTTTCAAAATTCAAATGTTTTCTGTTTTCAATCTTTTTCAAAAATGTAAACTTAACTTAAAATTAACCTTTTCAAAAAGATTAAACTGAACTTCAACTTGAATTCTAATCAATCCTACTTAACTGTAGGAAAATAAATGGATTATCGACAGTGGGTGCTCCAGACACATGACTGGGGATCCCATCAAGTTTACAGAACTCAAGTACAAACGACAAGGGACCGTTGCTTTTGGAAACAACGGTAAACTTAAGGTAATTGGTCTAGGCAATATTGAACTTGAATCTGATTTTATAATTAAAAATGTCTTACTTGTTGAGAACTTCTATTTTAATTTACTAAGTATTAGTCAATTATGTGACACTGGATATAAGGTTAAGTTCTTATCTAATGAATGTCTGATCAAACACACTGACAACCCCGACATCACACTTAGAGGACATAGGCACAACAACATTTATGAAATTAGATTAACCCGACCCTTAGCAAACTGCCTTTTAACCCATAAGGATGAGAGTTGGCTTTGGCATAGAAGACTTGCACACATTCACTTTAGAAAACTACCTACACTAAATGGCTTAGTTAGAGGCCTACCAAAATTACCTAACCTTGAGTCAACCATATGTAATGCTTGCCAACAAGGAAAACAAACTAGATCAACTCACAAACCAACTAATCGAACTCAAACTAAATCAATTCTTGAATTAATTCACCTAGACCTGTTTGACTCACATGGGGTAAAATCAATTAGTGGGAACCTATATTGTTTAGTAATCATCGATGACTATTCAAGATTCACTTGGGTCAAATTCTTAAAAAATAAAGATGAAACATTTGAAATATTTACTCAATTTTGTAAACTAACAGAAAATGAAAAAGGGGTGAAAATTAAAAGACTTAGGAGTGATAATGGTGGAGAATTCAAAAACCAAAAATTTAACCAATTCTGTTTAGAAAATGGCTACCACCACGAATTCTCCTGCCCTAAAACACCTCAACAAAATGGAATTGTAGAAAGGAAAAATAGAACACTACAAGAAGCAACCAGAACAATGCTCAATGAATTCAACCTACCTAAATACCTTTGGGCTGAGGCTGTCAGTACAGCCTGTTATGTACAAAATAGAATAACTATAAATAAAAATTTAGGAAAAATCTCATTTGAAATTTACTATAACAAACAACCTAATGTTAAATATTTTAAAGTATTTGGATGTAAAGTGTATATACTAAATACGAGAGAACACTTAGGAAAATTCACATCTAAGGTTGAAGAAGGTATCTTTTTAGGTTATTCTCTTACCAGTAGAGCCTATAGAGTTTATAACAAAACAACTCTAAGGATTGAAGAAACTACAAATATAAAATTTGATGAAAAATCTAGTCCAAACAAATCTGATCAAACCATCTATCAACCCATTGATTTTATCAGGTCCAGCACCAACCCAGATGAAAACCCAACTGAGGACCAAGACCATGATCTAATTGAACCTGAACCTGAACCCAACCAAACTAGAATTGTTCGAGTTAGCTCAGCCCACCCAACTGATCAAATCATAGGTGATCCAGAATTAAGGGTTCAGACTAGGTCAGCTTTTAGAAACCTTAGCCAGATTGCCTTAATTTCCAAAATTGAACCCAAGTCTGTAGAAGAGTCCTTACTTGACCCTGATTGGATCATAGCTATGCAGGAAGAGTTAGCCCAATTTGAACGTAATCAAGTCTGGGATTTAGTACCCTTACCTAAAGGTAAAAAGTTTATTGAAACTAAATGGGTCTTTAGGAACAAGCTTAATGAACAAGGTGAAACAGTTAGAAACAATGCCAGGTTAGTAGCTAAGGGGTTTAGCCAGGTAGAGGGACTTGATTATGATGAAACCTATGCACATATAGCTAGACTTGAGTCCATTAGGATGATTTTAGGTTATGCAGCCCATAAGGGATTCAAGTTGTATCAAATGAATGTTAAGTCAGCCTTCTTAAATGGTCTAATTAAGGAAGAGATTTATGTAGGTCAACCCCCAGGTTTTGAAAGCTTAGAATATCCTGACTACGTTTTTAAACTTAAGAAAGCTCTGTATAGACTTAAGCAAGCCCCTAGAGCTTGGTATGAAAGACTGTCTAACTACCTAGTATCTAAAGGCTTTAACCAAGGTAAAATTGATCCAACTCTATTTGTTAAGACCTTAAAATCTGATATTTTTATAGCCCAAGTATATGTAGATGATATAGTATTTGACTCAACTAACTCAAATTTTTTGCAAGAATTTATAACTTTAATGGAAAATGAATTTGAAATGAGTTTAGTAGGTCAATTAACCTTCTTTTTAGGGCTACAAATAAAACAAACTAGTGAGGGTACTTTTGTCTATCAACAAAAATACACTAGAGAACTACTTAGAAAATTTGGAATGGATAATGCAAAAGAAATCAAAACACCTATGTCTACCAATCAGACCATAGACAGTGACCCAAATGGCAAACCTGTTGATCTTAAGTATTATAGAAGTGCCATAGGCAGCCTCCTTTACCTAACTGCAAGTCGACCTGATATTCTCTTTGCAGTTAGTATGTGTGCTAGGTATCAAACCTGTGCTAAAGAATCACATCTAACCCTAGTTAAAAGAATATTTAGGTATCTTAAAGGGACAGAAAATTTAGGAATTTGGTACCCTAGAACAACCCAATTTGAACTTATTGGATTCTCTGACTCAGACTATGCTGGCTGTAAGTTAGATAGAAAAAGTACTAGTGGTGGGTGTCAACTACTAGGACCCTCACTAGTGAGTTGGTTCAGTAGAAAGCAACATTGTGTTGCCCTATCTACCACTGAAGCATGCATACCTTAAAAGACTTTAACTTAGAGTTTAAGAAAGTTAAAATCTTTATAGATAATCTAAGTTCAATTTACCTAACCAAAAACCTAGTCCACCACTCTAGGACCAAACATATAGAAATTAAGCACCATTTTATTAGAGATCATGTAAATAAAGGGGAAATTGAACTTAATCATGTTGAATCTAAGGCTAACTTAGCAGATATATTTACTAAACCGCTACCTGAATATGAATTTAGCAATTTAAGGAGGTTAATAGGAATGTGTGTTGTAGACTAGGACTAACCTGATCATTTTTACCTTTTTGATAAATCAACTCACATATTCTGCTTGACACTTAATTTTTTTTTGAATTAACTTAATTTTAGTATTCAAACTTCAGTTTTCAATACTAACCTGATCATGTATTTCCAAAATTGAGTTGAATGTTTAAAACTTGACTTCGAAGTTGGAGGACTTAGCCTAAGTTTGACCCCTAGAACTGCATGAACCTATAGATCTAGGTAGCCGCATCTCACAAAACACATTAAGGTTAATTTGCTTGTGCCTGCAAAACATAGAACGGTTGTGAGATGCATAAGACTTTGCCTGGACTTCAGAATGCTTAAGTCTGTGCATCGTAGCAAGTCTGGGCATTAAATACCAACTTCATATTGATCAAGTCAAGTAGTTTTTCTTAGCTAGACACTAAAACTTGACTTGACTAATCTGGTGAACGCTACTATTCTTTAGATAGTTAGCTAGTAACTAAAATTAGACATCTAGAATGGACTAAGATTCTTACTTAGTTTAGGAGGAGCTTAAGTCAAAATCTTTCTTATTTTGTGTGTCTTTCAAATATGTTGGTTATTTTTGAGAATTTTACTTAACCTTGAAATTAGTTTTCAAACTATTCCTAAATTTTTTTAAGCATTTTTCTCTCTTTTGAAAACAGTGTTGAAAGAATTTTTTTGGAAAATTATCCTTAGCTTTCACTTATTTTGTTTAAACTAGCTTTATGAAAATCGTTTGAAAATATACTTTGAATCTAGCTTGTTAAAACCATGCTTGAAATTTGGTCTTACAATCTTATCCTTAAACACTATCTTCAAGAAAGAAATAAAAACACTATCTTCAAGAAAGAAATATACATGGGGCGAATTTTCTTTACAAAATACTTATTACCCCTATCTTCTACAAATTCCTTAACCCTTGAAATATTTTTTTTAATATTTTCACCTATTTTGAAAAACTCTTGTAAACATGTTTGACTATTTTGTTACTCCTTGAAAATATTTTGGAAAATCCTTTTTGCTAAACAATCATTTTCTGTGGTTTCAAATACTTAGATTTTTGTCTCTAAGCATTACATCTATATCTTTTGAAAAAAAAACATGATTTATTGAAGTCAAATTTAGACACTTATGTTTTTAACCTAGTCCATTTTATGTTAAATTGAGAATTTGACTTCCCCCTTCTGGATTAGTTCAGAACCTTGGTCTGTTTTTTAAGCACCATTTTTATTTTCTTAATCCTTGAGTGCTTATTATTTGTTTAAGACTTGGTTGCCTAATATCTCTTTATGTTGATGAATGCCAAAGGGGGAGGGTTATACGGTTAAGAGTTAGAAATTAAAACAACCTTGATTTTAGAGCATGTCATTTATATATTATGGGTGTACTTATTGCTGTTACATGTTATTTTTCTAATTTTAATCCAGGTTGTCATTGCATCAAAAAGGAGGAGATTGTTGGTGTAGTTTACACTAACGGTCAAACTCAAGTTTTGATGAATGACAAACAGGTTAAAGTTAGGTTGTTATGGTTCTAACCTCTTTACCAAGTGTGCAGGGTTGAAAGACTTAGGACCAGACACTAGGCTGAAGTCCAGGATGGTTGAGTCCTGTCAGAAAGTCTAGTTGGGTCCGCGAGGCCTGACAACTGGCTGAAGACCAAGTTGGTGGAGACTTGGCAGAAAGACCAGGGTGGTTGAGTCCTGACAAAAAGTCCTGGTAGGTCAAGAAGTCAAGTAAAACTGCACAAAGGGTAAGTAAGGTAAGTCACTGGAGGAGCGAACCAGTGAGGACGGGTCCCATTTTGGGACTTTAGGCGCGGTCCAACTTAGACCCATTTGGGTGATCTAAGTTGAGTCCTGGTTAGATCCTAGTCCGGATGTGGACGGGATCTAATTACCTTTGAATATTTCACATTTTAGTCCATTTTATTATTATACTAACTTTGGTTTACAGGGTTTATTTGGTATATGGACTAAGTTGATTTTGCAGGTGAATTCTGCAAAATTACTCCTCATTATTTTTTTAATTTGAAATTTTATTAAAGAATAAATTTATTTAATAATAATAAATTCATTCCTATTATTATTATCCACAGCTTGGGTAAGATGAATTTCTATTCCTATTATTTTTTTTGTTAATAGAAATTCAAATGATGGATAAAGCAGATTGAGTTGTGCTACTTCAAATGATGGATAAAGCGCTGCACAAAAATAGGATCTGGATGAAACTCAAAGCTCGAGAAGTCCTCTATAAAAAGCATGAGAATTAGCACAGAAAAAAAAACAACACGCCATCATCTCTTCTTCACGCTTTCACGCTCGGTGCTTCCACGCTCTTTTGCTACGGCCTGTCTTCCAACTCGTCTACGTCCAATTACTGCTGGAAGACCACCCTTAACATCCAAACTCATTCAGATAATTTTTTTTGGTAACGATTTTATTACTGCATTATCTGTACTCATTTCTATTAGAGAGTGTGAGGTTGTCACACTCTCTATCTTCTGTATTCGCCTACTCTACCGGGGGTCTCCGGTAGAGAGTTTTAGTGAATTGCCCACAGAAAAGGTCCGAGGGACCTGGGCCTTCGAGTAGGAGTCGCCGAAGGCTCTGAACGAAGTAAAACTCATTCGTGTTGTGTGTGTTCGTTTTTTATCGTTTCTTTTGTTTCCGCTGTGCACGACTTTACGAACACATTCTTCTTACTCTGAAAAATATATTTTTTTTAAACACACGTGATTCACCCCCCCTCTCACGTGCATTCCGATCCTACAATCTCCCCCATGCCCCTTGGCAGGCCACATAAGGTCTTTTTCGAGCTCCCCAGACAATCCGGGAGTCTCACCTCCCCGCCGGACATCATCTCCACCATGCTCCCGGCGAAGGGTATGACAAGAATGTCTCAATCCCTGCCTGGTCCTTCAGCCAAGGATATAACCTCCCCTCTGGGGTAGGCATAGCAGATCTCAATGGAAGGGAAGGGAAAAGCAAGTGGAGGAGATGAAGAAGACGGTGCCCCCTCTCCCCCTATTTATACTGATAACTGCTGCCTCATGCAATTAATGCAAGGAGGGTGTAATCACGCCAACCGACGTTGAAGCGTCGTTTCGACTGGCGCGCCCATAATGCGCCTAGAAACTCGCAACTCCTAAGGCGTCTCATCAAGGAGATCGCGGGTCATACGGAGGTGGCGGTTTGAAGGCTATCTGTGTGCTTCACCACGAAATCTCGGCGAGGACCCGCCACAGACATAAATAGAGGATATGAAAAATTGATTTAAAAACACCAGAATCAACCTCGAAAACAATCGATGGTGGGTTAAGAACATAAAGGCAGAGGGCACATCACACAAGAGCACATACACAGGGAACATAGAAAATGATTATAATTAAGCAAAATCAAATACAACCCGACTTATCTCTCGTGTCCACATCAGGCCGCTCGTGGCCTTGGACGAAGACCTTTACCCAGGTTGAAGGGCACTTACAATCTTGGGCCACCAGCTGGAGGTAAGAGCTTCTCCTTCTTCAGCCCGCCAAGGGCCCCATGAAAGCCCTGCTGTAAACGCTCCATTACTTGGTCGGCTACAATGGTACGAAACTCCTCCGAACCCAGAAACTTCGCCCTGAAACCCCTCTCAGCTTCCCGAGAGGCAGAAGCCTCGGATGCCCGTAAAGTATGAAGCTCAGCCTCGGCAGCCTCCACATATCGTCTCAGCCACCTTAGCTCAGCAGACATATCCTCCTGCTCAACTAAGGCCTCTCTGAGCCTCTCCGACGCAGCCCGCTCATCCGCCCGAGCCTGGATTAGGTCATCCTCCAAGATAAATGCACGGTCAGCAGCCATCAGGAGTCTCAACTCCATTTCGCTCAGCAGCTCCTGCTCTCTCGCTTGGAGCTGATCTCTCTCCTGGGTCACGTGGAGAAGATCCTTGGTAACCGACATAGCTTTCTTGGATGCCAAGCACTCTCTGTGCCGAGAAGTCTGTAGGGCCTGCTCCTGATCCTGCACGAGTTTCCGCAGGTACTCGACTTCCTCGCGCAGGGCTTTCCTTACGCCGACTTGCATCACCCCTGCCTGACGCTCATAATCGGCCGCAGCCTCTGCCTGTAAGGCTCGATGGAGTAGGGCCTCCACTTGGGGCCCGGAGTACAAGCCTCGGACAACTGATACGCAATCCTCCACCGCCTGCCATCGCACCGAGGGGTTAATAGTCAGGTAGGGAAGCATACAATGCAATAAAATAACCCGCACCTTCAGGAGCGTCTCCCGAAGACCGGCTAGCGCTCCGGCCGATGCTTGCATGACTATCCCTTCCAGATTGGGGGGTAAGATGCCTCGCCCCTCAGGGGGCGATGAGTTCGGGCGGAGGGGAAGTCGGTGAACGCCTGGAGCTACCGGTGGCACGATGGAGGGGCCGGAGTCATCCCCCTCGGAGGTAGAAGTCTCCTCCGATAGAATCCCCTCAGTCGGAGTCTCCCTTAATTGCACCGGAGGGGAGGATTGTAAGGAGGCCTCCAGCGTTGTATCCAACCTCTCCCTTAGGCGATCTAGTTTCATCCGGTATTGAGGATATAACGTCTTCTTACCCGGGGGAAGGGTGGCTAGGTTGACGGAGCTAGTGGGGGGCACTGGGCCGACTGCCGATGGAGGGGAGGCCGATGTAGCAGGAGGAGGAGTTGCTGTCTAAGCTGGTACAGTCGCTTCCTCAGGCACAGGAGGAAGAGGAGAAGAACGAGCATGACAGTGTTTTTTCCGAGAAGGGCCCAAGCCCTTGGGGAGCCGCTACTTCTGCCGACCGAAGGGCCGGGTACCCGCAAGTGTAACAGAGGGAGGAGACTTTTCGTCCACCCTGGTGGGGCAACTTGTGCCCGAGGGGGAACCACCCCTGGAAGGAAGATCCATCACCGGAGCAACTGGCGGAGCCGGGGGTGCTTGCTCTTCAGCTAGCGGGGATGTAACAGTAACATCGACCCCCTCGAGTGAAGTGACCCCACGAAGCGAGATAGTAGGCCCCTCGAGGGACTCGTCGGGAGTAGAAGGAGCGTCAGAAACGATCGAAGGAGGGTTCAGAGCCTCCTTGTTGGCCTCCTCACACTTGATGAGCCGACTCATCGCCTTGGCATACATGACTTCCTCTGCAGAAGCCAAACAGAAAGAGCATCAGTCAGAACCAATGTGCGTGGAAGAAAGAGACGAACATACCTAGGGTGGGGCTGATCTGCGTTCCTTTAGGGCTAAGGCCCGCCCGATACATAAGCTCTTCGCTCTACACCAGCTCCGGGCCATTGAACTCCATGCCCGAAAGCACCTCTCTAGCATGATGATACACAGGACTGCGAAGAAAGCTCTCTAAGAGGGGAGGAGTCGGCAAATCTGCTATCCAACACAGAGGGCTGAAGGGCAATGACGATAGGTGGATGAAGAAGAATTTCTCCTTCCACCCCTTGTGCGAAGAAGGAAATCCTCCCAGAAACCTATGGCCCGGACGGGCTGCAAAGCTAAAAACTCCTCTCGATCCTATCGGGATGAAGAAGGAATGGAAAAGGTGCGGAGTCAGAGGGAGACCGAAAAGCTTGAAGATGATATACGCCCCCCATCTGTGCGAAGGCATTAGGAGCCATCTGATGCAATGGAATGCTAAAATAAGAAACTATGTTTGTAAATAAGGGGGGGGGGGATAGGGAAACGAAGCCCTAGCTCCATCTGCCTTAAAAAGAAAGCCAACATGCCTGCTGGGGGCTCCACGGGTGTCTGGTCCACTTTAGGGATGACAACTGCCATTTCAGCCGGGACCGCATAAGCCTCGATGGCTGCTTGTAGGGCCTCCAGCCTCACTCTCGAAGAGGCGGATTCGTACCATTCCGCCCGATAGCCCTCCATGACCCCTAGACAGAAGACGAGAAGAGGAAGAACTACTCACGCACAGAAGAAGCTCTACAGGGGAGTAGGACGAAGTGCACCCAGTCGACGAACCAGAAAGGGAGGCCAACGTCTACTTCATCCCCTCTTATACCTCGGTAGGCACCTGCCTCGGCACAATGTGGAAAGGACACGTGGAAAGCTAGAAACCGCTCCGTCCAGACAGTCGATCGTAATGAGTTAGCTGTACCAACACACGGCCATGAGGACTTGTGAGGGTAGCCGTTATAATACGTGGTGATAAGGCATTTGCACGAACATTCTGTTACCCTTGAGAAATGAGGTCATAGGCATCATTATGAGCCTTTAGGAATCAGAGAAGCCTTTTTGGAAAAAGAAGAGGGCACAAAAAGGGATTCCTAGGAACACGAGACGGAGGAGATACGATCCGCAAAGGCTTCCATGATTATGGCAAGAACGGGCGTAGAGACAAAGACCCAGGCGAATGTAACTTTTTCATCTCAACACTAGTCCGATCAGTCAGCCACACTTCCCTCGATCAGACTTGAAGGGAGGGACTTGTGATGGAGCTGGATAGCCCGTTCCCGGCACGGGGGATGAAGAAGCCCGGGACACGAGATAACCTCCCTCCTTGGGCCTCGGGCCCCCCCTCGGGGGCGCGCTCGGAAAGGTCAGTCCAACGATCCCTCGCAAACCTCGAGAGTACTTCGGGAGATATCGCACCCAGAGATCCCCGAGCCCATCTCGGGAGGCGCAGTCCTCACAACAGCCGACCCCGGGTGCCGACCTCCCCCCACTCAATGCGGGAAATCATGCCCGCTAGAAAAAGTCCACGCACCCCCCGAACGTCTCAACGAGAGAAAGAGTGATAACAGTGCAGACTGTTTCAAAGGATATCCCTTTATCACCGAAAGCAGGGGGCGCAGCCTAAGTATTCGAGACGTGACACCGATAAAGGGGGCACGACTTGGCTGTCGACACCAGTATAAAAGGTAGACCAACCCCTCTGGTAAGGGAGTTACGATCTCCCATTTTTACATACTGTCTTTCTTTCTCACCACAATTCAGACAACCTACTAACTTGAGCGTCGGAGTGGACTCCGTCGGACCCCTGCCGGCGTGTCCTCCTAACGCTTGTGTTACTTTTGCAGGATCCCCAAGTTCCTCCTCGACGTAGTAATCTCCACAGGGGCTAAGCTTCAGTGACTGGCCATCGCCGACGACTCCTTCCGGAACATCGGAGAAGAGAAAGTAGAAGAAAAGAGACCCCTTATACTCGAGAAGAGAAGAAAAAAAATTACAGATTTACTATCGTCAGAGAAGAGAAGGAGAAGAAAAAAAATAAGGAAGAAGAGGAAAATAAAAGAAAAGGATAGACGAAGACATGACGATGGCGTATGACACAGCGGAGACTGCTCATGTATAGGGAGAAAAAAAAGAGAGAAGTTCCCTAAAATATCCTAATTCATTTTAAATCAATTCATTTAGACCATAAATTTGATTCGGTTATAACTTAACCAAATTAACTTCAAATCAATTCCGATTTGAACCAACGTAATCTTTATCTCGATACTTACCCATTAGATTTAGTTCGAATCTGATCTGATTTTAATTTAACTCCTTCACTTCGTATTTTGTGTTTTGATTCATCCCTTTATTGTTATATATTTTATTTTTAAAATTTAATACTTAACATTCCTTAATATTTCATGTTGTGATATTTTTTCGTAAAAGTAATACCAATAGATAACTTAAGTCAAAGATTTTCTAAATATCTAGTCAATTTTATTCTTCTGATGATGAAGTAATGAATTGGTCGATCAAAATGATAATGAGAGTTCTGATATTATTTTTTTTTAAAAAAAATCTAAGGGGTCGATCGCACCCCCCCGTCCCCATGTGGGTACGTCCCTATCTAAGTTCCAACATGGCTATGTCAGTGGATGCCTATATATTTTATTATATTTTTTTGTAATATAGATATTCAACTTTTCGAACCAACTAATTTTGAAGTTGATTGACTTGATCCTACGGATATTTCTATTAACCATTGGATAAATCAAAAAAAATTTACGGAGACTCATCTAAATAGTCAATTTCTTAAAGTTAGAATTTAATTAAAAAATCACTATAATATACCATTATTAAAATTCAATCCTTCACTACTTAATTAACCACTTGAAAAGTATAAGGGGTGCATCATTGCGCGGGGCCCTAAATATTTTATCATTGTAGCAAATACGCAAGGTCAATAAATATATAATTAAAATAATATAATTTGGTGGAGAATATCGAGTGACAGTGGGGTGTTTTTAAATCTGAAATTAATTATATTGGCTCATAAATATGAATGATGGAGCAGCACATGTGATGCTATTCAGGCCCCCCACACTCAGTAAAGAGGCTTAGTAAATATGGAAATGACACTTAGGCCGAGCACCCGCGACCCGATCTGACCTAACTCGGCTTCGTTCATGTCTAAGTCAGGCTCAATTTGGCGACAGTCCGTAACGGGTTAGCCTACGATCGAGCCGGCCGCAGACCGTTAGCCTACGATCGAGCCGGCCGCAGACCGATCACGGTTGTACTGCAGCCACAGCGAGCATAGTGAATTGAATAAGTCGATTGAAGAAGACTGGCCAAGTGAGTCAGTTAAGACCTAAAGGCTTCAACTGATAGTGCTTTGTTACAGCAGATACTGAACACCATGATTCAGTTTAATTATCATCCTGAAAGAACCCCCTTTAATTAAGTTAACAGGCTCAACAAAAAATGATTAACCGTATTTTTTTGAGAAAATTTTCTTAAACTCTCCACTCTCAAACTCACATTTGCATGTATTCCTCATTCAAAGTTTTCTTTGCATGCAGTCCCTGATGGGATTGATAAGACAGCTTTGTGAGTATTATTTGAATAAAGTTGAATATAAAAGTTAAAAATTTGAGTATGTAAGGTTGCATTCACCACACCAAGAAACCGTATACTCAATTTTTACTCTTTTATACTTAAATCTTTACATTGTATACTCAAATTTTACTCTTTTATACTCAATCTATCAGGGAGTGAATGTAAAGAATTTATCAAATGGGGAGTGCATGTAAAGATCAAATGGGGATTGGGGAATTTTCTGTAATTTACCGTATTTTTTTAACTTCGGATGACCGGTCCGATTTCACAAAATTTTTTTATCGATCGTCAAAATAAATCAAAAAGTATTCACGACGAACAATTCAAAAATTTAACGTCCTAAGACTTACATTCCATTTGATTTTTTTTTATAAAATATATTATAATTGAAGATCGTAAATATTTTAAAAAAATTGTAGATCAACTAGGCCTAGCCCCAGGAGCAAATTAACAAAGCCCATAGACCTTAACACAACGTGTCAATTATTAAATACTCAATTATTCATAGGATAATGCGTTGGCTTTGATGGATGGGTGGTGTTGATCATCAACTGGGATTAGTCTAGTCAGTCAACTCAATGATAAATGGACGAATCGAACTAAGTGGGTCTCAGTCTGACAACATACATCTTGTCCTATTTAAATTATTGACACAACCTTTAATTATACTGAGACACTCCTTCAAGAAATAGACGTACATATTTTAATATCATATATCGATACCAACTTAACCTCATAGGTTAGCCTTTCGAATATCGACACACTATTTTTAATAAATTTATATCTTTATGGATAAGAGTATTCGGTCAAGATGAAAGTCAAATTTTCTTTTCTAAAGATGATATTGTTCCGCTTAGGTAATTAAAATTTATTGACATTTATCTTCTAAGATACAAGATTTACGTTTCAAAATAAAAGTATTCTAAATTTCGATCTCCAACTTTCAAAGTCTTTATTTTTTTTATAATCTTGATATTTATCTCTTCGAATTGATTAATCTTAAGGATCATAGATCGGATCCCAAAAAATTTCTACCGACTACTAAGATAAATTGAGAAGTGATATCTATCCAAGCGATAGAGTTGTCATTCTACTAGAGAAAAATCTCTGCAATGTACTATAGTTCGGATTCAATCTTTAGATGTCTAATTAACTATTTAAAAAACTTAACCATTGCATTTGTAAGAGAGGAGAAAGAAGAAAACTCGAGAAATTGTACAACTTGTGTAGAGTAGAATAGAATTGAAAGATTTGAATGATAAGAGTTAATTATTTGTATAGGGACGAAGGATTATTCCGGGAAATGTTTATATCTTTTAATTAATTAATGATTTCATCCATCATTTAATTAGTAAATTAATTATTTAATTATCAAATTTAAGGTCACCTATATTTTACTAAAAAAAAAAATTGATCGATTAGCGACGGACGTAATCCGTCGCTATTCCGTCGCAAAACACCAATAGCGACGGAATAGCGACGGAGTGAGCGCCGTAGGGCAAAAACCCGTCGCAGAGCTAAGGTAGCGACGGAAACAATAAACCCGTCGCTAATATGAGTTAGCGACGGACATATAAGCCCGTCACAGAGCTAAGTTAGCGACGAACATATAAGCCCGTCGCAAACACCGGGGAATATGGGGTGACGTGTCCGGGAGAGTTTTTAGTGACAGCCGGTCAAATATCCATCGCTAATCTTTCGTGATAACGATGGATTTGGTCAATATCCATCGCTAATCTATCGTAATAGCGACGGATTTGGTCAATATTCGTCGCAAATCGATCGTGATAGCGACGGGAAAGCCAATAGTCCGTCGCTATTTGAGACGGATTTTAAAAAACATCCGTCGCAAAATCTGGTAAATTTTTCACAACCAAATGCTGCATTTGCCCCTTCCCATAGATACAATCAATAATATATAAATATCCAAATCCAATGATCCAAACAAATATCAAATAAGAGTAAATATTACAACATCCAAACAAACATCAAACAAGACTAATAATTACAACATCCAAACATTCAAACAAACATCCAAACAAACTTTCATATCCAATATCCAATCCAAACAAGAGTAAATATCCAAATCCATACACAAAAGAAGATAAACATAAGTCAGAGTAAATGAAAAGAATTGTATACATCAAACGTCAGAGTTTAGTAGAGAAACATTACGTACATGAATATCAGAGTGAACAATGGATGAAAAGGAAAAATATTCCTGCATAATAGAAGATAAATAAAAGTTAAATAGAGTTAATCTCTAAATATAACTCTAATAATATTAAATCTATAAATGAAAACTAACAAATAAGAAACAATTAAGGAATAATATCCAATATGCATACCTTTCAAGCGAGTCAATATTTGAATTCAACTCTGATAATGTGCAATCTGTAAACGGAAATGAAGTAATAAGAAAGCAATCATTATGAATATAATAACTCAATCCATTGTTACTGAAAAAATATAGAGAAAAAATAGAACATATCACTAAAATATCTCTACTCCTCTGTGGTATCCTCAGGATCCTGTGTCTCCTGAGACTCAAAACGAGGGGCAGGAGGGGCTGACATTTGTGTCATAAGCGATAGGGTCGCTGCAAAATCTTGTATGTTTCTTATTATCTCCTCAGTGTGTGCTTGGCGAGCCTGCAAATCACTCAACTCAGCATCCCTTGCTGCGTCCCTCTGAGCCCACGCTGCGTCCCTCTCGACCCACGTCGACTCCATCGACGTGAGTCAAGTCCACGGGGCATCATTTTCCTCCCGTAATTGACGAACCTCACTAGAGGAGGAGGAGGATGCTCGACGTCCCCTAACCCCTGGAACTCTCATCTGATCATATGTGATCTTTGCCTGAGAGCCCAGACCATATAGGGCGGTCTTCCTTCTTCCACCGACGACATCATAATAAATCCGATTCACATCGTCGGAGGAAAGAGGCTGTGAATCCTCCCCCTCTGCAGCAGGCTGAGACGCCTGTGCCTCTGCAACTCTAGTGGTCATTGCTTCATGTGAAATAATAATTTAATTAATCTATATAAAATGTCAAAACAAATAAAATATAATTAATATACTTACATTGATTGCTAGGGAGCGTCGATCGACAAATGACCCATCTTTTTTCTTGTGGGTCTTGTTGAATACCTCCCAACTAGTGGGAGGTATCTGTAGCTCAGCAACCTGTATACACAAAATTTAATATTTAAACATATTCAAAAAACACATACTAAATTCCTTTAATAACCTAAATAAAAACATACCAAATCACTGGCATGTTGGACAATGGAATGGGATCCAGCCGTGTGCTTTGTGGATCCCGTGCTGGGGCCAGCAAGCTTAGAATTGCGATTGGCTCGAGCAATCACAGCATTCTCTTGCCGGTGTTGGCCATCCCAGACAGCTCGCCATGCTGCCCAAATAGTCTCAGGGACCTCTGAAGGCCTATCTGCCTTCTTTCTCCACTTGTAGACCATGTCCCTGTACAATTTGGAGCAGTAGACATTCCATGTTCTGGCGGCATGATATTCTTGGTCATTTAACCGTTTAGAAAAAGTTGAACCCATTGCTCTTCCAGGATACTTGAAAATAGAAGAATGTCTGGGTCAACTGATGGAATGTCATCTTGATTGCGTGGACACTTTTGATGTTTGGTTTTCACATTTTCAGCAAAGTAATACGAGCAAAATAAACTTGCTTCTTCAACCAAATATGCATTACATATTGATCCCTCAACTCTTGCTTTGTTACACACATTATTCTTTAATTTTCTAAGAAACCTTTCAAAAGGATACATCCATCTGTATTGTACAGGACCACCTATCTGTGCCTCGCTAGGTAAATGAATTGGCAGATGTTCCTTTGAATCAAAAAAGCTTGGTGGGAAAATTCGCTCAAGCTTACATATTATTAACGGAATCACTGTTTGAAGACGTAACATATCTAATACCGTAATAACTCTGGAAGTCAGATTTGTGAAAAAAAGACTTAATTCTGTAAGTGATTGCCAAACATTATTAGGAAGTAATTCTTGGAAAGCAATTGGAATTAATCTTTGCATGAATACATGACAATCATGACTCTTCATTCCAACCATTTTAAATCTATTCGTATCCACACAATGAGACATATTAGAGGCATATCCATCTGGAATTTTTGTGTTTTTCAACCAAGAACACAAAGTGTTGGATCGATAGAACCGATAGAGGGGGGGGGTGAATATCGGTATTCGTTTTTCGGAAAATTAAGAGCAAGTGCACAGCGGAAAGAAAACAATAACACAGAGACGCAGTCGTTTTTACTTGGTTCGGAGCCTGGGTCGACTCCTACTCCAAGGCCCACGGTCGTTGACCGTTTACTTTGGGCAATTCTATATTAGGCGCAAAATAGTTTACAAAGGATTACAGAATTAAGTACAGTAAACTTTTAAATAGCTCTTTTACCGACGTCCGGGGTAGATCGACTTTTTCGGAGCAGCGGGACGTCGTCGGCTCGAGTTGGAAGGATTCCGAGGTGAAGCGCGAGAGCAGAAGAGCTTTGAGACGTAGAGAGAGTTGATGTTCTGAAGCCTTAGTCGAGGGCCCTTTATATAGGGCCTGGGGGCGCCCGGGATGTCGGGGGCGCCCCCCCCCCCCACGTGTCCTTTGATCCGCCAAAGTCTCGGTCAGCGTCTGATCCCTTTATCTTCGGGATCCGCTTTGACCGGGGCGCCCGGAGCGCTCGGGGTGCCCGGATTGACCGGGTCAAACTTCTATTTTCGCTTTGTTGGCTTCTGGATCGAGGCTTGCGCATGGGGGCGCCCGGGATGCTGGGGGCGCCCGGGAGCAGCGGGGGCGCCCGGGAGCACGGGGGCGCCCGGGAGTTGAACTGTCGAAGCCCATCTTGCTGTCTTGTGTTTTGTGTTTGCCTTGGGGGCGCCCGGGACACTCCGGGCGCCCTGGTCTGCTGTAGCCTCATTCCTTTGAGGCTTTCTGAGCTGCAGACACACGTTCCTTTGGTCCTGCATCCAGGGTTAGTCCAAAACACAATAAAACAATAAAGTATTAGATTATACAGCCTTAGCTGTCTTGGTTCTGACTTTGGTCTCCTAAATGGAGCCCTAGGTTGAACCGACGCCTACTGTTCCCTCGACGGGGAACGCGTCCTCACCTACTCCTCTCGGGAGAATTTACCTGATGCCAACCGCTCCTTTGGTTAGACTTTTGCCTGGTGGTCCTTTGCCAGGTCTTGGATACCGAGCCGTCCTTCGCTCGGTGCCTAGCTGTCCTTCGCTAGGGCTTTGTTTCCTGGCAGCCCTTCGCCAGTGCCTAGCATTCCTTTGCTAGGGCTTTGTTTCCTGGCAGCCATTCGCCAGGTGCCTAGCAGCCCTTCGCTAGGACTTGGTTTCCTGGCAGCCCTTCGCCAGGTGCCTAGCAGCCCTTCGCTAGGACTTTGTTTCCTGGCAGCCCTTCGCCAGTGCCTAGCAGTCCTTCGCTAGGACTTTTTACCCTGGCATTCCTTCGCCAGTGCCTAGCAGTCCTTCGCTAGGACTTTTCCTGCACACTAGAGTAACTTGTTAGAAAACAAGTAAGACTTAACTTTTGACCTCTGTTGCCATTATCAAAACACAGGTTTGACTTGGGTACCTTCTGCACCAACAATCTCCCCCTTTTTGATTTATGGCAACCCTAGTTCAAAAAGTTAAGTTTAAGCAAGCATAAAAGTGTTAAATTTTGTTCCCTCCCCCTGGAGGGAATCTCCCCCTAGATTTTTCAAAAATTCGTGGGGTTTAAAAAACTTTACTTGTACTTTGAAAAACTTAAGGTTTTAGGTACTCAGAAATCTTTTAATAACTTAAGTTAAAAGTACATAGGAGAGTTTTTGAAGAATGATTTTAGAGTACTTAAAAAGTTTGAAGCTTTAAGTTTTAAGGTACTCAGAATGTTTTGAAAGTGTTAGCTTAAGTACTTAGTAGGATTTAAAAAAGCTTAAGTACTTACTAGGCTTTGAAACACTTTAGTATATTTGGAAAACTTTAAGTACTTAATAAATAAAGTATATTTGGAAAACTTTAAGTACTTAATAACTTTGTACTTATACAGTTTTGAAAAACTTAAGCTTAAAGTACTTATTGAAGTAAAAAAAATTTGACAAGCTTAAACAAGAAAATTTTGAAAGACTTAAGTACTTAGCAATATTTGAAAGCTAAAGTAAAATTTTGAAAGCTTTTAAGAACTTTAAGTACTTTAGTCAATTTTGAAAAGCTTAAGTATTTTTGAAAATTTTGAATAAAGGATAAGAAATTTTCTTTTTGAATAAAGGATAGAGTTAAACAAATTAATTTTACTAGGACTTTGTTTCCTGGCAGCCCTTCGCCAGTGCCTAGAAGTCCTTCCCTAGGGCTTTTTCTGCACACTTAGTGAACATTGTTAGATCACAAATAAACTTAACTTTGAATCCTTTGCCAATATCAAAACAAGGTTCGATATGGTGCTTCCTGCACCAACAATCTCCCCCTTTTTGATTTATGGCAACACAATTCAAAGTTAAGTAAAAATTATAACGGTTTAAGCATGAATGTTTAAGACCAATGAAACATAGCAATTCTTAAAAGTCTAAAACCAATGTAATTTGAACAGGAAAAATTTTCTCATACTCCCCCTGAATAATTGTGTTATAAACTACTTAGCTTAACACTTAACTTTGACCTTTCCTCCCCCTTTGACATATATCAAAAACAAACATGGGTGAGCAAGGTATCTAATAGGGAGTTTAGAGTTTTACCAAAATAAATTTAAGTAAAGGAGTTTAAAAACATAGTTTTAAAAAACTTTAAGTAATGGAAAAAAAATGATGTTCAAAGTAATTTGAATAAAGGATAAGAAATTTTCTTTTTGAATAAAGGATAGAGTTAAAAAAATTAATTTTACTCTCTCCTTGCCTATCTCTCCCCCTTTGCCATATATCAAAAACAGATGAATATAGCAGAAATAAGATTTGCATAAAGGAAGTAAGCATAAAGGAAGTAAGATTTTGTTGTACTGAATCAATTCATAATTAGACTTAAACTAAATCAGTCAATTTTCTCTGTAGGGACCTGTCTAACCCAATTAGCTACTTACTAACTGTTATAAACAGTAGTTTTTGCTAGGGTTAGTCAAGTTAAGTGTTTCTGTTCAAGTTAGATTTTCTAGGCTTGACACTTAACTTGATTGCTGTGTAAGTTGTATTTAGTGTCCCAATTACTGCAGATGCACTGACTTAAAGCATCTTGAATTAAGGCAATGACCTAAGCATCTCAACCCTTTCTAGGTTATCAACCAAAAGTACCCTAAGGTGCTTGTGAGATGCTGGCTTCTAAATCTATAGGTGCATGCAGTTCTAGGGTTAGGGCCTAGGTTAAGTCTATTTTCGAAAAAAACCCTAGTTTTGAAAGGGGGTAGTTTTGAATTAAAAATAAAACTAAGTCGAAAATGAAAACTTATTTTGAAATTAAGTAAAACAGTTTTTCAAATTCTATTTTTAGAAATTTTTTTTAAATCAAGTAAAGCAGAAAGAAAGTTAATCTATTCTACAGAACACAATCCTAACTGCCTTCTTAGTGAGCTGAACTCAGATTCAGGTAAGGGTTTTGTGAATATATCAGCTAAGTTGGATTTAGAGTCAATATGCTTAAGTACTATTTCACCCCTGGCTACATGGTCTCTTACAAAATGATGTTTGACTTCTATATGTTTGGTTCTGGAATGTTGGATTGGGTTTTTAGTTAAATTAATTGAACTTATATTGTCAATAAATACTTGAGTTTGGGTGTAGTTGAGCTGGAAGTCCTTAAGTGTGTGCATCATCCATAAAAGTTGAGCAACACACTCTCCTAAGGCCACATACTCAGCTTCAGTTGTGGATAGAGCTACACAGTGTTGTTTTCTGCTGCACCAACTAACTAGACTCTGACCTAACAGTTGGCAGCTTCCACTTATGCTTTTTCTATCTAATTTACAGCCAGCATAGTCAGAATCTGAGTATCCTGTCAAATTAAAAGTTGAGGATGAGGACTTGCAAGGTCTTCTTGAAGAGAAAGAAGTGAAGAAGGAGGTTGATTTTGGTGTGGGAAGAGAGGGGGAATTCGGGTGCCTTATATAGGCATTTCCATGGGGGCGCCCGGGAGCTTTCGGGCGCCCCGGTCAGTGCTTGCTGCCAAAGGCAGAGATTCGGCTGGTTGGGGGCGCCCGGGACAGCCCGGGCGCCCTCAATAGGGTACTTTTGCAGCTTTTGCTGCCTTGGAAGTGATGGGGGCGCCCGTGTCATTCCGGGCGCCCTGGTCAAGGGCAGAGGCAGCTTTTCTGTCTTGGGGAAAGAAAAAGCTGTCGAGGGGGGGCGCCCGTGTGGTCCCAGGCGCCCGGAATAGTATAGAAAAAGACAAAATTACCATGGTTGGAATTGATTTGACTGTTTTGACTATGGTTTGACTTCTTTGACCATGGTTTGACTATGTTGACCATGGTTTGACTACTTTGACCATGGTTTGACTATGTTGACCATGGTTTGACTATGTTGACCATGGTTTGACTATGGTCTTAAATACAAGATTATCTCATACTATAGGCATCAAAAGAATTTCCAATCTTAATCTTACTGTCTCACCCAGTTTAGGGTTTTCAATCACGTTAGCCTTATAGGTTTTGTGAGACACGTTTTGATAGTTGAGATTATTTTGAAAAGCATGGTTTATTTTGAAAGACTTAATTAATTTTAAAAATAATTAAATTTTGAAAACTTAATTAATTTTGAAAACAATTAAATTTTGAAAACTTAATTAATTTTGAAATTTTTGAAAAGATGTTTAAAATCTACAAATAATTGAAATTTTGTATTAGATTCGAATTTGACAAAAGAAATAATTTGAATTTGAATTTCAAAAATTGGCTTCCAGGTCTTGGCGAGGCACTAGGCCTTCTTTGGCCGTAGCCTTATGGGATCATCCACCCTTTCCTTGACAAAGCCTTTTAATGAAAGTTTATTTTCTAAATTATTCTTTGAAAAATTTCTGGTCTAACTAGTTTGGGTCTTGGATCGGTAGGTTCGGCTAGTTCCGCCAAATTGGCTTCCCTAACGTACTATCATCTCACCTCCACCCAATACTATGTTGTCAAGTTTCAGTTAAGTTTGTTCAGTTCTTAAGCTAACCATTCCTAAATCTAAGCATGGTAAATTGCAGGAATTTTAAATAAACAATCAATCAAGCAATTGCAATCACGAATTAAATTTTTATCTAATAATGAATATTGTTTTCAGTTTGGCTCCCCCTGGACTAAAGCCATGGTGATAGTTAGGCAAGATGTGAATCTTGTCCTTGGGGATCCAATACTGATTTGATCCAGTTGGTTTGTTCAGGTATAGTTTAGGTACCCATGCCTGAATTTTACCTCTGGACTGATTCAGTACAGCAAAGTAAGATCTTTGCCGGGATTTGGTTCTATAGCCAAGTCCGGATCGATTTAGAACTGATTTTTATTTTCCAAGGATCATGTCAAGACCCTTGGAACCAGATGTAAATCGTTCTAAAGCTGATCTAAGATCCTTAACCTGAGTTTTCAGGGAGGAGTTCTCCTTTTCAAGTTTTTCAACTTGAGTAGGAGTTCCTTCCTGAACCTTCTCGGTTAAGGGTTTAGAGTCAGCTCCCTCTTTCAAGAGTTTTACTTCCTGTCGGAGGGATTCGACTCGGAGTTTGGCTTTTGCCAAATCTCGAGAAAGAAATGAAATTAATTCGCTTAATTGACATCTATTGAAACCAGTTACCTTAATTTCGCCGTCTTCTGTAAAGGTCAGCTCGCCGTCGTCCTGTTCTGATTCTGACTCAGTCTCGACTTTATCTGAGGCGGTCAGAGCTAGTAGGTTTGATTGGGGTGCTTCTTCTTCTTCTTCTGAGGAAGATTCGTCCCAGGTTGCTTGGAGCGCTTTCTTTCTTCTTGTCTTTTTGATTTCCTTTAAGTTTGGACATTCTGTCTTGTAGTGGCCCTTTTTCTTGCACTCATAGCAGGTTACGTTGGGCTTGTTTTTATCATTCGCGAGTTCAGCTGGTTCGTCCTTTCTTCGGCTGATTTTCCGTTTGTTGGTTCGGTTCTTCAGCTCCTTGTAGTAGCTTCGGGCTAGTCGGACCAGCTTAGTTTGATCTCCTTCTTCGTCTTCCGAGTCTGAGTCTGAGTTAGACTCGGGTTCAGGTTCAGGCTTCTTCTTTGTTGTCCTTCCAGTTTTACCTGTAACGAAAGCAATACCTTTCTCGACCATATTGGTGTTAGTTTGTTCGTGCAGTTCTAGTTCGGAAAACAATTCGTCTAATTTTATTTTTGAAAGATCCCTTGAGACCTTGTATGCATCTACCATAGATGCCCACAAGGTGTTTCTAGGGAAAGCGTTTAAGGCATACCTTATTAAGTCACGGTTTTCAACCTTGTGACCTATAGTGTGAAGACCGTTCATCAACTCTTGGATCCGTGCATGGAGCTGGGCTGCTGTTTCGTTGTCGGCCATCTTGATGGTGTACAATTTGTTCAGTAGCAGATCCCTCTTACTGATCCGAGTATCTGATGTCCCTTCGTGCAGCTCGATCAATTTTGCCCAAAGCTCCTTTGCACTGTTGAAGGGGCCCACCCGGTTCAGCTCCTCTTTTGTCAATCCGCATTGGAGAGTCTGAGTTGCTTTTGCGTCGGCTTCTATCTTGCGTTTTAGGGCGTTGTCCCATTCTGAGTAGCTTTGAGGAAGTCCTTCGGCGTTTCTGGGGATCTCCAGACCGGACTGGATAATGATCCACATGTCCACCTGAGTTTTCAGGTGGACCTCCATGCGACTTTTCCAGTAAGAAAAGTCTTCTCCACTGAAAAGTGGAGGTCTGGCGGTGCTAAAACCTTCTTGCATGGCCATTTTAATCTGTAACAGAAAACTAACAGAAAAACAAATTTTCCAAGACTAGGTCTTGGATTAGTAGTGCTGGATAAATAAAATAACGAGGGGTGTTGCACCAACCTCGCAAAAAAATTCAAACGAAATATGTAACGAAAATTCAAAAAAAATAGAAAATAAAGATCCGAAATAAAATTTCAAACTGGTGGTTGTACCAGGTTTGAACTTCCCCGCTCTGATACCACTTGTTGGATCAATAGAACCGATAGAGGGGGGGGGGTGAATATCGGTATTCATTTTTCGGAAAATTAAGAGCAAGTGCACAGCGGAAAGAAAACAATAACACAGAGACGCAGTCGTTTTTACTTGGTTCGGAGCCTGGGTCGACTCCTACTCCAAAGCCCACGGTCGTTGACCGTTTACTTTGGGCAATTCTATATTAGGCGCAAAATAGTTTACAAAGGATTACAGAATTAAGTACAGTAAACTTTTAAATAGCTCTTTTACCGACGTCCGGGGTAGATCGACTTTTTCGGAGCAGCGGAACGTCGTCGGCTCGAGTTGGAAGGATTCCGAGGCGAAGCGCGAGAGCAGAAGAGCTTTGAGACGTAGAGAGAGTTGATGTTCTGAAGCCTTGTTCGAGGGCCCTTTATATAGGGCCTGGGGGCGCCCGGGATGTCGGGGGCGCCCCCCCCCCCCCCCCCCCACGTGTCCTTTGATCCGCCAAAGTCTCGGTCAGCGTCTGATCCCTTTATCTTCGGGATCCGCTTTGACCGGGGCGCCCGGAGCGCTCGGGGCGCCCGGATTGACCGGGTCAAACTTCTATCTTCGCTTCACTGGCTTCTGGATCGAGGCTTGCACATGGGGGCGCCCGGGATGCTGGGGGCGCCCGGGAGCACGGGGGTGCCCGGGACACTCCGGGCGCCCTGGTCAGTTGTAGCCTCATTCCTTTTAGGCTTTCTGAGTTGCAGACACACGTTCCTTCGGTCCTGCATCCAGGGTTAGTCCAAAACACAATAAAACAATAAAGTATTAGATTATACAGCCTTAGCTGTCTTGGTTCTGACTTTGGTCTCCTAAATGGAACCCTAGGTCGAACCGACACCTACTGTTCCCTCGACGGGGAACGCGTCCTCACCTACTCCTCTCAGGAGAATTTACCTGATGCCAACCGCTCCTTTGGTTGGACTTTTGTCTGGCGGTCCTTTGCCAGGTCTTGGATACCGAGCTGTCCTTCGCCCGGTGCCTAGCTGTCCTTTGCTAGGGCTTTGTTTCCTGGCAGCCCTTCGCCAGTGCCTAGCATTCCTTTGCTAGGGCTTTGTTTCCTGGCAGCCCTTCGCCAGGTGCCTAGCAGCCCTTCTCTAGGACTTTGTTTCCTGGCAGCCCTTCGCCAGGTGCCTAGCAGCCCTTCGCTAGGACTTTGTTTCCTGGTAGCCCTTCGCCAGTGCCTAGCAGTCCTTCGCTAGGACTTTTTACCCTGGCATTCCTTCGCCAGTGCCTAGCAGTCCTTCGCTAGGACTTTTCCTGCACACTAGAGTAACTTGTTAGAAAACAAGTAAGACTTAACTTTTGACCTCTGTTGCCATTATCAAAACACAGGTTTGACTTGGGTGCCTTCTGCACCAACACAATGCTTGCTTACTTTCTTTGTCCAATGTATAACAAGCCTTGGGATATTTACCAGTTATTTCATTCTGATGCAACTCAGGTCTGCTAACTAATTGTTTCAATTCTTTACGAGATTTTATTGTATCTTTTATTTTCCCATGCACATTCAACATAGTATTAATGATGTTATCAAAGAAACTTTTGTTAATATGGATAACATCCAAATTATGCCGAATGAGTAAATATTTCCAATATGGAAGCTCCCAAAAAATACTTCTTTTCCTCCAACCACATTTGTTGACTCTAATAATATACTTGTTGATATCATCTGAACCATCCTGATATACTGGTAGAAATCCATAACTATCAATTTCATTTAACATTTTTTCGCCTGACATCCCAACTGGAGGTAGCTTCCTAACTACTTCATTCCTTTTAAAATGTTTCTTATTTCTTCTGAATGGATGATCAAGAGGTAAAAATTTTTGATGATTATCAAACCAAGAAATCTTTCCACTGCAAGGCAAAGAAAATGCTTCTGACTGACTCATATAATGTCGACATGCTAACTTTCCAGCCATGCTCCATCATGATAACATTGAGTAAGCAGGAAAATCACTAATAGTCCATAACAATGCTGTATGCATTAAAAAGTTTGATTTACTTACGATGTCATACGTCTCTAAACCTATATTCCATAAATGATTCAGCTCAGCCATCAAAGGTTAAAAAAATACATCTATTTGCCCTTTTGGATTATGAGGACCTGGAATTAAAACGGTAAGAAACATGAATTCATCTTTCATGCACATCCATGGTGGTAAGTTGTATGGTGTTAAGATAACAGGCCACGATGAATATTGTTGTCCATAACTTTCAAATGGCTGAAATCCATCTGTAGAAAGTCCAAGTCTTACATTAGGTGGTTCCATACCAAAGGAAGAAAATGTTGAATCTAAATGTTTCCATGCAGGGGAATCATAAGGATAACACATAATGTCTCCATCATGTCTATGGTTTTGATGCCAGATCATATGACTTGCTATTGCTGCTGATGCATACAAACGTTGGAGTCTAGCAGTCAAAGGAAAGTAATATATGACTTTGTCGGGAATATTTTTCTTTTTCTTTTGATTTACCATGCGAGCACCATGCTTGTAACGAGGATGATTACACATTTTGCATTCCATCAACTCACTATCTTCGTTCCAATATATCATGCAATTATTGACACTACAATGTATCTTCTCAACTAGTAAACCCAAGTCTCTGATTAGTTTTTTAGTGTTGTAGAAACTATCAGTCATGCAGTTATCAATTGGAAGCAACTTTGACATAAGTTGACATATGTCATCATAACATCGTTCTGAGAAATGATGTTCTGCCTTCATATTCAATAATCTTGCAGTAGCAGATAATTGAGAATGACCAGAAGGAATACCTTCCCATAATTCTCTTTCACTAGCCTTTAACATGTCATACATTTTCTGAACATCAGAAGTAGGTACTTGTTGTACATTTGATTGATCAAAAGCATTCATTGCATCGTAAACCATTGATTTCATTACATCAGCATGACCATATGATGTCTCTGGTCTAATTGAGGTCGATGATGAAGCAACAGAAGGTCCACCAAATTCAAATACATACGGCTCTCCATGACAATACCAGTTGTAATAATTTGAAGCAAACCCATACCTACAGATATGAGTTTTCACTGTATCTTCATCACGGAAAGCTGTATTTCTACATTTGCGTTGATTACATGGACACTTCAACTCCATGTCATTCAAACACTCAGGATGACACTTTGCAAAGTTCACAAATTCCTCCACTCCAGCAAAAAAATTCATCACGGATAAATCCATTATCTAACCTATTATACATCCCTGCCTTGTTCGGATACATTGTATTTGAATTATCTAACACAATTTAATCTAATTAACCAAATTTATTCTAATTAATCAAATAAGACATATTAGCCTAATAATCAAATAAAAATATTATAATTAATCAAACCACATATTATGATCCATAATCAAATTTGATATTGATGTTATACTAATAAATAAATCTAATTAATCAAACAAGACAATTTAATCAATCAATTAATCTAATTAATCTAATTAATCAAACAATTAATCTAACAATTAATCAAACAATTGATCAATTAATTACTCAATTAATTAATTAAAAAAGGAATTAATGACTAAATTAATTAAACAAATAATCGGATTAATTAATTAACAGATGAATTAATTAGCGGGCCGCTTGGTATAAATTTGGCAATGGGAATGGTAATGGGTTTGATTGAGGGGTTTATGGGTTTGGTGATAACCTAGTGGGGAGTGGGTTATGAAATCAAGGGTATCATATCCTTATTTTGATTTCGATTCCCGTATACCAAGCATCATCAATGGGAATGAAATCTATTTCATTCCCATTCCCACCTTCTAAACCCGCTTACCAAGCGCCCCTAGATTAATTCATCTGATGGGGCCACCGGCAGCTGGGGCTGCCGGACGCTACCTGCACCGCCCGGGGGCAGTTGGGGTCGCCGGAAGCTAAGCCCGGCGACATCTGCTGCTGCGGCAGGACGCGAGCGGCAGCGGCTGGCCGCGCGCGGCCGGCCGAGGCCGCACGCGGCCGTGACAAGCCGCGATCTCCCCCCTGCCCGGAGAACACCACGCCGCCGCGGAAGCACAAAACAACGGAGAAAAATCGGCAAATGTAGCTTAGCGCGCGTACCTGGGATAGGAGGAGGGTTTGCAGGAGGAGAAGCGCCGAGAAGTGTTGGAGACGGGGAGAGCGAGGGGTTTGACCTGATCGCGTGGCCGTGAGGGGGGGCCGTCGAATTTTTAACCTAATATTGCGACAGATAAGTTACTTCTGTCGCAATAACGACGGATTTGACCAAGTCCGTTGCTATAGTTAGGGGTTTGTCCTGTGGCTCAAACCTAGCGATGGATACTATCTATCCGTCGCTAATATAGCGACGGACAATAAAAATAGTCCATCGCTATTCGTTAATATTTTTGTAGTGTTAATTATTAAAATTGCAACGTCAATTGATTAATCTTTTTATTAATCAATTAATTTTCTCAAATAAGTAATTAATTAATATATTTATTAATTAATCTTGATTCATTGCAGCTAAATTTCAAAAATTAATTTCGAGTTCATACACTTTAATGGTTCCATCTAAATTAACATCCACTTAAGTATCCAGATTGTTATCTAATTCCCTTCACGATCATTGAGTAATTCTTTTAAAGCTGATGTGGTGAGTATTAAAAATCTCCACATGTACTTAAAAAATAGTTAATGGTCAAGTTTAGACGGAGGTCAAAGTCAATGCTCAATGGGATCATCACTACTCGGACTACCTGAGATGAGATGTTCCAGCATTCAACTCGATTAACCCGACACGAGCAATTTTTTTCATTTAGTTCGGTAAGGCCAATCTGCCATATTCAATCATCGTGACTCTGTCAATCTAATACCTCCGGCTCAACTCTCTAGCTTAACCCTCATGACAATAGGGTGTGGGGTAACACGTGAGATAACGCATGAGTTATTAGAGCACGCGGAACAACATGGTCAACATAATGAACCCCCACATAATATTCTATCGGCAGGTATTGATAATAAAAAAAACATCCATATAAGAGCGGTTTTAACACCACTCTTGAAACTCAAATAACAAAATCGGTTTGAACTAAACTATTTCTATTTATCTTTCAGAACGGTTTTGTAACCGCTCTTATTGAATAGCTTTAACATCGATGTGAATAAACCACTTTTAATGTTAAATACCGAAAATTTGATGGGGTTAAAAAGGTGAATTTCGAAAGTTAGGGGCCTAGTTGCAATTTTACAAATCTGTTGGGCTTATTTGCAAATTGCCAAAATCAGTTATAACACTTAAAAATCCAGCCCGTACCCTAACTCCTTCCGAAACCCCCTCTTCCCTCTCTACGCCCGATTCTCCTCTCTGCTTCGACGCCGACACAGCAACGAATCGAAGCCGCCGACTTTGTCGCCGCCGCCCGCACGCGCCGCGACCAGCGACACCGCTCACCGCCGCCCGCACGCGCCGCGACCAGCGACACCGCTCGCCGCCGCCTAGACCCGTCCTCCTCTTCTCCTTCTTCTTCTCCGGTGCGCACGAGCAGAGCGTCGTCGCCCTCGCCCTCGCCCTCGCGAGAAGCCCTAGCCGACGTCGCTGTCGTGAGCCGAGGAAAACGCCGCCTTGTTGGTTTCCCATCCTTGGCTTTTCTCTCCGGCCGAAACCCAGGGTAAGAGTTGGATTTGTGTTGAAATTCATTGTGGAATTGAAAAACCCTAACTGTTGATTTCTGTAGAGTTTGGTTTGGGGATTTAGATGTAGATCTGTTCAACAGGATATTTGGTAGGAATTGATGATGAATTGTGTAAGGCAGTAGGATGAGAGTTGTGGGTTCGGTTTGGATTAAGAGTTGGGATTGATTTTGTTTTGGTTCTTCTCCTTTCCTCTGCCGTGAACTGTTGGTCTTTGATTAGATCTGTGGGTTCCTATTTTCTGATCAATTTGGGGTTTTGTAGTAACATCTCTGTTTTTGATTAGGTGTTGGTATGCTGTTGGTTTGTTTATACAAGTTAGTACACGTAGATGATGATCGACTTAGCTTGTTTGTGATACATTGTTAATGAACTAGATCTATTCAATTTAGTTTATTGGTGTTTCATAAATTAAATCCAATTTGGAGTTGTTCATTGGGTTAAACTGGGTGTTTATCCTTCTAAACCTAATTAAGTAGGATCTCATTATTGTTTAGATTCAATTAAAGGGATTTTGGTAATTAGGGTTATATCCTAATTATACTTAGTAGTTAAATTAGCCATTTTATTATGTTATAATTAGCTAAACTTTATCATTCGGTACAGGACCTTGAGTTGGATACACACAGTTGATCGTGGAAGGTTCTAGTTTACGGACTTCTAAAAATTAAGGCGGGTATTTCTCCTTTGTACTCGAGTAGTTCTTTTACCTTAAAGCATGGCTAGTTTATGTCGTATAGGTTGCTTGACCTTGTTCTTTGTCGTTATTTAAACATCGCCGTTGAGACTTATTCTTCGTTGATCTTCGAGTATTCCAAGTTTGTATCCGTACAGTCCTCTATTGATTTTCTGTTCTGTAAAGTGCCGGTTGTACACGAGCACTTAGAAGTTCATAAAAACACAATTAGGTTTATTTGACATTAGAAAATACCCTACCTAGTAGTGTAGATGCATAATCGTTGGATTTCGGTTTCTGGTTAGTTGTATCGATGCATGTTTTACTCGTTGGATTTTATTGCATTGTGGTTTCTTCGGTTGTTCGTGCATCGTATATCATGCACCATACTTGCACGTTGCATACTAACGACTGTTGGCTTACATTTGGTTAAGCCGTCGTTAGTCATATTGTTGCTCGATTCACTCAACCACATGTTGTCATGGTAGTGGTTGGAGTGCGAGTGTTTGTCCTGTCATGCCAGACAGTGACACCCCTCACCGTTGTATTTAGAGGGATGAGTTGTTGGTGGCTCACCCTCACCGTTGTTTGTTTTTGAGGGATATTTTGTAGTTGTGATAGCTCCCCCTAGGTATAGGGGTCTGGAGTGTAGGCTCCCCAGCATCCTGTCCACTCAACCACGCCTTATGTGGTATTATTGTTGTTGTTGGTTATTGTTGTTGTTGGAGTGGTACAGTTGTCACAGCCCTACCCACTCGGTCACACAGATGGGATGTGTTGACGGCTTGACTGGCGTCAGGGGTGACACATGTCATTGCATCATGTGCATACGTATTTCTTTTATGCATTTGCTTGTGTTTGATGCACTTATATGAGCTATAATTGTTGCATATGTTTGACATGCATGTATATCTTGATTTTATTGTTGTTGAGTTGTTCTATACCTACTTAGTCGTTATTCGGATTTTATACCATGTCGTATTGTATTGCTTATGCATGATCAGGCAAATCTGATATTTCTTATGGACTGTACCTTTTGATTCTCTACTTTGTTATCTTATTTATGTCATGCTATTTGTCTACTCATATACCCGCAGAGTCCGCCCGGACTCACCACCCCTGCTTTCTTTTCTGTTGTTTCAGATAGCAGGTAGAAGTATTTCTTGGAGCCAGGAGAGGATCCAGTTGCCAGTCCCCAGTGTCGAGTTGAATTAGTATTTTCGGTATTCAGTTTAGTTGTTCGTTTTCAGTACTTGTAGTTACATTTTATTCATTATCGGGTTTTCTCATTATCAGAGACTTTTTGTGTTTTCTTTGGATTATAGTTCTTTTATGTTTATGGTGGCTAAGCCACCCGTTATCTATTATATTGATATAAACCGCGTGGTGTGTCTTTTATTTGTTATTGTGATGCCAGCCGCTTGTGGCTGAGCTATATTGGTGGTGAGATATATGTATAAATTGTCCCATATTGTCCGCCGTACAGGGGAGATGCTGCCCGATTTTCGAGGAAGCATGTGCCTCTGGGGGCGTGACATTTAATGATTCAACTATTAAAAGCAATATTGAAACTTCTGATATTGGATATTTTTAGCAACGGTTCTGTATCACACCGCTACTAGTCATTTCTTTTGCTGTAACTTCTAAGAACAATTATAAAATTATTCATACTTAATACTTTTAATATTGATTCATGTAAAGTGTTGCTATAAACTGCTTCTATTGCTCTAATATTTTAGAATTGATTTTCAAACTCTACCACGGGAGACACGAAACATTTCTATCCTTTTCATCATATATATGTGTTGGTGTAACTTTTTTTGGGTCAATATTGACCAGTCTTCCGCTGCGATAAATTTGTATCAATCATAAGAGAAACTATTCACCCCTCCCCCCTCTAGCTAATGACGTGTCCTAAAAATACAGTCATTCCACGTGAACTTTTCATCATATATGTGGTCATTCCGTCGATAGTAAAAAAAGAATTAATTAATAGTTAAATATTTTTTATTAAATAAATTTATTTGATAACTTATCGAAATTAAAATTGATCAATAATTATTTAAAAAATAACAACTAAAGTGTATCGTCTACTTAATTTAATTTAATTTTTCTATCCGTCAAATTTAATTTCACTTAATTAATTAAAATATTGATTATTCAATAAATTATTCTTCAAATAAATTATAAAATCTTAATGTTATTTATATCCATTTTCATATTTTTCTCATTTTTATTTTTATTAAAAAATATTTTTAATTTTATTTATACTAATTTTCTTTCTTTTCTTATATTTATTTTTCTTAAGATTTTTTGCCTAATATTTTCCCCCTAAACCCGTAACTTTCATTCCATGTTTCGCATGCAACATCTGTGCCTTAGTTCCAAGCTTCGACAATGATTATAAATTAATTAATAAATAAATATCTCTCTTACTCATCTCTCAATTATTAAGAATAATAATATAACAAAATGAACTATTGATTAATTATTAAATAATTAACTAGCATATAAAAATATTAATAGTTGTAGTCTAGTTAGTTAGAATATTCTATTTAGGAGACCAATACCAGCAAATTTTTTTAATATCCATACAAATAAAATAAAAACTGAAACTAATGGTCTTAATTTGGGTCAGAACCGGACTAATGGATACCCGATACGGTTATGAGCCTAGGGTTAGGTCTGGTTCAGATTGTGCTGGGGCGGGTCTACCATACTGACATTTAAGCTTTTTGAAATTGATCTTATATTCATGAGGTATAGCGATGGTTTAAAACCGCTCTTACTTCTAAAGGGTTTAAAAATGGTTTGAACCTCTCTAAAATTTATAGCTACAGTAGCGGTTTGAATCAGTGGTTATATGTACAGACATTTTGAAATCACTTTTATATTCATGACCACTACAAGAATTTTTGGATTCAACAACACCCAATAGACAACGGTTTTTTGAAAAACCGTTGTCTTTTTTTATTTAACAACGGTCTTTTCCAAAACTGTTGATGTTGAAAATTTTTTTGCGAAAAAAGACAACGGTTGTTAAAAAACTGTTGTCTTATGTATGTCAAAGACAACGGTTTTTTAAAAACCGATGTCTATTGGGTTGGTTACGACAACAGTTTTTAAATAACCGTTGTCTATTGGTGTTGCTTACGTGGTAATACACAACAGCGAGCGAGCGCGAAAACGAAAACGCCCGCGTCTTCCTATTTGAGCCCTAGCTACCGCTGGTAAGGTTAGCAGTCAACAACTCCTTTTGCTCAAACCCAAAGGTTTCCGCTCCCAAATGTTGCCTCGATTCCTTTTCTTCTCGCGTGCCCTAGCCGCAAGCCGCAGCCGAGCGTCCGTTCTTCCTTCCGCTCTCTACGTCCTCTTCTCCTTCCACCCACAGCCAAAGCCAAAACCCCGTCGATCGTCGCAGACGAGAGGGCTTCCTTCTTCTTTCTTCACCCTCGACTAGCAACCTTCTCCTCCCCTCGGCGACGCTTGTACCGATCATCATTGGGGCCATTCAGAGTGTTGACGTGGGTGGTGATGCAAGGAGAGGGAGAGCCCTGATCTACCATTCCTAGTAATGGCAGTGATCTCACCATCTCCTACGTGCCGCCAGGGGTTATCTGGCTCCTCTATGGCCGATCGGTGTAGCTGAGTAAGAACTCGGGCAAGGCAGTTCGGTACCGGGTGATTAGGCAAGGAACTGGTGCGACACATCACTGATCTTCTACCTTCTATCATTGATCTCACGGGGTCTGATAATATATAGACAAGGATAATCTGATAGCATGCAATTCACTCTATGTACTGGGTTTTGTGTTGTTTTTATTTTGATGTTATCTCCGTCTGCATATTCAGCTTGGTTAGCAGAAATTTTTATATTTTTTTCTTTAAAAATGTTAGCTCACCTTTTCTGTCCTGTATAACTATTGTTGCAAATACGCCTAGTAAACTCAAGTTCAGTTTTTATTTCCTTGAACCCAGATTCGATTGGAGTCCAAGGGTGGGAAGCACTCTTCAATAATATTCTGCACTAATGGAGTGTTTTTGAGATTGTTGATCAGTAGAGGTTCAAGTTTTGATGTCGGGAACAATTCACTGGAGGACTGGTTGCAAGGAATAACCCATGTTATTGTGGTAATGCCTAGTATTTCTAGTCTGTCAATTTTTAATTGTGTGTTATAGTATTTTTATGAAGGCTAGAACTTTCTATTAGTAAAACTGGTTTAGTAATGGACTTGATGCCTTTAAGAGCCTTTTATTTCTAGCCTAGTAGTGTTTGAATTGTGTCTTATAGTGTTTTATGAGGGATAGCATTTTTTCTATTAACAGGCCTGGTTTAGTAAAGACTTGATGCTTTTGAAATGTACAAATAAGAGCATTTACTAAAAAAATATTATTTTAGTGAGATTTTTTAATGATTGTTTATAGCACTTTATGGTCCGTTAGTCTTGAACAGAATAGGTCAACTCTTTTAAGCCATATTATACCCTCAAGTTTCCAAAAAGTTCAGAAAACAAATTTGTAAGTGATCTCTACATTAGGAGAAAATTTATCCTTTTGCCTACAAGGATAACAAACACATTGATTACATCTTTTCATGTGGAATATGCATAATAAGCTTTCTTGATTTCTCAACCTTTTCTTCTTCAGTACTAGCTATGTGAAACGCCTCTTTGCACGTCTAGAGTCTGGAGAAAAAGAGTGATACTAGTACAAGTATATAATTGATGATAGTTGTTGATCGCCTGCTTCAATGATTATTATTTTTTCTCCTGTTATTATTTTTCTGGTGTAGGCATTTACAGGCTCTATTGTTGAGCGTGATCTTGGTCCTCAACCCATACAGTCATCAAAAAGTACCAATCTGTCACCGGTATGACACGCAACAATTTCTTATCCTTAATTAAGTAGGGATCTAAAGACATGATACTAGTACTATGATCCTGCCCTATATTTGGCACCATACGGGCAGCCAACGTGGCAAACGACCTGGCCAGCTTCAAGGTCCACGTCATTGTACGGGCAGCCAGCTCGACAAACGTCCTGGCCGGGCCCAGGGGCTTCGCCGGCCGGTCGGACTCAAGGCGGTCGGTTAGAATAAATATAGCGGTTCATCCGGCCGGTCAAACCCGGCCGACCACATTAAGGCTTACACGCCTCGTCTATCCGGGTATTTTCGCTCGGCCACATTAAGGCTTACACGCCTCGTTCAGCCGAGTGCATCCGCCCGGCAGTCCTTTATGCCCATGCTTGATATCCATCCGGGCGTGCCGTCCGGGTGTCCACTCGGGCACTCTCTCGGAATCACCCTGGGATAAGGACAAAATACACCTGCACCAGCTGCAGGTAACAGGCTGTCACCACTCGTGCGAACTGACACTCTCTGACAGGCGCCGACTTACAGAAACCTGTCTTTGTCCTCACATAAGACAAATAGTATATGACAAAGAAGGTTGGTTACAATCGACATAACCATACCATATCTTCTGACCCTGTCAGAGAATCCTGACACAGGCCATACTCAAATCGACATAACCATACCATATCTTCTGACCCTGTCAGAGAATCCTGACACAGGCCATACTTGGTCCTTTTCCCCGGCTATATAAGTCACTCCCCTCCTCATTATCAGGTACGCACACGCGCGCTCACGAAGCTCCTCACCTACACTGCTCTATTATTTTTCCTGTTCATCGGAGTACTGACTTGACCGTCGGAGTGCCTTGCCGGGACGTCTCCCGGCTAAGTTACTAACGGTCATCTTCCTCAGCAGGTCCACCTCCAGTCGTGCACCAGGCGACATCCGCTTCCGTTCCGTCGGAGGATACCCCCTACGGCGCCGTCATTCTGCGCGAGGACATCCCGTCGGCATCCACGTCACCCATCGCTACACCGTCATCCGGTTGCGGCTCCACTACGCTCGGCGACAGGATCAAATTTGGCGCTAGAAGGAGGGAACCACTTTAGGCGTGGCGACCCACGCAGAAGGTTGGTGCCCTTTGGAAGCCTGAGTCGGCAACTGACCAGAAGCGTCAGCCCACTCGGAAGCCTGGATTAGTTCCCGGTCGGAAACGTGGCGGCCCACGTGGAAGATTGGCCCATCCGGAAGCCTAAAGCGGTTCCCGACCGGAGGCGTGGCGACCCACGCAGAAGGTTGGTGCCCTTTGGAAGCCTGAGTCGGGCAACTGACCAGCAGCGTCAGCCCACTCGGAAGCCTGGATTGGTTCCCGGTCGGAAACGTGGCGGCCCACGTGGAAGATTGGCCCATCCGGAAGCCTAAAGCGGTTCTCGACCGGAGGCGTGGCGACCCACGCAGAAGGTCAGTTCCCTTTGGAAGCCTGAGTCGGCGACTGACTTTAAACGTCAGCCCCACTCGGAAGCCTGGACTGGTTCCCGGTCGGAAGCGTGGGCGGCCCACGTGGAAGATTGGCCCATCCGGAAGCCTAAAGCGGTTCCCGACCGGAGGCGTGGCGACCCACGCATAAGGTCGGTGCCCTTTGGAAGCCTGAGTCGACGACTGACTTTAAACGTCAGCCCACTCGGAAGCCTGGACTGGTTCCCGGTCGGAAGCGTGGCGGCCCACGTGGAAGATTGGCCCATCCGGAAGCCTAAAGCGGTTCCCGACCGGAGGCGTGGCAACCCACGCAGAAGGTTGGTGCCCTTTGGAAGCCTGAGTCGGCGACTGATTAAAACATCAGCCCGCCCAGAAGCGCGTATCAGAGTTCGGTCGGGCGTGTGGCGATCCACATCCCGTAGTCGAACCCCCGACCAGTGGGCTTCTACTTGGCCGGATTCCTTAGTTTTGCTCTCTGACCGGGCGTGTGGCGATCCACATCCCTCGGGAAGGACCACCCATCAGTCGGCTAGCTTACACAGCCATTTCTCTAAAAGTAGCTTAGTTCCCTGACCGGGCGCGGGGTGACTTACACCTTTGTCAGATCAACCGGTCGGCTACCTGACAAGCATTATCCCGCGCTTAGTTCGGCTCTCTGGTCGGGCATCATCTACTTAATATCTAAAATAACACGTTAAAGGGAAATACTCTTCATTGCTGATTGATTCAGAAGCATTACAAAAAGAAGAGCCCCAACCGGCGGCTTAGGATTACACGGTTAACATTTACGTAAAAGGCTGGAAGAAGTCTTTGGGTAGCAGCTCCTTGACCCGGCTCACTTGGACGGCATTGATAGGAAGGTCGGCAGGCAGATGGCCGCTCTCTTGGAGCTGCAGAACAGCGCTTTCTAAGCCCATCTTGAACATGCCAGATGTCCGCTTGCCCAACTGCTTGCCGAACTCTTTAGAATTGATGTAAGCCAAGCGGTGTGCCTCCATCCGGGCGGGCTCGCCTGCTTGATGTAGCTTCAGGCTGTCAATTTCCGCCCGGAGGTTAGCTAGCTCCTTGTCTTTCTCCTCCAAGGCAACGCCTTGAGAGGCCAGCAGTCCTTCAGACAAATGGAGCTCGTCTTCTCGGGCGTCTAAAGCCTTCTCCTTGGCATTTAGGTCCGACTCCCGAGTCGCCAGCTCCTGCTCTTTTTCGTTCAGGGTCATCCGGAGCTCCTCCGAAGACTTCATCATCTTGTCCAGTTCCGCCTTCAAGGCTTGGGCCTCGACAGCCTTCTTGTCGAGGTCCGATCGGGTACGACGCTGCATAGCCAAAGCCTTCTTCCTCTCCTGCTCAAGGGTGGCGTGCAGGGAGGAAGATCGGGCATACGCCCGCTCGGCTGCCTCCGCTCGGGTGATTTCCTCCGTCAGTCGCGCCTCGGCGGAACGGAGTTTTTCCTTAAGGTCCAGTATCTCCGAACGGAGAATAGCGGTGCCCTCTTCGCCGGCCGGTAAGTTAGCGTGCGCCTGGCGGAGCTCCAATTCTGCGAGCTGCCGCTCGGCCGCTCGGCGTCCCCTGGTGTTGATAACCAGGGAATAGGCGACGCTCGAGCAGGAGGCCCAAAACTACAATAAAAATGTTAGAAAGAAGCAAGGTGATTAAGCATCAAAGCATCCGACTTACATGCGTAGCATCCTGAAGGAATTGGTCTGCCAGTCGGATCGGGGGTCGGGAAGTCCCCTCCCTCATACCCTGCTCCCAGCAGTCCGCCAATTCCCCGTAAAGGGTAAGCCGCTGCTGGACTTCGAAGGGGGTCGCTGGGTCGACCGAGGGAAGATATACGCCATAGCCACACGGCTGCGAACGCCGCTCCCCCGAACGAGACGAACCCGGTGCATCAGCTGACCGGCTCGCTCTAGCCGGGCTGGCAGTTGCCTCTGTAGGTTGAGAGTGAGAGCCCGACCCAGAAGTCCTCGGGCGCCTCTGCAAA
>JAGFNQ010010605.1:102789-144076 GCA_024364735.1 Boesenbergia rotunda
GGTTGCGGCTCCACTACGCTCGACGACAGGATCACGAGCTAATCGTCTGAGGTTGAAAAAACTTCGTTAATCATTTAATGTTTTTTTTTTGTAAATCAATGCACAATCGGCATTTGAAGCAGAGATGTAAAGTGAATGAGGATTTTATGCCATGTTTAATTCGGAGTGCGGAAAAGAAAATCGAGAAAAATTTTCGACGATGACAAAATTTTCATTATTTACTTCATTAAAAGAAAACTTAATCCATTACCGGTAGATTTTGAAGTTAAAATTGATCGCTGCAAGTCGTACGGAAAGAATTGTATGAGAAAAAAATGACGCATGCATCTTTCTTTAATCATAAAATTATACACTATATATAATTAATTTTGAAGGATGTGGCTCTTTCTTTTCCCAACTTCTCATGGCTCCTTCGTCGGCACACCCGCCGTCGGAGCCACTATTGCCGCGTCCTTCGCCTTTTACACAGTAATGTCATCAAGAAGAAGAAGATCCCTTAGAGCTTGTTAAGTCAATAATATAGGTCCCGTACAAATCGGTTAAGGGGAGGATGAATAACTCTACAAATAAATAAATATTGGATCTTTTATTAATTCTTTACAAAGATAGATATTACTTATTAGTAATTAAAATAGTAACATGCACAACAACATAAAATGAACTATAATAAGAGATTATGAGTTACTTGGTTGCAATTATGATAGTTGTTAATCCAAGATATTAAAATCACTCACTAAGAATTTTTCTTTAATGTGGCGGAGAAGTCTCTCACAAACTTTGAGCAGCTCAGAGAAAGAATAAAAAAATCAATTACAATTCTTGTCTTTTCCTAGCTCTACGGGTTATTTATAGTCCAAAAATTGATATACCGTTATGCTGATGTAGACCTAAGACACCTCAGTTGGATAGATTTTTATCCACACAATCAACGGTATGTTTTCGATAAGTGTTGATCTGAGATGCCTCAGTTTCAACATAAGACGGCTTAGTTTTACTCTTGCACAGAGCTGATCTACTCAACTAAGGCGCCTCCTAAGGTAATTGAGGCGTCTCAGTTGACCATCTGGTCAAAGTCAATAGACAAGTTGACTTTTTCACCTTTCGTTCGCTTGGGTGATTTCCGGCCAACGAGAGTTAGACTCACCCGAACCCGACTCTGACCTTTCACATCGAACGGGCTTCCTCTTCGGCTTCTCGTCCCTCGGACATGGCGCCGACCTTCTCGTCTTTTGGTGTACTCTTCCGTAGTCTTTGCATCTCTCGGATGCATCGAGCCCATCAACTCTCTTCCCGTGTTATCCTTCTCGTCTGCTGCGTTTTCAGCTCGATTTCCTGTGCTCCTAAACTCTTCCACACTAAGAAATAGGGATCAAACCAACCAGGACTTGACTTAACATGGTTGATCATTTCAAAACTACCTTAGGGGTACTTACAATCTTCCGCTTTTAGATATGCATCAACCTAAGTTAGGTTAAGATAATCATAAAAAAAAACAAATAATATTGTTTAAGCAATAAAATAAAATATGCAATTAAGTACAAGAAATAATATAATTAAATTTCAAATTGAACTCTCCCTTAACTTTATCCTCATTACTCTCTCACTTTGATCACATAAAAAAAATGAGGTTAAAAAAACATGAATAGTAAAAACTTTTTAAGGGGTAAAATAAACAAATAATTTTCATTGTAAAAATTAATAATCTTTGAAAATTATTTTTAAATTAAATTTTGGCATTAGAAAATTTTGATATATTTTTTCAATATTCAAAATACAACGTAAATCTCAAACAAATCAGAATTATAGAAATAATTTTCTCCGTATTTATAAAATTAAAAATATAATTTTTGATTGGAAATTCATAAAAAATTAACTAACTATCAAAAAATTTCTAAAATTTTTGTCAAAGTGTCAAATATATAAATCCAATATTCTAAAAATTTTTAGAATAAAAATAATTTTTTTAAGTATAAAAAATAATTTTTATCAAAGAATTTAGAAAAATATTTTTTTTTGAAAAAATAGATTTTTACTTAAAAAATCTTGATTTTTTTTAATAGTTAAAATATAAGTTACATTTCTCAAAAAATTAGTTTTTTCAAAAATAATTTTCTAGGTATTTTTGAATTTAAAATTTTAAGTTTTGAATATTAATTTGTAAAAATTCGTCTAATTATAAAAAAATTTAAAAGAGTAGGTTTCTGCAATTAGATAACATGATTATCTATCATAAAAAAATTTCAAACAATTTAAATCTCATCAGACATTGTTTCAAGAGATTTTTAATTCTAGCCAGAAATCTAAATCATGACATACAAATATTTCAATAGGATAAACAAGATTTTGGAATCCAATATACATTTCATCCTACTAGATTTATTAAAAATTTTGTTCAAACATAATTTTTGAGTACTTTTATGATTTGACCCCTATGGTTCTTTAAATATCAGTTAAGTCCTCCGTAGTATCTAATATTCCTTTTAGGAGAAAAAATATTTGAGCATGCAAAAACTTTTTCAAATTTCGCTATATGTGCCTTTAATTTTTTATTTTCAATTTTTAAGCTGTAAAATAGATCTAATGGACATGTATTTGCTAACTTCTTTTTCATATCTATATTTTTTTATCCTCAATTTGCATAAAGTCTTCAGCAAGGATTTTATATCAGAATATAACTTATATGAATGAAGCTTGCATTCCTTACTTACCATTTCGTCGTGTCCGAAACTACATGTTTCTCCTTCATCATTGCTTTCTTTTGTAGAATCTCCCCTTCCATCGATGCTCATGTTGGAGATTGTTTTGTCGTCCTCTTCTTGATGACTTGCCATAAGTGTAAGTCGAACGTAGGTCTCAATCTCAGATTCTTCTGATGATAAGTCGTCCTATGTCGCTTTCAAGTTCGTGTGCTTTGATCATTTTAGTCCTTTGTTATTTTTCCTCGTTAATCAGCTTTGGGCAGTTAATCTTTTATGTGTCCTTCTTCTTGGCAATTATAACATCCGAACTTCTTTCTTTCCTTCTTAGCCTGCATTAGATTTAAAAATTGTATATAGTTTTCTTACCACATATGCAGTTTCTTCTTCATCGGTTGACGATTCCGCCTCTGGTTCGACCTTCCTCGAGTTCAAGGTGATGTTGTCCATCTTTTCTTTTTTAGATCCTGTACATCGAGATTCATGCAATTTAAATGTAGAAAACAACTCTTCTAAGGTACTTACCTCCAGGTCTTTTGAAATATAGTAGGCATCTACTATCGATGTCCAATCCTAGGTTATAGGGAAGACCTTGAGCGCATATCGGATTGAGTCTTGATTTATTACCGATTCACTGAGTTTGGTGAGCCTAGTGATCAACTCCTTAATCTTTGTGTGAAGTTGAGCTACCGTTTTTCCTTCTTTCATCCGGAGGTTTGTTAGCTAGTTTGGAGGATGCCCTATCTAGCTTAGCCTCCGATGTACCTTCTTGAAGCTCTAGGAATTTCTCCCAGAGTTCTTTTGCTTATGCGTAATTGTCAATCCGATTGACTTCATATGCTGGTAACACGGTTAGCATATGGAACTCCGCTTTTCTATTGACTACGAAATCGGCTTGTTCATTCTTCGTCCAAAGGTGTTCTTTATCTTCAGGTGATACAAAATCATTTTTCATTATTAATAATCAATCAAAGTCAGTTTTAAAAAAGACCTCCATTCGGCGTTTCCACATCGCAAACTTCTCCTCAAACTTTGGTGGGTGGTTTGTCGATCCGGCCATCATCTTGTTGCTTTAGGTGGCGATTAGTCCTTCTGAAGCCGTTGGGCTCTGACACCACTTGTAGGTCCCATGCAGGCCAGCTAGAAGGGGTAGGTGAATAGCCCTGCAAATAAACATTAGATCTTTTGCTAATTCATTGCAAAGATAGACGTTAGTTAACAATTAAATTAGCAAAAAGCATATCATAAAATGAATTAGTAAGAGACTATGAGTTATTTGGTTGCAATCAAGGTGGTTGCTAATCTAAGACGTTGAAATAGCTCACTAAGAATTCTCCTTTGATGTAGTAGGTGAAGCTTCTTACAAACTTTGAACAACTCAGAGAAAGAGTAAGAAAATCAATTATAACTCTTGTCTTTTCTTCCTAGCTCTAGGAGCTATTTATATCCCCAAAACTAATGTTACCGTTGTGTTAACGTAGACTTGAGGTGCCTCGGTTGTGATCTGAGGCGTCTTAGATGAATAGACTTTTATCCACACAGCCAACGGTAAGTTTTCGACAAATGATGATTTGAGGCGCTTCAGTTCCAACCTGAGGTGCCTCAATTATGACTTGAGGCGCTTCAGGTGAAAATCGAGGTGTCTTAGTTATGCTCTTACGCAGAACCAATCTGCTCAACTGAGACGCCTCCAAAGGCAACTTAGACACCTCAATTGACCATCTGGTCAGAGTCAATAGCCGCATTGACTTTTTTGCATTTCGTCTGTTTGGGTGATTTCCGGCCAATCAGAGTTAAGCTCACCCGAATTGACTCTAACTTTTCACCTCGAACGAGCTTTCTTCTCAACTTCTCGACCCTTGGATGTCACGCACGTCTTTCTCCTCCACTGGTGTACCCTTCCACAATCTTTACATCCATCGGATGCCCCGAGCCTGTCAACTCCCTTCTCGTACCATCCTTCTCGTTTGCTGCGTCTTTCGCTCGATTTTCTGTGCTCTTAATCTCTTACACACTTAGACACAGGGATCAAACCAATCATGACCTGACTTAGCTTGGTTGATCACAACAATGAGTTTGACCCATTCACGGCAGCACTCCATCGAGCGTATCAGGAAGGAGTACGAGCGGGTTGATTTTATAAGTTTGTTATGTGATAACCAACTCAGCCTAGGACAAAAGGTAAAATCCATCATCTTAGCAAACTCCATGACTATTTCACACCATTAATTGAAAAAAGTAAATAAAGAAATTTCCGCCGACTTCACCGAGAGCAAGAATGGCTGGATTGACTAGTCCAACAAGTAGAGAATGTAGAGCTAGCTAGCGAAACACATGAGAGGCAAGTCGTTTGTGTTGGGCTTATACATTGAATAGGTATCAGTTGCCCATTCTCTTTCTCTTCCTCTTCTATCTATTATGTGCAATTAGAGCACACATTATGGAGGAAGATGAAAGGCTTGGAAGGTGGAGGGCTATCGAAGGTGAAAGGCTTACCTTCTTCTCCTATATAAGTCTATCCAATGAATCCATCACAAAAAAAAAGAGTTCATCACAAGAAGAGGAGGACATTGAGAGGGATTTGGTTCGTGGCTATTGAGAGCACCCTAATTCGTTTGTGATTGTTAATCTAACAACAAGGAAAAGATCAAGATCTCCTATTGATCACCGATCACTGTAAGTTTGATTCGTTTGTGATTTGTTTCATGCTAATGATATATCAATGGTATTAGAGCACGCTAAACTTGTAAAAGCATGAAAGTTACCTCTGTGTATGCATTCTTGGCCCCTGTTCACTATTGTGACCAAAGTCTGTCTCTATCGCATTCTGCTTTTGCTAGCAAATCACAATGATATGGCGATATGCCACCATCACTGGGTGCTGGGAAATACTAGTAGCCGCGGAGCAAAAGAAAGGTAGCACCCCTTCCAAACTCTTGCCGGGCGTGAGTCCAACGCAGTCGCCGAAAAATCCTAACTACTTGTCGTGGTTGGTTTCCCCTTGAGCCTACGACATCTCATGAAATCGTCAAGAACATGTTTCCTCCTGTGGCTGGTAACCCGTCACGGTGGAAGGAAACCATTGTCGACTATTCACAGAGTTGGAAGTTGAGGTGACATGTGATGTGGGATGAGGATCAAGGGGCAAAGTCGGCGTGGAGAAAAATAGATTTGGGTGATGGCAGCGTGGAGAAAACAAAACGGTGATTAGGTTTTGGTGAGAAAAAGATTGATTTAACGCGATATGCCACCATCGCTGGGTGCTGGGAAATACCAGTCACCGCGGTGGAAAAGAAAGGTAGCCTCCTTCCGAACTCTTGCCCGGCATGAGTCCAACGCAGTCGCTGGAAAATTGCGACTACGTATCGTGGTTGGTTCCTTGAGCCTACGACATCTCTTGAAATCGTCGAAATCAGTTTTCCTCTTGTGGCCGGTAACTCATCACGGTGGAAGGAAGCCATCATCGATTGTTCACAGAGATGGAAGTTGTGGCGGCATGTGCATGGGATGAGGATCAAGGGGCAAAGTCGGTGTGGAGAAAAACTGATTTGGGTGATGGCGGTGTGGAGAAAACGAAACGGTGATTAGGGTTTGGTGAGAAAAAGTTTGATTTAATTAAATCAAACGAAAACAAATAAAATAAATAAATAAATAATGTCAGAAAGATGCGCGGTGTATGATAGAACCAAAGACCTCCAATACAAAACTACCGTTGTACCACAGAGCTATAGGGGAAGTTATTTTTTTAGTTGGGCTCAATTAATTTGAACTAATCTATCTAATTAGACTTGACTCATTAGTTGATTTAATCAGATTAGGTTGGTCAAATCAGACCAAGTCTAGTTCAAACTATTGATCGGTTTAACCAAACCAATTTGATCGAAACCTGAACCAAACTAACTGATTTGATCAATAGGTCGAACTTAAACTTAAATGAGCTTAGGCGAAACAACAACAATAGAGCATCCAAATCGATCAGTCCAGTATGATTGTGTGTTTTTTCTATGCATATGTGTGCTTTTTTCCTTATTTGCTTGTGTGCTTTTTTTATGCATATGTGTGAATTGAAAAAGATTGATTTTATTACTGGTTTGTCAGTTTTGTACTGACAATATTATTTTTCAATTCCAGATGTCGCATAAAATATGGACCATGATCCGTCGCAATGAGCGATGCCGTGAGCTAATGGAGCAGATAGAGGAGGTTGACTATAGTTCGGTTCTCAGAATCCAAGGAAATATAGAAAAGTTGGATCGACTATTTTGGAAACTCGAGCAGGAAGTATTCCCAATCTTGGATGACTACTGAATTGGAGCATTGATTCGTTCATTGTCAAGGCGTGCGAGAGAAGTTGCACACCAGATATAGGGACGCTATAAATGTTGTATCTCATATACTAAGTTATGTAAGCAGTCATTTCGCCATGAGTTTTCAGAAGATCTAGATGATTCTGAGGAAGACCCAGAACAAGATCATGAAGATCCTAAAGAGAATCCTGAAGAATTTGAGCAGGATTTAGAGGAAGACTTTGAAATATTTGAGGAAGATCCAGAAATATTTGAGTAAGATCCTGAAATATTTGAGGAAGATGTTGAAATATTTGAGGAAATCATAAAATATTTGAGAAAGATCCTGATCTTGAAATGTTTGAGGAAGATGAAATATTTGAGGAAGTTCCTATAGAAATTGTGGAGCATCCCGAAACTAGCCGATTTGAGATGGACGAGAGAGTGATGACCACTGCCATAGTATTTTTTATTATGAGAGTAATATCAGCTTATTTAATTTATTAAATTCTGTTGTTATTATCGTTGTGTACAAACCAAATAAGCTCATTTAATAAGGTTATATAATATAGACTATTGTTATATACGAACAGTACTATATTTTAATGAAAAAGTTATGTATTAACTGACTTGAATATGATTAGTTCATTTTTATAAATGATTAGTTCATTCTATGATTAGTTCATTCTATGATTAGTTCATGTTCAATACAAATGATTAGTTCATTCTATAATTAGTTCATTTGATGGGATGTATATAATAAAATTGATTAATGTTGATTATATTAGATCATACGAATGATGAGTGAAAACGCAGTTACCACTTGATTTCGTAAACCAACTCAAATTTACATTGAGTCAATCATACATTATGTACATATGATATACACTGAATTAATGAATAATATATTTATTTTTGATAGATCATGACAATTAAGAACATTATAGCCGAACTAAACAAGGGAGAGAAATTATATGGGGATAACTATAAAATATGACATCTCAAGGTACAATATGTTCTTGAGGAACAAGAAGTTCTAGAGGTTGTGAATCAGTTCATGAAAGAACCTACTAATGGTTCAACGATACATCATAAACTTGATTTTGATGTCTATAAGACATGGAAGACAAAGGACTCCACTGCTAAGGTGATATTGATTAGTTCAATGGTAGACGACCTGATATTTGAGTATGAGCCATTACCATCAGCTCATGCTGCCTGGGTAGGCCTGAGAGAGAAATATAGTGGAGTTAGTGTAAGAAAGTTTCACCAATTGACAATCAAGTTTGACAGTTGTAAAAAGTGCTCGAATGTTACCATTGCCCAACATCCAAGGGAAATGGGAAATATGATTCAAGAGCTAAAGGCTGTTGGTCATGAGTTGACTGATGAATAACAGGTTGAGGTAGTTATTTATTTCCTTCCTGATTCTTAGAAAATGATGAAACAGAACCTTACTCACAGTGAGAGTATCAAGACTTTCACTGATATCTCACGCCATATTGAATTGGAGGCGGAGAGAATAGAATCCGTAAGAATTTTTGAATAAGCTTTTATAGCTGAAGGTTCTGGATCCAAGAATAAGAAAAGATGGTTCAAGAAAGGAAAGAGTAAGGGAAAAGAAGCTAGTGCTACTGCTGTACAAGACCCAATCAAGAAGAAAGGAACGAAGTATGGAAAGAAACCTAAAAGCAAGTTGACTTGCTATAACTGTGGCAAGAAGGGACACTTTGCTCGGGAATGTACTGAGCCAAAAAAAAGTAGATCTATGTTTGTCTTCTTTTCATGAGCTTTACATTGCTAGTTTAATGCTATTAGCTGGTTCTTATCTTTTGTGGATTATAGATTCAGAAGCAACGAACTATATAACTCGTGATCAAGCTATATACATAGAGTACCGTCGGGTACCAACTGACAATAAGTGGATATATGTGGAAAACAATGTAAGAATTGAAGTCAAAGGAATTGACACTTGCAAACTCAACCTTCGTATTAGGCATACCTTATTTCTGCATGATGTCCTGTATGCTCCTGAGATTCGACGAAATCTGGTTTCCATTAATTGTCTTCTTTAATTGGGTTATTGTATGAACTTTTATAGTCATTGTGTGGAACTGAAAATTAACTATGTGTTAATTAGATATGATTATGTATCAAATGGTTTTATGGTTCTTGATGTAGAACCAGATGTTAATTGTAGAAATAATGTTTGTTTTTCAAACATTGCTCTTACTAGCGATGCTGATATTAATAAAGAAGTTTGGCATGCTAGATTGGGACATATAGGACAAGAAAGAATGAATAAATTAGCTAGAGAGGGTCTGCTCGACACTCGTGCTAAAGTTGACTTGCTTATATGTGAGCATTGTCTTGCTGGAAAATAACTAAGAAATCATTTGATAAGACTATTAGAGCTGAATCACCATTGCAATTGATTCGTTTGGATATTTATTGTCCAATGAATGTGAAGGCTAGACATGGAAATTCTCATTTCATTACATTTATTGATGACTTATCTTCACGCGTTTTATTTATGTGTATTTGATTTCTCACAAATATGAAGCATTAGATTGCTTCAATCGTTTTTTGAACGAAGTTGAGAATCAATTGGAACGTAAGGTTAAAACCTTTCGTACTGATCGTGGAAGTGAATATTTGTCTTATCAGTTCAAGACAATATGTAATGAGAGAGGGATTATTAGACAGCTAACTATCTCTGGAACTTCACAGTAAAATGGAGTTGTTAAAAGAAGAAACCGAACTCTTCTTGAAATGGTTAGATCGATGATGACTCAAACTAATTTGCCTATTTCCTATTGGAGAGATACATTATTAGCTGCAACCTACATACTTAACCGAGTGTCTTCTAAAATTATTCCATCTACTCTATATGAATTATGAACAGACAGAAAATCAGATTTAAGTAATCTAAGACCCTAGGGGTCAGCTGCTTATGTGAGACCCTTGAAATTATAAGTTAATCACAACCTTACCCTAAATGACTATTTAGCTGTCTACTTAAAGTTCTAATCAATGTTTGCTACTTTAGTGTGTATCCTATTGACTATGGATGATTCGGTCTATAGAGCATAACTAGGAAAACGATTGATTAGAATAAATATATTCTAGCTAAAAAGAAAGATTAAAATTGATTTATATCTATGATATTTATTCACTAGTCAACCAGTTACAGTTTTTGTTGAGTACTTAAAATGTGATTGTGAATAAATGTATTGATTAAAGATATTGAACATGCTCTTGACATAGTAGTCATATGAGAGATTAGAGATGCTCATATTAATGTAAATATTTAATCTGGGGTAAAAGCAAGTTATTGATGTCTCATATTTGTTCTATAGAGCAACTAAGTCAAGTGTAACAACTGTCTTAGCAGTAGTTGCTCAGTGTGCTTGCTGTCGCACGAACCACTTTCCCTGGAGTATAAATTGAATGTTCTTATATGGTCTTTGTGACTTTCTTACATGATCTTTGTGACTAGATGACCTATATGAATTGACTTGGACGAGTAGAAGATGTTGGACTTATACATTGAATGAGTATTAGTTGTTCATTCTCTTCATCTTCCTCTTCCATCTATTATGTGCAATTAAATCACACATTATGGAGGAAGAGGAAAGACATGGAAGGTGAAAGGCTTACCTTCTTCTCCTATATAAGTCTGTCCAATAAATCCATCACAAAAAACAAGGAGTTCGTCACAAGAAGAGGACATTGAGAGAGATTTGGTTTGTGGCTATTAGAGAGCAGTCCGATTCATTTGTGATTATTTCTCTGACAACAAAGAAAAGATCAAGATCTTCTATCGATCACCGATCATTGTAAGTCCGATTCGTTTGTGATTTGTTTCCTTCTATCAGTTAGTGCTTTTGGTTTATGCCGGCAGGAACGTTGAGGGTGAGGTTGAGGAAAATAATGGAGATGAGATTAAATTGGAAAGCAGCAGCTCGATCGCCATCAATGTTTTGTTATAAGCCAAAACTTTTGGAATGTTTCATACTCAAGAACAAAGATTATCAATTTTTTTAATTATGAGTTTCACGACAAGTTAAGTTTATGTATTCCATCAGGATTATATTGTGATCGATCGGTTATTCTGCAACAAGAGACTTTGTATGAGATGCATTTGAAGAAACACACAAGGAAAAAACCAAGACAATTATAATAGCAAATATAAAACAAAAATTCTATGATAAAACGTTTTGTTAATTGAAATCAATTGAAGTTTTGTTGTCATTATTCCATACGAATGCAACTGCGCTGGATGTTGAGTTTAATTTTTAGTGTATAAAAATATCAATGGAATTAACTATATTTTTAATAAAAAAATATATATAATAAAATTTTTGATAAAAAATTAATCAGTTAAATGAAAATTTAAAAAATTTTAATTTTTAATTTAATAAAATTCATAATTAAAATCAAACCGGTTTAATTAAAATGTCTGATATATTTTTAAAAAAATTATTTGGTCAAATTGAAATTTTGATCACACTTAATTTATAATTTCATGGGCTCGTGCATATATGTAAACAAAATATATCAATTTGATTTTTCTAAAAATGGAAAACAAAATATGGAAAATCTAGTGTCAATCAACAATAATTACAATTTTCATTTTTAATCAGGATGACTAATAATTCCATATGTATTCGTTAATCCTTGATATATTGCTATCACATTTTCTTTTCTTTTCAGATTAATTCCACGAAGATGATGCCGATGAAGAATAAGAAGACAAGCTTGGGCCGGCGAAAGATCGAGATCAAGCGGATCGAGAGCGAGGAGGCTCGTCAAGTCTGCTTCTCCAAGCGCCGCACGGGACTCTTCAAAAAGGCCAACGAGCTCTCCGTCCTCTGCGGGGCTCACCTTGTCGTCGTGGTCTTCTCCCCCGCCGGCAAGCCTTTCTCCTTCGGCCACCCCTCGGTCGACTCTGTGCTCGACCGCTTCCTCTCTCCGTCCGGCCACCCTACTCCTCCTCCCGCATTCCACGACCCCCGAGCGATGACCGCCACCGCCTCACTGGTCCCCGAACTCGACCGGCAGTATGCGGAGCTGGCTGAGCGGCTGGAGGGAGCGCGGCGGAGGAAGGAGGCGCTGGAGACCGCGCTTCGAGCACAAAGCGGTGACTTCGCCAGGCTTATGCAGTCCAGCGTGGAGGACCTGGGCATGGCGGAGCTGGAGAGGCTGAAGGCAGCGCTTGAGAGCTTGCGCAGGGACGCAGCGAGGAGGGAGGACCAGCTGGTGATCGAGGCTCAGACACGGAGCCTAACGGTGCCCGGCGAAGTTGGCAGTGTCTACGGTGGCGGTGGCGGCGGAGCTTATCTTGGAGGAGGATTCATTGCTGCCTCAGCGCCGCCGCCGCCGCCGCAGGGGGGCAATAATATTAATATGCAGGCGATTCGTGCGCAGGGTCAGGGTCCGGCTGGTTTTGGTTATGGGTACGGGATCTTCTAGTTATTTAATTAACCATAGTTAATTAATAACGTCTTAGTGCTTGTTAATACTATTTGGGTGCTTTAATTATTTAGACCTAACGGGCAGTTAATGCTAATTTCAATAAAAGCTATCTCACTTATTTGGTTTTGACGAATTTAATTTGGCTCATACTATTAATTTTTTAATTTTGTTTAATAATTTAAATGAAATTGTATAAAATATATCCATCTCTTGACATAAATCAATAAGTCGATTATAATACTCACTCACGTTGAACCTTGCTTCGGATTCCGCAGAGTTGATTGGATTTCAAAATATTGGGATGTGTTTTGAAGATCCAAGTACATCTCTTAGACTGCATTCCAAATTTCTTAGGCAACTTTATAGAATAGGTAAGTTCTTTCAATTTAAGACTCTATTGGATTAATCAACCAAATCATGACATTGTATGTTAGCATCACTCATATTTGGGATTGGTGTTTCACTAGTTAAATAACCCACTTTATCTCTTCCTCGAATCATCAAAAGAATGGACTAAAATTATGCTCCGAAATTTGACACATTCAGATTGAGTTGGGTAATCTACATAGAGTGATTCATATCCAAGTTGTGTCATGATTCCAAAGGAGTTTGATGAATCCATTATGGAACTCTTGATGTGATTGAGATCTTACTCTAATACCATGCAATCAGAAAAGAATTATAAAGAAATTTGTATGTATTTCATTGGGAAAATGATAAAAATATTTAACAACTTTCTGATGTTTGTCTTGTGTCTAACTTTAAAAAATATCCCTATAATGAAGACAAAGAATTATAATTAATTTACATCATAATTAACTAATTTGAATGATTATGTTTTTTAATTTTTATCCAAAACAGATCTAGTATGCCTAGGCCACACTACAAAAAAAAATTAAAATTACACAACACTTACGTTTTTTTTAAAAAGCATTGTCTTTATTTTTTTTATAATATTTTTAGTGTAAAACGTTGGTTATGTTTTTTTATTAAAGATAACGTTTTTCAAAAAACTGATATCTATTAGTATTTTTTTTGTTCATTTTTTTTTGAACAAAGATAATAATTTTCAAAAAGTGTCCTCTATAAACGTTTTTTTAATATATACAATAATGAATTTTAAACCACTATTGATTATATTGTAAAAGTTAAAATACGACATGAGTTTTTTTTACTTATTTAATTATATTTTTTATATAAAATTTAATTATGTGAACTTAAATTGACGATTTAATGCAAATGTAATTTTTTTTTTAAAAAAAGATAGATTGTAAATTTGAGTCCTTAAAAAAAAAATTAATTCAGTTAGGGGTTGAAAAATGCCTATTTCAATATCACATTTAGATTGGATTTAAATAAACCAAAAAACACTTCCTTTTACCCTAAAAGCTTCGCCGTCCCTTTCCTCCCCTTCTCTCTCGCGACTTGCAGCCACCGCCGCTCCCTCTCTCGCAACTTCGATGTCGTTGCATCTCTTTCCTATCGGCTCAGCGAAGCCGCCGCACCTCTTCCCCTATCGCCTCAGCGAAGCCACCGCACCGCTCCCTCACTCTCTCCCTCTGGCCATCGAGCGTCATTGCCTCGCTCTCTCCCATTTCCAACCTCGTCGTTGCTTGATGCTCCCTGTACTGCACCAAACGCCACCCTCCCTTCCCCTTCATTTCCTCTCTTTTTTATGCTGCTTTGTGCAATTTTTTTGCAAAGTTTTACTCTTTCTTTGAATTTTTAGAGTTCTGGGTGTTGCTGTAGAGGATCTTCTGTGTAGCTTTGATGAGGAGGTGCCTGAGAGCGTGAAGGTCGTCGCTCATTACATGTAAATGTGATCTGAGTACTGCTGCTTCTGAATGATCAAACTATCCTCTCAAGTTGCAGGGCATCTATCTGATAAGATTTTTCGTCGCCTTACCTTTGATATGATGCTGGCATGGGATTCTTCTACTTTGGCAACACCTGCTTCACCACAAGCTAAGGTACCGATTCGGATTTACCTCTCTAATTTCTGATTAGGGAAACTCTAGACTAATGTGATTGGTTACTCAAACGCATGGAAGATCAAAATGCTTTACGATGGAGATTGTCCTCTTTGTATGCGCGAGGTCAGTTTTTCTTTGGTGACAAATATTACGGTGACCTTTTGTTCGTAGTGAATTATAACTTGATTGGAGCTGTTAAACTACTATTTCACAATTTTTTTTTTGTTTTTTGAGGAGAAAAGCTATCTTTTGTTGAATGTGATGATTTGGAAAGAAATTAGATAACAGCATTGCATCATATCATGATATCAAGCAATGAGTATATTAGTTATGTTGGTGGTCAACTGACTCATCTACTGACATTTTCACTTCTCCTTCTCGTATATATTGTACATGATCTACTTTACTAGTTTTGTCTATATAAGAAAATAGAATGTTCAATGCTATCATCATATATGATCTTTTTAATTAGTAATTTAGTATAGGGCTTAAGGACTTGGATTCATTTTCCTTTAAAATTGTATCCAACTTCACAGAAGCAATTATATTGGAATGATATAACCGTGACATGAAGTTTTAATTGGTAGTTGTTAAGTTGTAACTATACTGTAAGTAGATTGTTCAAGTGAGGTTGAGTTGGCAATTGTTCCGACATATATATTCTCTATTTACTTGGTTGTCCAGGTAAACTTCTTAACAGAAAGGAATAAGTCATATGACGCTATCAAATTTGTTGACATTGGCTCCAAAGATGACTCCCCTCAGGAGAACCCGGTTCTCAACTACAAAACTATATGCGGTAATTATCATGTTCATGATAAACTGTATGTAAAGAAAGAAATCAATTAAATATAAGAAATGGGATCACTTAGAGAATCTTTCTTATCTATTTAGTAATCTTAGAATGCTGATATCACCTTTTTTTTTCGTATTTTGTTATACAGTCTAAAGTCTAACCAAATTGCTTGATTTGGAGAATTTGTAACTTTGTTCAGTTCATGGTTGCCAAGATAGTAATGTTCTTTTATAGTCAGTAAACCAATGCTAAGTAAGACGGATTCCGTTTTACTTTTATTTTAGTTTGTTGCTATTTTCTTTACAGTTGTGAAATATCTTACTCTAATATACATGAGATAGATGAGTCGATGTTATTTATCCTTCTAGCTGCAAAGGTAACACCGTAGCACTAATGACTAATCATCTGAAAATATGGTAATACAAAACTCATCTCACTCAGATATTCATTTTAAGCAAGCTTGATAAACCCATCATCTTTCTTTGTGCAATCCTAGAAACTTATTAATTCTAGTTGATATTCGTATGTTTTTTATGCATCGAGAATTTTATAAAGTTGACATCTTTGCAACACCGAATGTTATTAAGTTAATATTTATAGTTATCCCCTCAAGTTGAAACAAGTAATATGTCTCCATTTCACAATCTCAACTCTATTCAAGAATCTTTGTAGCACTGTGTAGTTCTTGTAAGGTTGCTCAAGCGAAAGTTCTTAGAAAACATTTTACTAAACTTAATTCTTTCTTTCCTAGTTTTTGATGTGAATCGAACTCTAAGTTTTATCATAAGAGAATCTCTGACACCAAACTTTTGTTTTGATGCAGTGTTAAAGCAACTATTGAGAGATACAAGAAGGTTTGTAACGAGACCACCAACTATTGGCAATGTTAAAGAACTTGAGAAGTTGGGCCCAAAGAAAAGTGTCATAAGTCAGTAAGGATGTTCTGCAAAGCTTAGTGAATGATGATCTTGTTATGAAGCACAAAATAGGCACGTTTGTGAGTTCATTTCCCTTCATACAGTCCAAGAAGGGATTTTTGCTTTTGTATAAACATAACACGGATACAAAATTAATTTGTGGATTATGTGTATATATTTTTTGTTTGAATTGTATGAAGTTGTATCTTTTGCTAAATAGTTGTATTTTAAAGAAGATTGTGGATACATATTTTTTGTTTGTGGTACTCATATTTTTTATTTGTAAATAGATTTATCATTGCTAAAAAAAGTTGTATTTTAAAAAATATAATATTTTTTTATCCATTAAAAAATGTTACTTTGGTTAAAAAATGACAATGTTTTTTAAATGTTGCAAAAGTATTGTCTTTGCAAAAAATAATATTTTTTAAGCGTTGTTTGTAAAAGTATTATCTTTTAATTTTTTTTCTTATAGTGCCGCGCCGTGGTGGCACTTTGTCCTTGCCATTTTATTTACTCCTTCTCTCCTTCCTAATCTTAGCCTTTGCCACAGCAACTCTTGTGTAGGGTAAACATCGCATGCCACCTCCACTGGCTTCTTCTAGCTTGCTCTAGCTAGGAAGAGAGCCATAGTGAGAAGGATGGGCAAGCTGTAGATGGTTGAAGAGGTGGCAGCGACGGGGATGAGGTGAGGAAATTAGCATATACACTTAAGGGTAAAAGTGTGCATCTATACATGATTGAAGTTGAGGCCAAGCTGGGGTGAGCTAGCACTTTTGCCCAGCTATCTCAAAGGACAAAGGGGAGATGGGGATCATACCAGAAATGGTACTCGGGGTGGGAGAAGAACATCTAGAGAGATGTAATTAATTAGAGTGGCAACAAGTTTTAATTTACATAGACAATTCCGAATATGTATTTTGTAAGCGGATGTCAATATGTCACGTGGATACTATACCATATGCATCTTTTTAAGGGTAACCCACTGGGCAGTTGGTTAATGTTAGTCGTTAGATTTTAGCACAAAATTAATGTAGTACGCTAGTTGTGTTAAATTAAGATATATAAAAACATGAAATGATGTGCTAGATTTTAGAAAGTTACTAGGATGTCTTTGGTTCAAGATATCATGTGATTATCAATTAATTATATAATTTATATTGTTTGGTTTAATTTAAATAAATAAATAAAATTTTATTTGTTCGAAAATTTTAGTATATAAACTAGTGTTATATTTTATCGTATTATCTTTAGTTTAATTTCTAAATTAAAAATAGAAAAAATTGATGATTTTGTATGTTTGTTAGCACCCTGATCTAAATATAAAAAATTAAATAAGTTATTTATTTTAATTTTTAAAAAATAAAAAATAAAAATAAATATAATAATATATTATTATTATTAATGGTATATATAAATAAATAAAATTAGATAATTATTTTGTTTTTAAAAATTTATTTAGATAAGTTTATTTGACTCTAGCTCCATTCTATTTAGTTTTAATTAAAATAGAAAATTAAAAAAAAATCTTCTTCCGACTGTCGACAACGCTTGTTGTCCACCGGTCGCTGTTGACCTCTTGTCGTCGGTCGTCGACCATCGGTCAATGGTCGTCGATCATCAGCAACGATCGTCGTCTATTGCCACCTCTGCGCTTAGCTCCGATCACTCCAAGGATAATTTTAGAATTTTTTTTCTTGACTTCCAAAATTGAGAAAAACCAAGGAAGTCTAAGGTATCCTGGTTTCGGATTGGATATCTTAATTGATGATGTTTATTGATATTTTTGAATTGAAAAAAACTTAAGAATTGAAAAAAATCTCGAATCAAACATGATTATCATGGATAATTTTAGGCGGATAATCAAGATTATCCGCGATAATCCGGAATGAAACACACCCTAAAAGTTGTTCTACATCAATTAATGTGTTAACAATATTTTTTAATGGGTTCTTTCAAGTTTTTGGTTTTTACGGAGAGACATACATGATCTTGCTTGAAAAATATAATTGTATTTATTATTTACACAACAATGGTTGTCGCTGCATACTCCATGATTCAGCAAATAGAACAGCTTTGTCGGTGTTCGTCAGCTTCTATGTTAAATCGTCTTTGTGTAAACATGTTCATCATTTCCGACGAATTTTACAATAATTTTTTTTATAAAATTCATTGCAAAATTTTTTTATGATAAAATTAACGACGAATATACTTTCATTGCAAATAGCTCATCGCCAATGTTTTGTGACAAAAAAAAAATTCATCCCAAAATTAATAACAAATAATAATTTCATCGATAATTTTGTCCTTGATTAGGGATGAAAAAATTTTCGTCCCTGATCAATGACGAAAAAGAATTTTCGATCATGATCAAAGACAAAAATTGATTCGTCTTTGATCTACAACGAAATTATTAGTTGTTGTTCATTGTCGAAATTACTTTTCGTCGTAAATTATTGATTTTGTAATTTTTTGACCGTAAATTTGTCTGGAACTCGTGAAATTTGGGGTGAATCTAATTTCGTTGCAAATTTCATCCCTGATCAAGGATGAATCTAGTTCGTCCCTAATTAGGGACCAACTTATTTTCATCGCAAATTAATAATTTTGCAACAAAAATTTTATCCCTAAATTCATATTAATACTTGTAATGCAAATCCATACACTACAAAAATATCAATGAATAGCGATGGACAATAAAAATTATCCGTCGCTATTAGCGACGGATAGATATTATCCGTCGTTAAAATTGGGTCTCAGGTCAAATCCCTAACTATAGCGACGGACTTGATCAAATCCGTCGCTATAGCGACGGATAATTTTAATTTATCCGTTGCTATAGCGACGGAAGTAACTTATCCGTCGCTAATTAGCGACGGACAAGTTACTTCCGTCGCAATATTAGGTTAAAAATGCCACTCTAGCCCCCCCACCCCCACGGCCACGCGATCAATTCGACTCTAGCTCTCCCTGTCTCCGGCGCCTCTCGGCGCTTCTCCTCCAGCGAACCCTCCTCCGATACCAGGTACGCTAAGTCAGCGGCTTTCCGTTTTTTTTTCCGTTGTTTTGTGCTTCCGCAGCGGCGTTGTGTTCTTCGGGCAGGCGGCCGATCGCAGCTTGTCACGGCCAATCGCGACGTGGTGTTCTCCGGGCTTGGCATGGCCGCGCACGGCTTGTCACGGCCTCGCGCGGCCGATCGCAACTTGGCACCAGCCGGTGCTGCTCGCGGCTAGCCGGTGCCGCTCGCGGCCTGCTGCGGCAGTAGTTGCCGCCGGCCTCAGCGCCGGCGGCCCCAGCTGCCGACGACCGCAACAAGCGCCACCCTCCTTTAATTAATCAGATTAAGTAATTAATCAGATTAATTAATTAGTTAATCTGATTAATTAAATAATTAATCTGATTAATTAATTAATTAATTAATTGGATTGATTAAATCAGATTAAATAATTTGATTAATTTATTATTTAGATTAATTATTCTAATTAATCAAATTAATTAGATTAGATTAATTTGTTTGTTTATTTTAGTGTTTAATTAATTAATTAATCAGATTAAGTGTTTAATTATATATTTGATTAATTAGATTAATTTTTTAGTATAGTGTGATTATGGATCATAATATGTGTGGTTTGATTAATTAGAATAATTTTGTTTGATTATTAGGCTAATATGTCTTATTTGATTAATTAGAACAAATTTCGTTAATTAGATTAAATTATGTTTGATAATACAGATACAATGTATCCGAACAAGGTGTGGACGTATAATAGGTTAGATAATGGATTTATCCGTGACGAATTTTTTGAGGGAGTGGAAGAATTTGTGAACTTTGCAAAGTCTCATCCTGAGTGTTTGAATGACACCGAGTTGAAGTGTCCATGTAATCAATGCAAATGTAGAAATATAGCTTTTCGTGATGAGGATACAGTGAAAACTCATATCTGTAGGTATGAGTTTGTTCCAGATTATTACAATTGGTATTGTTATGGAGAGCCGTATGTATTTGAATTTGGTGGACCTTCTGTTGTTTCATCATCGAACTCAATTGCACTAGAGACATCATATGACCATGCTGATGCAATGCAATCAATGGTTTACGATGCAATGAATGCTTTTGATTAATTAAATGTAGAACAAGTACCTACTTCTGAAGTTCAGAAAATGTATGACATGTTAAAGGCTAGTGAAAGAGAATTATAGGAAGTTATTCCATCTGGTCATTCTCAATTATCTGCTACTGCAAGATTATTGAATATGAAGGCAGAACATCATTTCTCAGAACGATGTTATGATGATATATGTCAACTTATGTCAGAGTTGCTTCCAACAGATAACTGCATGACTAATAGTTTCTACAACACTAAAAAACTAATCAGAGACTTGGGTTTGCTAGTTGAGAAGATATATTGTTGTGTCAATAATTGCATGATTTATTGGAACGAAGATAGTGAGTTGATGGAATGCAAAATGTGTAATCATCCTCGTTACAAGCATGGTGCTCGCATGGTAAATCAGAAGAAGAAAAAAAATATTCCCTACAAAGTCATGTATTACTTTCCTTGACTGCTAGACTCCAACGTTTGTATGCATCAGCAACAACAACAAGTCATATGATCTGGCATCAAAACCATGGACATGATGGAGACATTATGTGTCATCCTTGTAATCCCCTGCATGGAAACATTTAGATTCAACATTTTCTTCCTTTGCTATGGAACCACGTAATGTAAGACTTGAACTTTCTATAAATGGATTTCAGTCATTTGGAAGTTATGGACAACAATATTCATCATGACATGTTATCTTAACACCATACAACTTACCACCATGGATGTGCATAAAAGATGAATTCATATTTCTTACCGTGCTAATTCCAGGTCCTCATAATCCAAAAGCGCAAATAGATGTATTTTTGCAACCTTTGATAGCTGAGCTGAATCATTTATGAAATATAGGTTCAGAGACGTATGACATCGCAAGTAAATCAAACTTTATAATGCATGCAACATTGTTATGGACTATTAGTGATTTTCCTGCTTACTCAATGTTATCAGGATGGAGCACGGTTGGAAAGTTAGCATGTCCATATTGTATGAGTGAGTCAGATGCATTTTCTTTGCCTTGCAGTGGAAAGATTTCTTGGTTTGATAATCATCGAAAATTTTTACCTCTTGATTATCCGTTCAAAAGAAATAAGAAACATTTCAAAAGGAACGAAGTAGTTAGGAAGCTACCTCCAGTTGGGATGTCAAGCGAAGAAATGTTAAATGAAATTGATAATTATGGATTTCTACCAGTATATCAGGATGGTTCAGATGATATTAACAAGTACATTGTTAGAGTCAACAAATGTGGTTGGAAGAAAAGAAGTATTTTTTGGGAGCTTCCATATTGGAAATATTTACTTATTCGGCATAATTTGGATGTTATGCATATTGAGAAAAATTTCTTTGATAACATCATTAATACTGTGTTGAATGTGCATGGGAAAACAAAAGATACAAGTAAATCTCGTGAAGAATTGAAACATTAGTTAGCAAGCCTGAGTTGCATCAGAATGAAAGAACTGGTAAATATCCCAAGGCTTGTTATACATTGGACAAAGAAAGCAAGCAAGCATTGTATTCTTGGTTGAAAAACATAAAATTTCCAGATGGATATGCCTCTAATATATCTCGTTGTGTGGATACGAACAGATTTAAAATGGTTGGAATGAAGAGTCATGATTGTCATGTGTTCATGCAAAGATTAATTCCAATAGCTTTCCAAGAATTACTTCCTAATAATGTTTGGCAAGCACTTACAGAATTAAGTTTTTTTTTTCAAAAATATGACTTCCATAGTTATTACGGTATCAGATATGTTACGCCTTCAGACAGAGATTCTGTTAATACTATGTAAGCTTGAGCGAATATTTCCACCAAGCTTTTTTGATTCAATGGAGCATCTGCCTATTCATTTACCTAGCGAGGCACAGATTGGTGGTCCTGTACAATACATATGGATATATCCTTTTGAAAGGTTTCTTAGAAAATTAAAAAATAATGTGCGTAACAAAGCAAGAGTTGAGGGATCAATATGTAATGCATGTCTGGTTGAAGAAACAAGTTCATTTTGCTCGTATTACTTTGCTGAAAATGTGAAAATCAGACAACGAAAGTGTCCATGTAATCAAGATGACATTCCATCATTTGACCCATACATTCTTTCTATTTTCAAGTATCCTGGAAGAGTAATGGGTTCAACTCTATCTAGATGGTTAAATGACCAATAATATCATGCCGCTAGGACATATATCCTCTTAAACTGTGAGGATGTCAAACCATACCTAAGGTATTATCTCCTGTTGTACTAAAATTACTATTGCATAATATAATCAAATTTCTGATATGATATCAAATGAACTTATATGTCAGGTTATACGAACAACAGTTGTACATTCAAAATTCATCTATAAGTGCAAATAATTTACATTTTGGTTTCAAATATATGTAAGTAAGTTAATATACATTTTTATGTTCACAAGTCTAGATTACATATTAATCTAATTTCATCAACGACCACTATTATAGGTGAATGATGATAGAATTTCAAATGTGGAAGACGAAAGAATTAAAAATCTCGCATTTGGAGCTCTTCGTACTGTGACCGTCTTCTCGGGATATTACATGAATGGATACAGATTTCATGTGGGCCAACGTGATTCAGGAATGCTAACGTATAATTCTAGTGTTTATGTTAAAGGATCAACAAACAACAATGATACTCAATTTGATTATTATGGCAAGCTAGAGGAAATTATCGAGGTTGAATACCCAGCGTTACCTTTCAAAAGATGTGTATTATTCATATGTTCTTGGTATAATCCAACTCCAAGGAGGGGCACCAGGAAACATCGTTTATACAATTTAGTTGAGGTTAATTCAAGCAAAAGATTCAACAAGTTCGAACCTTTCATTTTTGCGGTGCAAGCTGGTCAAGTATTTTATCTGGAGTACCCAACTAAGAGAAGACGACCAAGTGAATGACTTGTTGTTTATCAAATGAAGCCTAGGTCAACCATTGAAATGCCAAATACGATCACTGTCCACAACTCTGATGCTTATAAAATAAAGAAGCTATAATGAACTTCGTTGATTCAGAAATATAATCAGCATCTCAATTACTTATAGATGATAATGTCTCTTACGAGGAAATTGATGATGGTGAAATATCTAGCAGTGAGGAGGTTGATGTATCAACGGATTCAAGCGATGAAAACTTGCATGTTAATTTAGTTCCATCGGATTAAGATCAGTTACTTATATTGAACAGGAACTCTGTTGTTTGTATTGAACATGAACTCTGTTGTTTGTAGCACTTGCATGAACTTGAATGTTGTATTGAACTTGCAAGCTTGATACTATGAGTTGAATCAATCAGTGTAGAAGATAAGTATAAACTTTGTGCTTATTTGCAGTTTTCCTCCAAGCATTAGAATTCAGTTTACTTCCATCTCTAAGATCTATTAGATTTATCATTTTACTATGTGTCTACTATCAAATTATGAATTTGGCATATTAGTTTTTATCAAGTCATTTTCTTCTGTTATTCAAAATGAATTAAAATACTTGTCGTTATTCTTCTTATTTGCATGTACCAATCTACCTATTCTTCTTATCTACTTAAACTTTGTGTCTAATCAGGAAGCATGACTGCATAGAGACCTCATGGTAATCAAATTACTCTTAGGGTGCGTTTGGTTCAAGTTATCGTATATAACTTTGGTTATGTGATTACCAAGTAATCACATAACCAAGATAATGGGGAATGAAACATAACCTGAAGTTATTTGGTTCAATCTAGGTAATCAAATAAAATCTTGTTTGTTTAGAGATAATAGTCTAAACATAATATAATATTTTACCATATTACCCTTTAGAATTTGTTTAGATAATTTTATTAAAATTTAAATTAAATTTATTTATTTATTCTCTATTTAATATATTAAAAATCTAATTAAAATATTAAATAAAAAATATTTTAATTTAGTTGTTGGTCGCCGGCCGTCGACGGTGGTCGTCGGTCACCGGTTGCCGCCGGCCGTCGTCCGTCGCCGGTCACCGGCCGCGGTGGTTGCCGGCCGCGGTCGGTGGTCACCGACCGCCGGCGGTGGTCACCGACCGTCGTTGTCAATCGTCGGTCGTGAATAACGCTTTCGAAAGTTAATAAATTGTAATGGTTATTTTCGTCTTAAATGTAAATATTGGAGGATAATTTTGGAAAAAAAAGTTGCATAACCCCGGAATCAAGAAAAACCTTACTTTCCTAAGGTTTTCCGATTCCTGGTTGCATGATCCTTTTGCTGACGTGTCGGGTATCGATCATTACTTGGGAATCACTAATTATCAAAACCAAACAAGGTTTTCGTTGATAACCTTGGATGGATAACCAAGGTTATCAAGGATAACCCCCAACCAAACGAACCCTTAGAGTCGTCGGTGACAGGTAAGTATATATGTAACTCTTATATATTTCAGATCAGTTTTTGCTAATATATTTCATTTTTTGCTACAGTTTTATACCAGATGGTCATCAGGTCTCATATATTTCTAAAAAATTTAAAGAAAGACTGTCAACTTCGACCACCTGGGGTCATATAGAAAATGAATTAAAAATATTTTATTACGGAGAATTTTTGGTAAGTAGTTTAGATGTATATTTAATTTGATGTTACAACTTTTTTGATACTAACCATATTATTTTTTTTACAGAAAAGGTATACTTGGGAGGAGGCTGCAGAGGAGGAATTCAAGAGAACATGGAATACCTACTGCTCCAAATTATACAGAGACATGGTTTACAAGTGGAGAAAGAAGGCAGATAGGTCTTCAGAGGTCCCTGAGACTATTTGGGCAGCATGGCGAGCTGTCTGGGATGCCCAGCACTGATAAGATAATGCTGCGATTGCTCGAGCCAATCGTAACTCCGAGCTTGCTGGCCCCAGCACCGGATCCACGAAGCACACGGCTAGATCCCGTTCCATTGTCCAGCATGCCTCTGATTTGGTAAGTTTTTATTTAGGTTATTAAAGGAATTTAGTATGTTTTTTTGGATATGCTTAAATATTATATTTTGTGTATACAGGCTGCTGAGCTACAGAGACCTCTCACTAGTTGGGAGTTATTCAGCATGAGCCACAAGAAAAAAGATGGGTCATTTGTCGATCGACGCTCCCTAGTAATCAATGTAAGTATATTAATTAAATTTTATTTGTTTTGTTTTTACATTTTATATAGATTAATTTAATTATTATTTCACAGGAAGCAATGACCACTAGAGTTGCAGAGGCAGAGGCGTCTCAGCCTGCTGCAAAGGGGGAGGGTTCACAACCTCTTTCCACCGACGATGTAAATCGGATTTATTATGATGTTGTCGGTGGAAGGAGGAAGACTGCCCTATACGACCTGGGCTCTCAGGCAAAGATTACATATGATCAGATGAGAGTTACAGGGGTTAGGGGACGTCCAGGATCCTCCTCCTCTTCCTCTAGTGAGGTTCGTCAACTGCGGGAGGAAAATGATGCCCTGCGGACTCGACTCACGTCGATGGAGACGATGTGGGCCGAGAGGGACGCAACGTGGGCCGAGAGGGACGCAGCGAGGGATGCTGAGTTGAGTGATTTGCGAGCCCGCCAGGCACATACTGAGGAGATAATAAGAAACATGCAGGCTTTTGCAGCGACCCTATCGCCCATGACACATATGTCAGCCCCTCCCGCCCCTCGTTTTGAGTCTCAGGAGACACAGGATCCTGAGGATACCACAGAGGAGTAGAGATATTTTAGTGGTATGTTATATTTTTTCTCTATATTTTTTCAGTAACTATCTAATTTGTTATTATATTCATCAGTAATTGTTTCTTATTATTTCATTTTCATTTACAGATTGTACATTATCAGAGTTGAATTCAGATATTGACTCGGTTGAAAGGTATGCATATTGGATATTATTTCTTAATTGTTTCTTATTTGTTAATTTTCATTTACAGATTTAACATTATTAGAGTTATATTTAGATATTGACCCTATTTAACTTTTATTTATCTTCTATTGTGCAGGAATATTTTTCCTTTTCATCCAGTATTCACTCTGATATTCATGTATGTAATGTTTCTCTACTAAACTCTGACTTTTGATTATTCAGTTCTTTTCATTTACTCTGACTTTCATGTATGTAATGTTTATCTTCTTTTGATGTATGGATTTGGATATTTACCCTTGTTTGGATGTTTGGATTGCATATTTGATATGAATGTTTGTTTGAATGTTAGTTTGAATGTTTGGATGTTGTAATATTTACTCTTGTTTGATGTTTGTTTGGATGTTGTAATATTTACTCTTGTTTGATGTTTGATTGGATGGTTGGATTTGGATATTTGTATATTATTGAATGTATATATAGGAAAGGGAAAAAGCAACACTTGGCTGTGAAATTTTTTCCAGATTTTGCGACGGCTTTTTAAAAATTCCGTCGCTACTAGCGACGGAATATTGACTATTCTGTCGCTAATAGCGATGTATATTGACCAAATTCGTCGCTATTACGATAGATTAGCGACGGATTTGGCTATTACGAAAGATTAGCGACGGATATTTGACCGGCCGTCGCTAAAATCTCCCCGGGACACGTCACCCATATTCTCGGTGTTTGCGACGGGCTTATGTGTCCGTCGCTACCTTAGCTCTGCGATGGAATATTGACTATTCCGTTGTCGTAATAGCGACGAATATTGACTAAATCCGTCGCTATTATGAAAGATTAGCGACGGATATTTGACCATCCGTCGCTAAAATCTCCCCGGGACACGTCACCCATATTCTCGGTGATTGCAACGGACTTATGTGTCCGTCGCTACCTTACCTCTGCGATGGGCTTATTTGTCCGTCGCTACATTTATTAGCGACGGGTTTGTTGTTTCCGTCGCTAGATTAGCTCTGCGACGGATTTTCGCCCGACGGCGCTCTCTCCGTCGCTATTCCATCTCTATTATTGTTTAACGACGGAATAGCGACGGATTAGTCCGTTGCTAAGCATCGATATTTTTGTAGTGATACCATCCATAACAAAAAAATTAAGATCCATATAACCCAAACACACCAAAGATTCAAACAAAATCCAAACGATCCAAGTCAATCTACTCATTTCAGACAAAATCCAAACGATCCAAGTCAATCTACTCATTTCAGAGATCAAATATCCACATAACATCAATTTACATAACAACACAAATATAAAGAGTATTAAATTCAAAACTACATTACACCAAAGATCCCATAACATCAAATACAAATATCAAACCCACATAACATCAACATCCCATAATCCTATCATCTCAACAAAAATCTAATACATAATAAAGATCAAATCCAATACTAAGTCAGTCTACTCATCACATACAATGCAATCAAAGATTCCATCACATAGTTCCGCTTCTTTTTTTTCTCGATGTTCTTTTATTTTATGCATAAAAAAATAAACAAATAAAATGACGAGTTAAATAGATAAGACGAAAGAATAATGATAGAGAGTGGAAATGGAAGAGTGAAAAATATAGTGAATGACATGGTATTTTACATGCACACGTCCGATTATCGCTTGGACACCATCGGCGGCGTTCGACCGCCGCCCTGAATCAAATTATATCCTGGGGGGCACGGTGAATCCGTCGAAAATCGTTGCATGTAAAGTGTCACGTCATTTACTATGCTTTTCGCTCTTCCATTTTCACTTTCTCTATTATTTTTCAAGACGAAAAATACAAAGTATAAAAAGAGGGGATCGGAGCCAATCATCCATCACCAAGAATTCGCATTTCAGGTTATGATTTTAAAAAGACGAACAGATAGATAGATGGAGAGAAACGTGATGCCATCAAACAACCTTCTCAACTTGATTCTTTTGTATATTATAAGATCTACCTAAAACACAATTGGATCTAGAATTTTGAATTAGAAGGGCATAGATGAAACGAAAAGAAAATTTTAAATTTAATCATTCAAAAAATTCGAACTCGAGACGCGTGTTAAATAAAAAATAAAATTGATCATTAAATTAACTATACAAATTCATTTTTAAAAGGATCATGATAATATATATCTATATATATTAAGAAAATAAAAAAATTTTATATATAAATAATATTAAATATTGGGGTAAAGGGCGTGGCCATCTCGGATCATATGGCAGATCCGACGTTCAGTAGCTCAAGGACTAACCTCCTGTTAAAGTAAGCATACCGAATCCCAATAATCCTTAAATTATCTAATTTCTGTCTTGCAATGTAACAAACTTACCTACTTTCTTGCGTACAAGCTCTCACTTATAAATTCACCCTATCATTTCACCAAAATATTTAATAACTATTTGCTTCATTAACATACATTTGAAGCCAATGATGAGCTACCTTTGACTTTAGCCTTGATCTTCTAGCATCCTAAATGTGCTTGATTAGTCTTCATATCTTACTGCACAGTTGCATTCATAATTCAACACGTTAGTTGATTAGAACATGATGGCCAACTCATGGCTTGGAAGGCTTAACTAATATATAGCAGACATCTTCTTCTCCCTCTCGTCTTCCTTCCTCCATTGTATCTAGATTACCAGAGGACATGTCCCCACGAGATGAACTGATAGTTAGTATATGAGTATTACCACCAAAAGGTCTGGGATCAAATCCTGACAAGTATGCCCATCCTCCCCATGCGCTAGCCACAACATCCGGGTTAGTAGCCCCCATGATTTACCTCTTCCGTGTTGGCCCTGGGACGGGTTGGCGGGGGCGCTGGGGGCGAACGATTCGCCTTTTGCCACCTAGATTACCAGAGGATATCCTCACGGGATTAACTGATAATTAGTATGTGAATATTACTATCTTGAAATTTGACGGTCAAAATCTAACAAAGTCAGTATACCCGCTCTCCCCATGTATTAGCCATAGCATCCAGGTTAGTAGTCCTCATGATTTACCTCCTCCGTATTGATCCTAAGATGAATTGGCAAAGATACTAGGATGAACGAATTATCTTTTGTCACCTAGATTGGCAGAGAATCATTTGCATCTCAATCCAGTCACGCAATGTCAGTGAACGTTAGCCTTTCTGTAGATTTGCATACTCAATGTAACTTATACTTTTTTTTCCTTCCATCCTACTTATGTAACTTGTACATCTTCAGAACTCAGATGTAGTACTAAATATGCAACGATGCACGTTACAGGGTCTGACTGTAATGTCTCAACAAGGACCGCTACATCTCCATGAGAACTTGGGTGTAATGTTAAATAGGCAAGAGTTCTCACACCATACGTGGGATAAGAATAAATACTATAAGAAAAATAATAGTCTGAGATTTGGAACATGGAATATAGAAACTCTCACTGGTAAAATAATGAAGATAGTAGATATGATGGTTAGGAACAAAATTAGTATTTTGTGTGTGCAAGAGACAAAATAGGTAGGCGAGAAGGCAAAAATGATAGAGAACTCGGATTTTAAGTTATGGTACACAAGAAAGAGTAAAACAAGAAATGGAGTAGATATTTTTATAAATAGTTCTTTAAAAGATAAAATTGTTGGAGTAGTTAAAAAGGAGGATAGAATTATAGCTATTAAGATAGTAGTAGCGAAAGAAGCTGTGAATATAATTAACATATATGCACCTCAAGTAGGATTAGATAAAGAAACCAAATCAAGATTTTAGAGCGATTTAGATGAGGTATTACAAAATATTCTGTCAAATGAAATGATTTTAATAGGAGACGATCTAAATAAACATGTCGGAGTGAAATATGAAGAATATGAGAGGGTGCATGGGGTTATGGGTTTGGAAAAAGAAATGAAGAAGGAAAAACTATATTAAATTTTGCGATAGCATATGATCGTATATTAGCTAATACTTTTTTTAAGAAAAAAGAAGAACACTTGGTCACATTCAAAAGTGTGAATAATAAATCACAAATTTACTTTTTTATGGTTAGGAAGAGAGATAAGAAGATTTGTAAAGATTGTAAGGTCATCCCTGGAGAAAGCTTAATTACCCAACATAGATTAGTAGTGTTGGATATACGCCTTAATCATAATATCAATAGAGAAAAAATATACATGACTCCTAGAATTAAGTGGTGGAAGTTAAAGGATGGGAATCAAAAAGAAGATAAAAATACAAGCATTAGATGAAATATATAGTGATGCTAATACGACATGGGATAAGATGATATCAAAGTTAAAAATAATAACTAAGGGTGTACTCAATGAGTCAAAGGGATATGCATCACCAAGTAAGGAATCTTGTGTTGGAACTTGGATGGCTAGAGAGGGGGGGGGGTGAATGTAGCCAGACACCGAAACTTAGCACTTTTGTATTTTCTGCACCTCAAGGGTTAGTAGCACAGCGGAAGCAAAGGAAAAACAGAGTTGCAGAATTTAAGCCCTAAGCTAAGAACAAACACAAGAACGCTAACAAGAGGATTTACAAGGTTCGGGAATAACTTACCCCTACTCCTTGGCGTGCCCTTAAGGTGGGTGATCCCTTGATCGTCGGCAGATCAAGCCCAGGAAAATCCGGATAATAAGTAACCTCCTTCTCAGTGGAGTAACTGTTGGAGCAATCGGCCCTAGGATGGTCCGGAGTGACCATGGGTTTTGATGTTTGGGCAAAGAGTTTAAGTTAGGTTTACCCTGTGTATTTGATATGTGTATGTTGAGTGTACAGGATTGTACAGGTACACATATGGACTTGACTGGACGGCCTCAGTACGGTGAAGGATGGCATGGAGGCCAGCTGGAGGTTGGTGTGCACATCTGAGGGATCATGGAGTGCAGGTACGATGAGCTGATGGGCGCGGACTTCGAGGCGTACGTGAAGGGTGGCATGGAGGCAAGCTGGAGGCTTGTGTGCGCATCCGAGGGACGAGGGCCGAAGATGAAGAGGGCGCGAAGGCAACAGTCGAGGCTGCGGAGGAGGAGTCAGTCGAGTCGTGAGGGTTCGAGTGCTGTGTGAATGTACTCGGGAAGTCCTAAGGGTCGAGTGCTGAGTGAAATGTACTCGGGGAGGCAAAACCCTAGGCTGGTAAGCAGGGCAGTCGACTGCCAGGTTGGCAGTCGACTGCAGGAACTCACAGAGAATCGGGTCGACCCAAGGAGGGTCGACCAGTCGACTGGAATTGGTTCCAGTCGACTGGTGCAGTCGACTGCCACTGGGGCAGTCGACTGGTGAAGGCTGGAAACGGCTAAGAATTCGAACGTTGGGTGTAACGGTCGGATTTTAGTGGCACCAGTCGACTGGCATTTGGGGCAGTCGACTGGTGGCGTGATTTCCAGCCCGAGTCTATTTAAAGGGGGACTCGATCGGGCTGGGGTTTCTGGGCGAATCTTGCTTGGAGAAAGCTTGATAGTAGCCTTGTGTGCTCAGGTGCTTGTAGAGGATTGTGGAGAGGTTTCTCCACCCACAAGGAGCTACACGAGATAGCCGGAGAGCATCCGGGGAGTGATCCGCCGAAGGATCAAGGGATCGTCCACCTCACGGACTGTCGTGGAGTAGGAGTTTCATCTCCGAACCACGTAAATCTGGTTGGTTAGCATTGTTAGTTTGTTTTTATTTGTATTTCCGTTACGCAACTAACAACGTAGGTTGAAAGAATCAAAGAACCGCTATTCACCCCCCCTCTAGCTAGGGCAAAGATCCTAACAAGTGGTATCAGAGCGAGGACCGCTCTTTTTGGACTAACTGCCAAAGGAGCAACCGCTAGACGAGAAGAAATCATGGAAGATAAGTTGGGGGACAACATCTACACTCCGCCGCCATACGACAATGGAGATTTCACTTATTGGCGGGCAAGAATGGAAACATGGTTTACCATGAAATGGGAGTGTAGGATGATGATCGAAGAGCCGTTCGAGATTCCAAAGGATAAGCACGGGAAAAAGCTTAGGCCTAGGTATTGGAATCAAGAGCAACAAGACCTAGCAAAAGCAAATGAAAAGGTAATAAATATTCTAGTAAATCTTTTGCCTAACAATGTTTTGAGTGTTATAGGTAAATATGAAAATGCATATGAGTTATGGGATAAGTTGAAAAGATATCATGAAAACCCTACACAAATTCGAGAGCCCGAAGAAGAAAAGGAAAAAGAAGTGTCAACATCCTCAAGTGAAGTGGAGAAGAGAAATGAGTCATCCACTTCATCAAGTGAAGTGTCAAGTTCTTCAAGTAAAGGGGAGGAGTCAAGTGAAAATTCATCAACCTTTTCAAGAAAAGAAGAAGTATCAACGCCAAGCATTGAGGGGGAGGAGAGACCCTCAATCATACAAGTTGAAGAAGTAGCATCTACCTCCACCTCCACCAAAGCAAAGAAGAAAGAGCACATCATATGCTTTGGGTGCAATGAAAAGGGGCACTACAAGGATAAGTGCCCAAAAGGTAAAAGGGAGGTAAAATCTAAACCCATTGTAAATTCTTTTAAAGCTGATGTGGGTTGTAGAATTGGTGGAGCCCAAGAAAAGAAAAAGAAGATTAGATGTTTCACTTGTGGAGAGCTAGGACACTATCACACAAAGTGCCCAAGGAGTAAAGAATTCAAGAAGATGGAGCATCTAAGAAGATGGGAGAAAGAGGAAAGGAAGAAACAAAGATCACATCAAGGGAGAACTTCAAGGGTAAGGGAGGTAATTCCTAACCCTAGGTTAAAATGCAATTCAATTTCAAGTTCTTCCTTACATTTTAGAAATAATGAAAATTGCCCATCCATGCATGCTAGAATTAATGAGAAATGTTTAATGGTGCATAATGTTGGATTTAAATATAATGATAGGAATAGGGACAACAAGGTAGATCATAATTCTAGAAAGAGCATGCATCATGATAGACCTACGACTTATGCACCTAAGGATCAAGGTATTAACCCCAAGAAGGGGAGACACATGCCTAGAAAGAATGGTAGGTCTAGAAATGTCCAAGGTGGACATGTGGACACTAAGGTCAAGAAATTAGAAAGGAAAAATCAAGCCTTGAGGGCAAGGCTTGATACATTAGAAAAGACCCTAGAAAGATTCAAGGTTGGATCTAAGGGTCTAGACCTAGTGTTGAGTAGCCTAAAACCTAACTATGATAGATCGGGTTTGGGCTACCAATCTAAGACCTTCAAGGCCAACAAAAAGAAATGTGCCGGTAAAGCACATAAACATGGCAAGGAGGGTAAGTTCAAGGATGGCAAGTGGGTGCCATCCAAAGGAAAAGATAAGGACATAACCAAGGACAATGTGTCTAAGGTTAAGAGAGTCTACGTTGTAGGTCAAGAGTCACCGGTGGCACACTGGTGTGGCCTAGTGTGGGTTGAGTCACCTAAGGAGGTGGCTAGGGCTAAGAGCTCAAGGGGGAGCTCTAGAAGCCTTTGGGGTCCATGGTAAATGGATCTCAAAAGTTTCCCCCTTAGGAAATTAGGTGAAATGTGCCAAAAAGGATTGGAAGACTTGGGTAAGTTTTAATCCTAGATTTTGGCATATCAAAAGGTGAATTTTAGGGAGAAAAGGTGAAAATAGGGCTATATTTGACAAAATTGAGGTTTAATAGTGGAATACCATGTAACTCAACAATAAAAATAAGTTACGATCAAGGAGAAGTGAATGCATTGAAGAAAAGTGAGAATTAGAACTTTTAGGATGAGTTTAATTGATACACTTTAGAGAGATTTGAGTTTCGTGCCAATCTTGGGATTTGGAGTACATTTATTTGGAAACATATTTTTCCCGAGTAGATATTGGCTTCACAAATCTCCCCACGAAATTTCATAATTTTTGGAGATTTGTAAAATTTTTACGACAATTCTGAAATTCACCAAAGAGGGCTGAAATTCAGCCACCAGTCGACTGGCTCAGATACCAGTCGACTGGTGGCAGGCGACTGGGGGTCGACTGGGAGGTCGACCGGGATCTCTGTACGCAAGAAAAACTGAAGGGCAGTCGACTGGGAATACCCCAGTCGACTGGAGCCAGTCGACTGGAGCCAGTCGACTGGGACCATCCCAGTCGACTGGACTGGTCCGAAGTGAATCCAGCCCTGAAAACATTCTGTGAGGTTTGGGAGTCGACTGCCCCATGGGCAGTCGACTGGTCCATAGGCTGAAATGGAAAATGAGAATGTTGGCTAATCAGAAATTGCAAATTTGGTTATGGGATATGGTTTAGGACTAAAATTCTTGGTTTTGATTTCATATTCTTTGAATAAAATGTTATCCCATGATTTGATAAGAATTTATTGGATTTTATGGAAATCAAGAAGGATTGATAAGGTTCCCTAGGTATCTAAGATTTAAATGTTAAACAGGGAACATTGAGGACAATTCCATGTGTCGAATTATGATGGGTAGTTTTAACAAACACATGGAATTATAAACGAATTTGAAAGTTGATACTTAATGCAAAATCCTTAAGAAACTTAGATGTGTACCAAAAGTCAAGCACACTTGATATTACCATGATATCATATTTTTTCTAGGAAAGGATATATCCTAGCAAGTGTGCTTGCAAATTTTAGAATTTTAGACTTTAGTTGAGTTCTTATTGACATTAGGGATAAGGGTGCTTGGGGAGCAAGCCTTTAATAGTGTTCAAAGGGAAAAGAACTCGGGTGTTAGGTTGGGAAGAACCTAACTTGGTGCTAGGAGGTTAAGTTGGGTAGAACTTGACCTGGGAAAAATGAAAATGGGGAGAAGGCATGGGTAAAGGGGGAAGTTGCCTCCTAGTTGCCTTGATTTTCATTTTGAAAATTTTGGGTTTTGTGTCAAACTTGGGAATGGTGATAGATACATGGGTAGATGTATTTTTCCCAAGTAGGTATAGGTTCCACAAAGTTGTCCACGAAGTTTGGAAATTTTTGAAAATTTGTGGAATTTCTGGTGCGTTTCTGAAATTCGGCCAGAAAACTGATTATCAGAATATCAGTCGACTGCCTTGGGGGCAGTCGACTGGTAAGAGGCTGATTTGGGTATCAGCAGCTGGTTTGGGCTCAAATGACGAGGAACAAGTGTATGAGGGTCTAGTACACTGTGCGTAGGATCATTGGGGATGTTAAGAACCAATAATTGGGTAATTATTGGGTTCTTTTTGATGTATGGCAAAGGGGGAGAAATATTGTGTTTAAGTGGGAAACCAATACCTTTGCTAGAAACCCTAGGTTTAGGGGGAGCTAAGTTTGAGGGGGAGCATGGTTGCTCCCTTCTTGGCGTAAGGGGAACCTTGGAGAGGTTCTTAAAAAGCCTTTGTAAGTCCAGTGTAAGGGGGAGCTTGGGAGAAGCTTTAAAAAGCCCGGTTTGGTAGAAAATCCTAACTTGGAGGGTTAGGTGGTAAAAATCCTAGCTTGGAGGGCTAGGTGTAAAATTCCTAACTTGGAGGGTTAGGTGTGGGATGCCTTTGGATAGGATCCAGTTATGCATTGCATGTGTATTCATTTAGCATGTTTTTGCTATTTACTACTATCTTGTTTCCCTAACTTAAACGAATTGCCAAACATCAAAAAGGGAGAGATTGTTGGAGCAATCGGCCCTAGGATGGTCCGGAGTGACCATGGGTTTTGATGTTTGGGCAAAGGGTTTAAGTTAGGTTTACCCTGTGTATTTGATATATGTATGTTGAGTGTACAGGATTGTACAGGTACACATATGGACTTGACTGGACGGCCTCAGTACGGTGAAGGATGGCATGGAGGCCAGCTGGAGGTTGGTGTGCGCATCTGAGGGATCATGGAGTGCAGGTACGATGAGCTGATGAGCGCGGACTTTGAGGCGTACGTGAAGGGTGGCATGGAGGCAAGCTGGAGGCTTGTGTGCGCATCCGAGGGACGAGGGCCGAAGATGAAGAGGGCGCGAAGGCAACAGTCGAGGCTGCGGAGGAGGAGTCAGTAGAGTCGTGAGGGTTCGAGTGCTGTGTGAATGTACTCGGGAAGTCCTAAGGGTCGAGTGCTGAGTGAAATGTACTCGGGGAGGCAAAACCCTAGGCTGGTAAGCAGGGCAGTCGACTGCCAGGTTGGCAGTCGACTGCAGGAACTCACAGAGAATCGGGTCGACCCAAGGAGGGTCGACCAGTCGACTGCCAGTCGACTGGAATTGGTTCCAGTCGACTGGTGCAGTCGACTGCCACTGGGGCAGTCGACTGGTGAAGGCTGGAAACGGCTAAGAATTCGAACGTTGGGTGTAACGGTCGGATTTTAGTGGCACCAGTCGACTGGCATTTGGGGCAGTCGACTGGTGGCGTGATTTCCAGCCCGAGTCTATTTAAAGGGGGACTCGATCGGGCTGGGGTTTCTGGGCGAATCTTGCTTGGAGAAAGCTTGATAGTAGCCTTGTGTGCTCAGGTGCTTGTAGAGGATTGTGGAGAGGTTTCTCCACCCACAAGGAGCTACACGAGATAGCCGGAGAGCATCCGGGGAGCGATCCGCCGAAGGATCAAGGGATCGCCCACCTCACGGACTGTCGTGGAGTAGGAGTTTCATCTCCGAATCACGTAAATCTGGTTGGTTAGCATTGTTAGTTTGTTTTTATTTGTATTTCCGTTGCGCAACTAACAACGTAGGTTGAAAGAATCAAAGAACCGCTATTCACCCCCCCTCTAGCTAGGGCAAAGATCCTAACAGTAACCTCTCCACAGCGTTTCAACAGAGATAAAATTTTAAGCACAATGAAACACAAGAAGGATCTTACAGAGCACTTAGGACAGCAAGAACCCAAGCAAACTTCTCACCAAGCTCCACCCAGCGCAGATCCCACGCAAAAACTCCCTTCTTTGTGTCTTCTCGCTGATGGACTCGCCAAGCTTCCTGGTTCTTCTTCCAAATGCTCAAGTAACAGAGGTTGCTCAAGACAGTAGAGTAATCGAAGTTGCTTGCTCAAGATGATGGAACAATAGATCGCACAAGCACAATGTGGAGAACTTCATTTTTTAGACTTGTTTGCCACCCAGCGCTTAAGTCTCCTCCACTGATCCCAGGTCACAGCCATCTCACTGCAGCCTCCAGCTGCTCACCTGCAACATCCAGCCTACCACTGAGCTCTCCTGGACTCCCTGAGCTTCCCTAAAACTAGCTCCAGTCAGCAGCTCCAGCAGCGCCAGCGCCCGTTGCAACTTGAGATGGAAAATGGACAAACCTGCTCCAAGGAAAGACTCCCATTGACTCTCCTTGAGTGTTTGAATCCATTCCTGTCACCTGCAACTTAATCAAATCATTAGTACAGCAAATCATACAGAGAATCATGTATCAGAGATTAAGCGCAGAGAAATCAGATATGTTCAGACGTGATCAGAGCGTCTGACAGTGCATTTTGAATTAAAGTGATCGGTCACCGGACCGATCAGAGAGCCTCCTGATTGGTCACCAGACCGATCAGACTGGGTTCAAACCGATCAGGCTCCATCCTGATCGGTCCCCAACGCTCAATCAGAAATCGTGATTTCTCCAGAACCGATCACCAGACCGATCCTAGGTTGTGGATCGGTCACCAGTCCGATCCACCCCTTTGCAGGGTAATTTCTTAGCTTCACAGTCGAACCCTCCTGATCGGTCACCAGACCGATCAGGCTCCGTCCTGATCGGTCATAGTGAGGAACTCGCGACACTTGATCGTTCACCAGAACTATACGAATAGTGTTCCAGATCGGTCACCAGACCGATCAGGAGCCAAGCAATAAGGGGAACCAAAACCCACTGTATGCTCCCTGATTGGTCACCAGACTGATCAGGAGCAGAGCAGTGAGCGAACTGCATGCTCCCTGATCGGTCACCAGATCGATCAGGAGCCTAGCAGTAGGTTCCCAACCTCACTGTGTGCTCCCTGATCGGTCACCAGATCGATCAGTCATCGCTGGATCGGTCACCAGACCGATCCACGAAGGAGCACCGTGCCAACTTTCCTGATCGGTCTCCAGACCGATCTAGGGACTCCAACCTAGCCCTCCAAGCTAGGATTTCATCCAACCTAGCCCTCCAAGCTAGGACCTGACCCTCTAAGCCGGGATTTCATCAACCTAGCCCTCCGAGCTAGGACCTGGCCCTCCGAGCTAGGACCTGGCCCTCCAAGCCGGGATTTCATCAACCTAGCCCTCCGAGCTAGGACCTGGCTCTCCAAGCTAGGACTTTCCACACACCTAACCCTCCAGGTTAGGATTTTCTCACACCTAGCCCTCCAAGCTAGGACTTTTCACACCTAACCCTCCAGGTTAGGACATTTCCACACCTAGCCCTCCAAGCTAGGACTTTTCATACCTAGCCCTCCAAGCTAGGATTTTCTCACACCTAACCCTCCAGGTTAGGACTTTTCAACACCGTGCCTAATCCCCGATCAGGACTTAATCATAATCATAATCATCAACCTAAACTAAAATCGGTGTCAACACCAAAACAACAATCAGGGCCAGACTGCATCAACAATCTCCCCCTTTTTGTTATTTGACAACCCGATTTTATGTTTAGGGATTCAAAGTCAATTTTCTCAAATTTCAGAATCATAGGGGAATCAGGATCCTCCCCCTACAACATAATCATCCCAATTTTCTCAAATTTCAGAATCATAGGGGAATCAGGATCCTCCCCCTACAACATAATCATCCCAATTTTCTCAAATTTCAGAATCATAGGGGAATTAAGATCCTCCCCTACAATATAATCATCCTAAACTTAACCAACCACACTCTCCCCCTTTGTCAAACACCGAAAAGGGTCTAAAGGGGTTGTTAAGTTTAAACATACTCCCCCTCAACCCTAGGGGTCTCCCAAAACAATAAAAGATTTGATTGAATTTTTGAAAGCATACGAAAACATATGATAAAGATAAGGCATGGCAAAACAATCATATGTATCATATGAACATTGCGTCATAAGCCAACAATAGCAAATGCATCATGAGGCATACATAACGATAGCAATTTTATGAACAATCATATAAGCCAACAATAAGCAGATTATAGTAAGTCAAATATGAAAAGCAGGCATAATAGCAAATGCATCACATCGCATCAAAGTCAATACAGTACAAAAACCATCAAAGTCAAGTCATAGGCATCTAGCCATAGAGTCATACAATCCAGGCAATCAAATAGTCACGGGTAGAAGCAGAATACATCAACCATCGGGGGGGGGGTCGTCATCATGCATAGGGTCATCCATCGGGGCATCATCAGGAACAAAAGACCCTGGTGCAGCACTACCAGAGGGCGCATCTCCTGGAAAGGTGTGCCGCTGCCACTCGTCGTACCACGTCTGCTGCAGAGAACGGACCCCCGAGACATCAGACTCCACCGCGGTCAGTCTGCGATCGAAGGAGCGAAAACCTGACCGAACCTCCTCGCGATAGAGCTCTCACAAATGAAGATCATGTTGGATGGTCCGATCAAGCTCTGAAATCTGCCAGCGCAGGTCTGGCTCTGGCTCATAGTCATAGTCAGCAGCAGCAGCAGCGGGAGCCTCATGATGTGCAGCAGCATCTGCTGGTGCCTGAAAGTGTGCGACTCCCCCAGGTAGCTCGCCAAGACCCCTCCCGTCCTTCCAAACCAGAGCCCGATCGTGATCCCGGATGATGATGCCAGACTTGGCAAACGCCGCTTGCCAAGTCTGCAATCCTGTCTAACCATGGGCACTGTCCTGCCCTTGGTTACATCAACACCTACTGACATAAGCCAGTCAGTGATGACGTGACCAAATGGCATATAGACAGTGCGTCGGCTCGGCTCTCTATAGGATAGGATGGACTGAAAAATGCTCTCCATGATGTCAAAGTCCATGCGGCGGTGCATACCATAGAGCATCAGGCAATGGTAAGGTCGGATCTCGGTCAAGGGTTTGGAAGTGATCGGCAGGATGCAGTTTGTGATTATCTTGAACAGAATGTAATCAACAGGGGAGAGACGGAGCGCTGCAAAAGTCGGAAAGTCAGGCCCCAACTCATCAAGACCGGCTGGTCGAGGATGGCCAAAGAAGTGCTGATATATAGTGTCGGGGTGACGTCCGCAAAAGGAGCCAACAAAGGGTCAGGGAGCTCAGGATAGATAGAATACAAGTTAGGCGATCGACGACCGCCCAGATACTCTGCCAGGATCTCATAAGAGAAATCAAGATTTCTCTGGGCTACTCGGGTAGTGAATTCAAAGCCCCCTTGAGGCCCTTGTTGAAGGTTATTGTAGAATTCCGAGACAAGGTCATAGTTTATAGTCCTTTCGAGGGAAAGGAGAAAGCCTAGGTTGTAGAAGGTAACTATCTCCATGATGGAGGGACAATGCTCAGATAGAAAGGGACCATCAATTGATCGGCAGGAAAGTAACTTGAAGGTGCAAGACTGAAATGCCTGCTCACAGACAGCATTAGGGAACCTGGAACTCGACGAAGGCTGAGGCCTTCGGGAGGGTGCGGAAGAAGAAGGGCATTTGCCCTTTGAGCTTCCCTCCACAAGTTCTTTGCCCTTGGATGACTTTCTAAAATGGTTGAATAGATCATGGCAACAATTGAATCAAATGAGCAAGATTTGATCAAATGAACAAAAGAAAACAAATTATGATCAAGAGTCCAGATCATAACACAAGGATTTGATCACACACTGCAACAATATTGAAATGATCACATGAAGCATGACCCAATCATTTGTAGGACACGAATTGATTAGTGAGGAGAGGTTTAATCAAAGAAACACGATTTGATCAAGGGAAGAATCAGATCATAATATAGATTGCAAATGATTAGATTTCATCAGTAGGGTGAAAAATCATGGCAAGGTCATGGCAATGAGTAGGATCACAACATAAACACCAAAAGAAAAACATGGTTAGCCTAAACATGGTAGATATTAGAATGATAAGCACCAAATGAAAATCATACACAAAGCTTACTTTGGTGCCATGAAGTACTTGGTTGGAGAAAACTCGCGGCTGAGTTGCGCAGAGAACAGAAATGGTGCTTTGCGAGAGAGAACACAGCAGCAAACGAGAAAATCCTAGCAGTGCAGAAGAAAACCCAGTCGCACGCGCAGCAGGGAGAGAATCGCAAGAAGCCACGCGCAGGGAGGAGAAAACGCAGGATGAGCTCTCGCTCAGCAAGTAGATCGCACGCGCAGAGGAAGGATTTTC